>JAESUZ010001348.1:1800000-2184763 GCA_017311185.1 Proteles cristata cristata | reverse complement strand
TGCACGTATAGGAGGATTAGGAGGAACTTGACGGAGGACCAAGGGGGAGAAGAAGGGCGGAAATGGTGGGGAAAGGGAGAGAGGCAAACCATGAGAGACTCTTGAATGCTGACAAAAACTGAGGACTGATGGATGTAGGGGGAAGGAGGGATGGGTATGGGGAGGGCACTTGTGGGGATGAGCACTGGGTGTTATGTGGAAACTAACTTGACAATAAACTATTTGTAAAAAAAAAAAAAAATCCCATCCTTTTAAACATCCATCTGTCCTCCCGGGGCAGCATCGAATCAGTCTACATTCTCTTCTAGAGGGCAGCTCTTCAAATAGTCATGACTGTGGTGTTTCTCCGAAGTTTGTCTTCTCCACACTGGACAACCCAGGTCCTTTGGCCGGCCCCCTCAGGCTCTGCTCTCAACTCTGTTGACTGACACCAGTCACTACTAATCGGGGTGAGCTCCGGTTTGCAGACATCCTTAGTGCCATGTTGGACTGGACGGAACAGCAGTCCGATGCGGTGTGAGGACGCAGGACACAGGACTGGGATGACCACATCTGCAGGTGGGGTAAGCAGAGCTGGGGGTTCCCGTGTGCGTGTTCAACAGAGATGTCACACCCTCACTTCCAACTAAGATCCCTGTGACATCATGACTCAAACGGTCATGGAGCCATGTCTCCACCATGTTACACTTGAGGATTACATTGTGTTTTGTTTTGTTTTGTTTTTTTTTTGAGACAGAGAATGAGGGAGCAGGGGAGGGGCAGAGAGAGAGGAAGAGAGCCTCCCTAAGAGGCTCCACACTCAGCATGGAGCCCAACGTGGGGCTTGATTCCACAATCCTGGGATCATAATCTGAGCCAAAATTGAAAGTTGAATGCTCAACTGACTGAGCCACCCAGGTGCCCCCAAGTTTACATCTTTTGAGCAGTTATCTTTTATTTTCCAGATTGGCAGGGATGAGAAATCCCTTGGTGTGGTTCAGCAAATTGCTTCTCTCGCGCATTGTTGAGGGGAGTAAAAATGGTAATGACCTTCCTGCAAAGTGGCTGAGCAACAGGGAGCAGAATTTTAAATATGTGTGCCCTTTCTCCAAGTAATTCCACTGCTAGAAATTTGTCTTGAAGATTAAGAAATGAACAAATGTGCATAAATTTATGCACAAGGATTGATGGATAACACATCGATAGATGTGTTGCAAAAACACTAGTACAGGATTTTCCATCTGCTGGTCTTATATATTTAAAAAAATTTTTTTTCAGTGTTTATTTTGGAGAGAGACAGAGAATGAGCAGGGAAGGGGCAGAGTGAGAGACAGAGTCTGAAACGGGCTCCAGGCTCCAAGCTGACAGCACAGAGCCTGATGCAGGGCTTTAACTCACAAACTGAGAGATCATGCCATGAACTGAAGTCGGATGCTTAACTGATTGAGCCACCAAGGTGCTCTTATCTTTTAAAGTTGCCTCCATGATTTCCCTCTTGCTCTTCTCCTGTGCCTTCTCTACACATCAACCAGAGTGAGCATCTAAAACAAGGATCACATTGGGGCGCCTGGGTGGCTTAGTCGGTTAAGCGTCCGACTTTCGCTTAGGTCATGATCTCGCGGCCGGGTTCGAGCCCCGCCTCGGGGCCTGTGCTGACTGCCAGCTCAGAGCCTGAGCCTGTTTCAGTCTGTGACTCCTTCTCTCTCTGACCCTCCCCTGCTCACGCTGTCTCTCTCTCCTAGAAATAAATAAAACATTTAAAAAAACAAACAAAAAAAAACAAGGATCACATCATACCATGCCACTGTTTAAATGCCCGTGATGGCTCCATTCCTAGAATTAAATCTGGCCCCTGCCCATTTCTCAGGCATCATTTGCTGGTGGCCTATTTTGACCCCAAGGCCCTTTCAGACATACTTGCTCTCTCTGGGTTCCTCAAACTCATTCAACTAGTCTGGCCACGGGGTTGCTCCACCCCAGAACTCTAGGGCTAGCACCTGCCATTCAATTTTCACAGCAAGTGTCTTACCTCACTCACAAAGAGGCTCTCAAGCCCACTACCCAGTTTTACCTTCCTCACAGAACATACCAGAAACTGAAAATACCATGTATTTCACTTATTTGACCATCTCCTTGGCCCCCATTGAAAAGAAGTTTCATTATAACCTTGTCTCTCTCCTTCTCTGCACTAGCACTTGGTGGCACACAGTAGGTAGTCAATAAGTATCTGCCAGATGGTTGAATGGCTAGACAGATGAATGCATGAAATATATGCAGAAACCCCGTCCACTTGCAATATCACAACGACACATGTCCTCAGCTCCCAAGATACCTTCACAATTAATTATCTTACTAGGGTTTAATGGGAGCAAACTTGATATGAGATTGGAGAAAATAGTGTTATAGTAAAGGTACTTTAACAGAAAAACACCGTAAGATGAATATTGAGGACACATGTGAATTTCTCCCATTACTGGGTATTACACTGTGTTCCTGCATTCAAACCTCCATCTATATTCACAGCAAACTGCTTTCTGCATAAAAATTCTAGAATTTCCCTTCAGGGACATGTCACTTCAATAGTAGAAATCCTGCCACACCATGGTCTAAGGATCAGAATTCTTCAAGGATTCAAGAGAAATTTTCTCTCATTCATAACACCCAGGGTGAGGGTAGAGGGGTTTCTATAGTAATGAACAAAAACAAATATTGCAGATTTTTTTTAAAGCAGAAAAAAAATCTTTCTGGTTTCTAGTACTGATAGGGACCTACTTTGAATGTTGGCATGGATGCTGATTTTCAACTCAAATTTTCTTCTTGTAAATGTAGACCTTTTCTTAAAAATTGAAAAAAAAAAAAACGTTATTCATTTTTGAGAAACAGAGTGTGAGCAGGGGAGGGTCAGAGAGAGAGAGGGAGACACAGAATCCAAAGCAGACTCCAGGCTCTGAGCTGTCAGCACAGAGCCCGACACGGGGCTTGAACTCACAAACCACAAGAACATCATCTGAGTCAAAGACGGAAGCTTAACTGACTGAGACACCCAAGTGCCCCTGTAATCTTTTGTTTTCTAAGATGTAAGAAGACCCATTTTAGTTAAGGTGGGCTGTTCATAAGAATACTGGGCCTAAAACAAATACATCCTGTATGTACCAGAGCTGAAATGACAATCAAGTAACTCAGAGGAGACAGCCCAATTCCTAAAGCACACCCTTTTCTTCCTTCCTGAACTTCCTCGTTTCCAGCTCCAAATAC
The DNA here is from genome assembly GCA_017311185.1 of Proteles cristata cristata. NCBI lineage: Eukaryota > Metazoa > Chordata > Mammalia > Carnivora > Hyaenidae > Proteles > Proteles cristata. The sequence goes on along the minus strand of JAESUZ010001348.1, from coordinate 2,181,529 downwards.
AGGAACTTTCTGCTAAACTTTCTTATGTATGCTAAGTCTGTAGATCTGGAAATGAAGGTAAACTCTTACCACTGAAGCACTGGCTTGCTCTGAGAAGCAAGCAGGAATGTGGGAAGATGATAGAGCAAATCTGGGTGTAGTAGAGAGACCATGTGATGGCAATGAAGTCTTGGGGGTGGTTCTAAGCACTGAGACAGTTTGGATAGATTCCATGTCTACCATTCTGTAACCAGGGAGATTCCCCAGGTTTCTACATCTGTAAAATGGGAACAAAAGTGCCAGCCTCAAGCTGTGGTCCTCCAACAGCAGCAATGGGATCAGCCAGGAGGTTCTCACAAACACAAGTTCTCAGGCCTGCAGACTCAGAGACTCTGGGCCAGGACCCAGCACCCTGGGTTCCCACAAGCCCTCCAGGTGGTACTCATGCTTGCTCAAGTGTGAGAACCACCAGATCACAGTAACATTCTCTTCAGCTCTTTATCCCGGTCCCAGGATCGGTTAACTGTCTGGCCGGGATGTTGCCATCTTTTGGATATAAGCCTTACGCTGCTCCCAGGCTCACACTGCAAAGTACCAGCAGACCCCATACAAGTTTATTGGACATAAATACATAGACTGAAAAAGCAACGAAACTTGACAGTCTCAAAATTATTTTGGGGATAAAACCCTTTGGAAAACTGTCAACAAGTATAAAGGATTCCCCAATGGAAGATGTCCTCCTGGTGGGTCTCAGACACTGTTCACACTCTGCCCTTTTTTTTTTTTTTTTTTTAATATTTTTATTTATTTCTATGAGAGAGAGAGAGAGAGAGACAGCGTGAGCAGGGGGAGGGTCAGAGAGAGAGGGAGTCACAGACTGAAACAGGCTCCAGGCTCTGAGCTGGCAGTCAGCACAGAGCCCGACGCGGGGCTCGAACCCACGAACCGCGAGATCATGACCCAAGCGAAAGTCGGACGCTTAACCGACTAAGCCACCCAGGCGCCCCCACGCTCTGCCCTTTTAATAAATTTATCTCACTTGCCTGAAGAAGGTCAAAGTTCAGGCAAGATTTAGACCTTTCTAGTATTTGCCAACTTCTCCTGCTTAATTTCTACATAGGTTTCATTAATCCAGGACCTGAATTACTAGGCCCTCTGAGCAAACGGCATTATAAGGAAGGTCCCTCTTTCAGTACACAGAACACAAACCAAACACCAACAGCGCTCAGCCCTGCGAGGAAGGGGGCCCGCCAAACTGACGTCAACAGGCTCCGACAGGTTTCTGCAGCCCGACTACAGATAGATTCCCCATTCCTACCCGTGCTGGCCTTGCTTTTCCAACAGTCTTATGAGAACCGAAAGAGAAAATCAATGAGATTCAAAAGCATCCCAGCTCCACAACCTACATTTGAGGCCAAAGAAAAGTCAGTCTCTCTAGCAGAGGGACAGGGCAGGAGTTTAAGGGTGGACAGCCTTGAGTGTTGCCGGCAAGTCCATCCGGTCCTGTGCCAGCCTGCGAGGGGCCGGGAAGAGGGCGCTGCGGCACCGACCATGCAGCTCCCCCTGGGGTTCCACCTCTGAGCCACCTTCTAGTAATCCGCGTGTTGTTCAGGTTCAGTCATGCTGATCCAGGAGGCAGGTTTTGCCGGCTGTGCCTGGGTGTGGGGGAAGGTCTGACGATGGTGGGTGTAAGCAGCCTCGAGGACTGAAGACACCACTCTCAGAAAGGTCTAGAAGTCAGCCTACAGGGAGTTGTGCCCCTTAGAGAGGTGTTTTCCTGCGCTCCTCAGGCTGGTGGTGGAGCCCCTGCAGGCTGCTCGTCATGCTCCGGGGAGCCTCTCGCTCAAGGGCCCAGATGCTGCACCCCTTCCCGCCCACCCGCGGGCCAGCAACACCCCACCTCACGTCCTCAACATTGGCGGTGTGACCCGCGGAGGGTGCACCTGAGTCCTCACACCAAGCTTCCTCCTGCTGCGTCTGCCTTCGTTCAGGGGCAAAGAGATGAGCGCGGTAACTTTAAAGATCACATCCCACGTCAGGGTTTTTTCCATAAGCTCCCCTTCCACGGCATCTGGGGGGACGCACATCCCCAAGGTGGAGAGTCTCTCTCATCCTGCGGATTGCAGCCTCGCCCGTGGGTGGGTCCAGCTAAGCAGAAATCGAGCCGTATGAAAAGTTCAGGAATCTTCATTGAAGGCAGGGGGTATTAGAGGTTCAGGTCCTTGCTGCTCAGTGCAGTTGCCTTTGAACTCTCTGCCTCCACTGCTCCTCGGCTCACAGCTGCTCCCCAGGCCGGACTCAGGGGTACCATTCTGGCTGAACCCCGATTTCTGCTCTTCTGTCTCTGGGTTCCCCTGCAGTGGTGGAGAAGGCACTTCCTTCTCCATCCTGTCATCCAAAAACCCAGTACAAACACTTCCTCCTTGACGGACAGAGCTGGGTTACCATGCCTGAGGATTAGGTTTCCCTCAGCATCCCCCATCTCCCAGCCATCTTTCAGGTAGGAGAGAGGTAACCTTCTGGCTACCACATTCCTTTCCCCCCACTTCCACACTGATACTGGAAGCTGCTGACTTCAGAACAGAGTTGAGGTACAACAGTCTCTGGTTATTGATGTTTTACTTAGAAAACAGAGGGCCCTTCACTGTTCCTTCCTCCTCTCCTGAGATTCAAATACAGTGTAGGGAAGCTTGGTGGTTGGCCCATGTAATAAATACCAACCTCTGCAAAATCTTTATTCTAGACCTTGTTCCTCAACAGGTTCTCTGGATCAGTATACCCTAAACCCTCTTGTACTTTTTCTTTCCTTTACCTGTCTTTGTTTTGCTAAAATAATTTGTTATAACACTCTCCATACCTTATGTGGCTCCCTGGATACCTGTGTACAATACCCACAAAGACACACAGGGCAGAAATCCATATAAAATCTGATTCCTTAAAAACGAACAAAAGACCTCAGAGGTTGGATGTGTTGGTTGACCTCTCTCTCACCCAGAGACAACTCTCATTCATGCAGAGCTACAATTAGTCACCCAGGGCTGACTGTGTTAATCCAGGAAACGATAAGCAGAAAGTCACCGCTTTCCCACCTGACAGTCCCGTAGGCATTTCAAGGCAGCTGCCGTGTTGTAATGGACTCTTCCCTCCTCTGGGCTAAACACGTTTCATTCCTTCCACCCTCCCAGATGGCCCAAGATCTCAATCCCAGGACAGACTTCTTAGGTGATGGAGCCCATCTGAAGTCGGCATTCCCGGAGCCCAGAGCCATTCCCTCTGAGGGAAGCAATCACCGTCGCCTCCATCCCCCCACCTGCAGAGAACGCCTTTCCACAGCAAAGGGCTAAAAAACCATAGTCAAGGCAATCCCCAATTCTGTCATGACAGACTTGAAACAGTCACCCAGACCCTTTCCTTGCTTTAGCCCCAAAGGGAGTTAAGCTTTAGCTTTCTTTCTTAAAGGCAGCAGAACCTAGTTATTCACATCCTTTTTCTTTTGCAGAGGAGGAAGAGATGACTATCTCTGCAATGAGGTAGTGCCAACTCACTGTTTGCTACTCCTCAGCCTCTTCCAAAAGAGGAACAGGAAATGCTTAGGCTGGGCTGTTTGAGATGCCCCACCACATGCCAAAGAGGGAAATGGAAGGTGTGGGTGGTGGGTACAGGGAAGGGGCATGGTGAAAAGGAAAGTCACCCTCGCTCAGGGGACACCACAGTGCATTCTACAGGGGCTGGGGGAAACAGCGGAGAAGGAGACGGGTACCAAGATGAGGTGGTGTCCCGTGTGAGAGAGAGAAAAAAAAACGAACATAAGTGAATCCAAAGAGAAAGATCACCCACAAAAACCAGCTAGGCAAGAGCCCCTTGTCCGTGACTGCAGAAGTTCACGGTCACCTTGCATCTCAAGTGGGAAGAATGTGTAGACATGGGCCTCTGCTCACCAGAGGCGACACGGATAACTAAATGGTGTGCTGCGAGGGAGAGTGGCATACTGTTCTATCGACAGAGGCCCAGACAGAGAAAGAGCCTGGGAAGGAAGGTCCGAGATTGGCTGACAATCTTAGCTGAATCTGTATCATTGCAGACCTCCATTTTCCCGCCTGTAAAATTACAACAGTCCTCTGGAACGAGCTGGGTTATATAAGCACGAAGAAGAATTAGGTGCTGACGGTACATGCCAATGCCTATTATGCAACCAAATCTCTGGTGTAAGGGAAATACAAACTCTCTCCCCACAGAAGACCAACAGGCTCTCCGTCAACCTGAAGCCCTGAAAGTAGCAGAGGAGAAAGGCCCTTTGGCACACTCATGCACACGCACACATGCCCAAGGGCAGGCGAGTCGGGATTCAGTGTGATGAATACCTATGCGAACATTTCTGTGCTGCTTATTCCCTTTTTAGTAGGGGTGTGTGTGTGTGTGGGGGGGGGCGAACAGACAGAATTTGCTGCTAATCACCTTCCTTAACAAATCAGAAAACATTGACAGTGAGTGGGCACGTTTCGATGTTTGCTAGCACCAGCTTGTTCAGCCCAAACAGGTTGGACAGGTTGAATATTTAAACAAAGGCGGAAAAATGCAAGTTATAAAGCACGAGGCACAGGTTTAAGTTTGTGCTCTTACCGCTGGCAATCAGGGTCCCTCTCCTCCTCCCTTTGCTACTTTAATATTATAGAAATAAGTGGGGACACGCTCAATGGATCTGTTCCCCATTGTCAGGGCATCAGTGGAGGGCAGGGTGGGAGGGAGCAGAGGGGGCGTGTCGAGGTCCAGAGCAGAGGACCGCCCTCTCTCCTCATCCTACCCCCAGCAAACACATACCTTACCTTCCGTGACCTAATTCCTGCTCTCACAATTGCCAGGTTGTTCAAGTGTAGGCAAGCACAGATGCTCCAGAATTTGACGCCATTCACCAGTTTTACCTGGTGCAACTGAGCTTTCAAAATATTTCAACGAGATATGTCAAGAATACCGTGGTGCCTGCATGCAAGAGAAACTTCTTTTGTGTCTGTTCAAAGCTCCAAAACAAATACCACCTCTGCCAAAACAGAAGAAAACCTGAATTATAAGCATTTGCATCCAGCCAGCTGAACGAAACTAAACTACTTATGAAGCAAATCTTAAATCTGAGAATACTGATAGGATGAAAAAGGCTTTCACATCCCCACACATGGCAGAGTTTTACGAGCAAGCTCTCTTTGGTATAACTGAACTTGACCGGGTCCTTCTGGAAAAAATGCTGATTAAAAAGTGAGCACCAGCCACAAGTACATCTTTCAAATATTCTTTCAAAAAAATTAAGCTATGCTCATTGTTAAGGCGTATTAGAAAAAAAACAAACACAAAAGTAGAAGGGAAAATGTTCTAGAGAATGTCAGTCAAACATGAAACAGGCTTCACAAAAGACTGTCAATTGAAAGGGATTGACTCTCAGCTTTGCTATTTTCTTACGATTTTAATTATAATGGAGGGATAAAATTCTGTGACAGATCACTCTGACCTGTTCTTTTACTCATAGTGGTAATTTTCTGCTATTTGCAGATTTATAAAATATAAGGACTTTGAAAAGAACCACAGACTCTCATCAAATAGCATAAACAGAAATCCAAGCAAAAACCAGAAAGTATACCACAGAAAAAGCAATGCCCACCCCTCCCCCAAAGTGTTCAAATAATAACGAGGATTTACACAGTTTGGAAAACAAAATTCAGGCGTATGGCACACAGCTGCTCTACAAAATACCACTCTCAGACTGTCAGGTTCTTAGATCGCAGCTTATGGTACCCTCATGGTTGAAGGTCAAGGTCTCTTTTCCTGATTTTGTAAACACACATGCTCATGGGCATGTGGAAGGAAGTGGGGAGGGGGGGTGAAGTTTCCTAAGGGAGAAGGCAGGGAACCACAATTTGTCGAACACTTACGTGAGCCTGGGGCTTGGGTATATATCACTGCATTTATTCTCATCATAACAAACTCTGAGAGCAGAACGTTGCCCCATTAAAGATGAAGAAAGGGAGGCTGTCTCTGCCATTCCAGAGTATCCTTTATCAGCACCAGCCAGAGAGGAAGGAAGAGCACTCAGAGGACACATAGAGAGGCCGCCTTTACATAAACCACTACGGACACTAAAATAAAAGCTACAGGTTTCAATCCAGACAATGAGATGTAAAGAAAGGCTATAAAAGTGTTTAAATGTAATCAAACAATAAACTTACTTGGTGAAAGCTTAATAATGCTACCAGGGAAAATGGGAACTCGGACACTTTGCTGTGATATGCAGATTTGTGAATGTTCACTCTCAAGGGGAAAATTCTGGGCCTCTTAATGATGGAGGCTCTCAAAGAGAATGAAAAGCACATGAAGAGGCGTGATCAGGGAATTGAGCATTACACTTCCACGATTTTTTTTTCTAGTTAAAAAGAAAAAAGATTTAATAAGGCTTTCGAGACTACACCCAAAGTATGTCTATTTCCATAAACACAGTACCACACAGATGCAAACTGCCTCGATGTCCCATGAAACCACCAGATATTCACCGAAAACCACCAAACCTAAGTGTCCTATGTCCAGTCCAGTTCATACATTATCATTATGCTGACTGCGTACACACCATTAAAGTCTCCACAAACCCTTCAACTGTCTTTGTCAAGAGAGGCATGTGTGGTCACAGAACATCTGTCATCTAAGTGGAACTGCCTATGTTAAGATCTCTGAGCATCCCTGAAAGATACTCTCTTCTGATTTGTCTTTCCTCAAGAGAAAGATACTTAGTTGCAGACAACAGAAACATCATTATATAATCATTTTTCCTTCTTTTTAATAGAAATATGTTTTTTAAAAAGTTCACATAGTCCTGGGTAGTAGACTCACAGATTTTTATCCTACAAATTATTTCTTCCCACGTCACGTGATATCTTCCTTCCTTCAAAGGGATCTGTCAGGGGAGTGTGTACCTGGTGATTAAGACTTGTTTCAAGATGGGACTAGCTGAGGCTCCGAGTGCCCACTTCCACTCTGGAAAAGCAGCCAGTCCCACAACTAGTTACAGGGTGTCCTCAGAAACTCGTTTTTACCATGAAAGAAGTTCACAGGGCGCTTCCTCTTGATGGGCTCTGAAGGTAAAGAAGCAACTGTCCCTTTCCAAGACACTGCCCTACCTCTGTTCCTTCTGTCCTTAAATGCTGGCCACCTGTTCAGATACCCAAGTTCAGTTGTGCATGCCAAGGGCTGGCTCCACCTAAGCATCCGAGAGTAGTGAGCTAAATTCAGAGCCTCCGCGGCCTCATTTGTCATGGAGCAGGGTCACATTTCTGTGCTGCGAACGTTTTCTTCCAGCATAATAGGAACACATAAGCCTCTGTTCCTGAAGACTGTCCATTATCCAGAGGCATTCTCAGGGTCTATGTCTCCTGCACTAAGCAACTGACAAAGTCGTTCCCGTTGCAGTAGCAAAGAGAGCCCGTGCCCAAACGACTAGATGACACTCCAGGCATCTCCCTTCTTCCTCATCTTCACCCTTCCACTGACATGGCCGAAATGCGGACACATGTCTGCTTTTCGGAGAACGAACGGAGAAGCTAGTTAGGAAAGCCCAGTCCTGCCGGGGTCTCCGGCGTGTCTGTAACGTTAACACATACTCCACAGCTCTCTTTATGGCTTCAAAGTCTCCACTTTGTGAAATGAGCAAAGTGGAAACCAATTTCCTATTTTCCCAAGGCAATTTCAGTCTGACAAAGGAAAAACACCCATTTTGGAGGTAGGATTTCTTCCCAAAGGTGATCTACTTCCATCTTCTCTTTTAAATATCATCATTTTATGCATAGCTCTGAAGTCCAGCACTTTCTGGAAAGTTTTGCAAACTGCAAAGCTCCCTGCCCTTTTTCCTACATCGAGCTCTCATGGTGGGTGTGCTCTGGCTCAGTTTCCCAAGTTTGTTTTGGAAGACAAGTGCTGCTCAATCCAAATTTTCAACGTGGGAGCAACTGATAAAGAGTTCGGGGAAGTTAAAAGTTGGAGCCACGGTGATGTTTCCGTGATGCATGTTCTGCACTTGATGCAGCTTATTATTCTGCTTAGGAACTAAACTGTGGTCAAAAGGGTTTGGGAGGAAGGATTTCCAAACCTCAAAAACACAAGAGTCCACAGACAGGGAAGCAGCAGCTTGAACAAGTGTACCCAATCTGGTAACAGATCGAGATGGTCTCTTGCTTCTGTGCTGAGGGTCCTCTCCTAAGACAAAGGAAACGCTACAAAATGACTAGTGGCCAAAGGAAACAGAGTGAGTTGCTTCATAACGTGGGTGGCGACAGAGTGCCTCAATGTCGGTTAAGAACAACATGAAATTGAAAAGGAGTAGTTCCTGGGGTCTGGGTTGCGAGATGTACCTCTGAGGACCTCTGAGCACTGCGGCAATGAGTATGGGGTGGAGCCCAAATCTGCCCCCTACGCCAGGCTGCTCAACACTAACCACTGCGAAGGCAAGGCTTATCTGGAGGAACGCACACAAAGACAGGCATCACCTGTGCCGTGCAGATGCCCTTCAGAGCAGGGGGCTGAGGGAAGGCGAGCTCTGCGTTCCTAAATGACACTGTGTGCCAGAATTGAGCCTTGGGGAAATGGATCTAGAAAGCCACACCACAGGGAGTCACGTCATAGCAGGGGTCCTACTGAATCTGTGCCCCTCAGGGAAGAAGCTGAAAATCAGAACCTGAAACTGACACAGAAAAGGAGGGCCTGGAACAGGTTATCAACAAGACAGAACGGGACATGTGGGAGTGGTGTGTGCGCCTAGCGCTCAGGAGGAAATGCAGGCCAGGGGGTCAGGACCATCCAGCTGGGCATGGGCCTCAGAGCCTCACCGATGAGCCTCCTGGCTTTCCCTGATTCCAGCCAGTGCCACAGACATGGGAAGCAGCAGTAACGGAAGGAAAGTGAGAAAGAAGGAAAAAGAGAAAAAGAACTTCCGTCTTGATCATCAAACTCATAGTCGACTGGCTTCCTTCCATACTCTGACAATTGAGTGAGGGTGCAGCTCTCCAAAACTTGGGTTTTCACTGTTCTTTTAAATTCCTGCACGCATACTTCCCAGGGCGGCTCTGGTCCCTGATTAATGAAACACAGGTATGTGCTCGGGGAGACTATAGCTCACCATTTGAGTCTCAGGTTCTGGAACAGATCCCCTGGGACAAATAGATGGAACTCCACTCTAACACATATTTATGATTTTTTTCAAAAGTATGGTTTCACTAACAAATGAAGGTGGTGATTGTGACTGATTACTAAAAACGGAATGTTCTTTTAAGCCATTATTTGCAATTTTCAGCAGAAAAGGCAAAAATAAATGTGGTATGATAAACTCAAATATCCTAAATGTAAATTATAGATTTAGTGTAGCAAAAAGAAAACAAAATAAAAGCACCCTCTTCCTTTATTTTCTGGTATTGCAGGAATGCTTACTTGGCACACTATCTGTCCGTCAGTGGCAACAGGACAGCAATACTGGTGACCACTGATAAACATTATCCTAAGTGCTCCACGTGTATTAATTCAGGAATCCCCACAATGTAGCCATAACACTGGTACAGGTATCACTGCTTTCTATGGATGAAGTAACCGAGACACAGAGAGGTCAAACAATTTCTCCAGGGTCACACAGCTAGGAGTGGCACATGGCTTACAGACGATCACAAGCATGGTTTCAGCTCTAATGAAACAAACTCAGAAACACCCCCCACCTAGGACATTTCCATGATACACTGTTATCCTTTGGAATACTTTAATAGACATTACTGCATTTGAGCATAAGTCCTCAGTGAGGTCTTCCTATGCCATTTTGTTAACGTATAGACAAATTAAGTGATTCTTGAAGAGTTCTGCAGAATTAGGACTAGAACTTGGCTCACAACAATTAATCCTCTTCTCCCAATCAAGAGGACTCATAATAAAATAAAATCAGTACAAAACCCAAAATAAACACAAACATCCCTAAAGCCTGCTGGGAAAAAATATTTATAAACAATAGTTTACAAACACACTGTTCACAAATAAGAAGTGAATCTTAGGATAATATCAAGGGCTGTGCTATGAAAACTGCATTTCATGCATACCCAAACAAAAGACCACCATAAATTCCAATAAAAGGCTAATTCATGCTCACTAAATAAAGTGTTTTATGCTTTAACTTGGCCGAAATAGTTTCATGTTGAAAATACAGCTGACCTTTGAACAATGGGGATGTAAACTACATAGGTCCACTTACGTATAAATTTCTCTGATACAGTGAAGTACTGTAAATGTATTTTCCTTATGAATTTTAAACTGTGCTTTTATTTATTTTATTTGAGAGAGAGAGTGCATGAGCAGGAGAGGAGGCAGAGAGGGAGAGAGGATCTTAAGCAGACTCCATGCTCAGCGCAGAACCCAAAGCGGGGCTCAATCCCACCACCCTGGGATCATGACCTGAGCCAAAATCAGGAGTCAGATGCCCAAACGAGTGAGCCATCCAGGTGGGGCCCCTCCTTACAATTTTCTTAATCACATTTTCTTTTCTGTAGCTTACTTTGTTGTAAAAATATAGAATATAATACATACAACATACAAAATATGCAAATCAACATATATATTTATGTGCTCAGTGAGGCTTCCAGTAAACAGTAGGTTATCACTAGTTAAGTTTTGGGGGAGTCAAAAGAGTTATGTGATTTTCGACTGCTTGGCAGTTGGTGCCCCTAACCTGTGCATTGGTCAAGGGTCAACTGTAATGCTCTATGACAGCATGGAGTTGCTTTGGGGGCAGAGTGAAAGAGTGCTTTTTTGCTAATATACAAAATGATACGAATGCTATCATCAATTATTTCTCATAGTCGTTAAAAGCATGGCCACTAAGCCCACAGCCAACATTAAAATCTCGGCCTTGGCTGTTACTCTAATCCTGGGCAAGTTTCCTCGTGCAAAATGGGATAGTAACATTACAGGTAGAGCACATAAAAATAAATGGCGATCAACAAGGAAAGAGAAAATGTGAACAACGTATAAACGAGCTAGACCTAACAGCACCTCCAGAGAAAACATCAACCAACAGCAGAATGCTGTCTTCTTAGCAGACACAGGCCACCCTCCAGGACAGACCATGTGCTAGGCCATAAAACGAGCCTCCAGAAATTTCAAAGGATTGAAATCATACAAAGCATGTTCTCTAACTACAATGGAATGAAATTAGAAATTAATAGCAGAAAGAAATTTGGGAATTTGCAAATATGCGGACGCTGAACAATATATTCCGAAATAACCAACGATCAGAAGAAATCACAAGGGCAATTAGAAAATACTTTGCAATGAATGGACAAGGAAATACAAGATACAAAAATGTATGGGCTCCAACTAAACAATGCCTAAAAGGAGATTATAGCTGTACAAGCCTGTGGTACAAAAGACGTTCTCAAATCAATACTCACCTTCTACCTTCGAATGCTAGAAAAAGAAGAGCTAGCTACCGTAAAGCACATAGATAGAGGGAAATAATGTACAGAGTGGGAAATTAATGAAATAGCAGAAAAGCAACAGATGATAAAACTATAAAACCAAAAACTGTTTCTCTGAACATCTCAAAATGACAAATTTTATTTTAGATTGACTAAGGAAAAAAATTAAAGAAGACTCAAGTGATTGGTATCAGGAATGAAGAGAGGGGACATTACGACTTAGGACAGAAAGGACTGTAAGGGTAAACTGAACAACTGTAAGCCAACCAGTAAGATAGTTTAGATAAAATGGCCAAATTCCTGGAATGGACACAAACGGCAGAAATGGACTCAAGAAGAAACAGAAATGTGAAACAGACCGATCACAAGTAAAGAGACTGAATTAGTAATTTAAAAACTTCTCAGAAAGAAAAGCCCAGGTAGTTTCAGTGGTGAGTCCTACCGAATTCTTAAAGAACAAACACCAACAAACTCTTCCAAAAAACAGAGGCAGATGCAACACTTCCCAACTCACTCTGAGACTAGCAATAGTCCCCAGACCAGGACTCAAAAGGAAACTACAGACTAGCATCTCTTAGGAATACAGGCAAACGTCTTTTAATAAAATACTAGCAAACCTTGCCCATCAACATATGAAAATGATTGTACCAAGTGGGATTCATGCCAGGAAAGAGGTTGGTTTAACATCCAAAAGAACAAAGAAAGGTCAAAAACAATTGGATCATCTCGATAAATGCAAAAAAAAAAAAAAAAAAAAGAAAGAAAGAAAAAAGAAAAGGAAAGGAAAAAAAAAAGGCATTTGACAAAATGCAACCCCCTTTCGTGATAAAAGCACTAAGTGGACTGGGACTAAATAGAACTTCCTGAAACTGATAAAGGGCATTTATGAAAAACCCATAATAAACATCATACTTAATGGAGAAAGACTGAATGCTTTCTCCCTGAGATCAGGAATAAGACCAGGGCGTCCGTTCTCTTCACTCCTATTTAACACTGTGCTGGAGGGGCCAACCAAGACTAGCAGGCAAGAAAAATAAGGCATCCGGATTCATTTCAAAGGAAGAAGCACACTGTCTCTGTTTGCAGATGACATGATGTCGTATACAGAAAATCGTAAGGAATCCACCAAACAACCGTTAGAATGACTAAACAAGATCAGCAAGGTTGCAGAAAACAAGAGCAGCACAAAATGTGAGTATTTTTATACACCAGCAATGAACAATCATGGCTCAGTTGGTTTGGCATCTGACTTCGGCTCAGGTCATGATCTCACACAGTTTGTGAGTTGGAGCCCCATGTCAGGCTCTGTGCTGACAGCTCAGAGCCTGGAGCCTGCTTCGGATTCTGTGTCTCCCTCTCTCTCTCTGCCCCTCCCCTGCTCGCACTCCGTCTCTTTCTCTCTCTCTCTCTCTCAAATCAATAAACATTAAAAAAAAAAAATTTTAAACCACAAAAAATAATTCTACTTCCAATACCATCAAGGAAAATAAGACATTTAGAAATAAATTAACAAAACTTAAATATAAAACTTGCACTTTGAAAACTACCTAAAACACAACTGAAAGAAATCCATTAACACAAAATAGACATAAATAGAAAATATCTCCATTCAAAGATTTAATACTGGTAAGAGGACAATACCAAATTGATCTATGCACTTTATAACCCCTATGCCAGCTGCCTTTTGTGCAGAAGTTGACAAGCTGATCCTACAATTCATATGGAAATCTAAGCAACCCACAGTAGCCAAAACAATAGTGAAAAAAACCAAAGTTGGAGGATTCACATCTCCCAATTTCAAAACTTAGCCAAAATGTTGCAGTAATCAATACAGTGCTAGACCTTAGGGTAGTCAGGTAGATATACAGATCAATGAAACAGTACTGAGTAGAGAAAAAAAAAATTCCTTTCATCGATGGTCAACTGAATTTTGACAAGAGTGGCCAGACTGTTAAACGGAGGAAAGAAAAGTCTTTTCAACAAAGTGCCAAAGACTAGAGTTGGACCTGTTCCTTATACTATACCCAAATACTAACTCAAAACGGACCGTAGACTTAATGTAAGAACTACAATTATAAAACTCGTGGGATTCCACTTCACACCTAATAGGATGGCTTTCATGAAAAAGACTGGCAGTAACAGGTGTTGGCAAAGACGTACAAAAGCTGGAACCCTCACATGCTGCTGGTGGGAATGTAAGACGATGCAGCCACTTTGGATAAATAGTTTGGCAGGTCTTCAAAATGTTAAACACGGAGTTACCACATGACCCAGCTATTCCACTCTGAAGTGTCTGCCCAACAGGAATGAAATCCATGTTCACACAAAAAGATTGGACAAGAAAGAATGTTCATGGGGGCATTATACATAATAGCCAACGAATGGAAATGACTCATATGTCCACCAATGGATGAAGAGATAAATAAAATATGGTAGATCCATACAGTGGACTATTATTCAACAATAAAAAAGAATGAGGTACAGATATGTGCTGTAACAGATAAAAATCTTAAAAATATAATGGTAAGTGGAGAAATGAGTCACAAAAGGCCACATGTTAGCATTTTTTTTTTTTTTTAAATTTCTGAGAGAGAGAGAGACAGCATGAGTAGGGGAGGGTCAGAAAGAGAGGAATACAGAATTTGAAGCAGAAGGCCACATGTTAGAATACGCAAATCCAGAGACAAAAAATAGATCTGGATTTTCCTAGGGCTGGAGGGTGGGAAGTAATGAGAAGTGACTGGTGATGGGTTTGGGGTTTCTTTTCAGGGTGATGAAAATAACCTATTATTGATTGTAGTGATAGCTGCGGAACTGTGTGTATATACTAAAACCAATTGAATTGTACACTTTAAATAGGTGAAAGGTATGGCATATGAATTATATCTCATGCACTCAGTATACTGTACTTTTAGCTATGGTCATCTGTAAGATGCACGGTCTGATACATCACCATAGAAGGCAATAACTGTGCCCTTTATAGATGTGCTTGACATGTGGCATATTCCATCACAGATGCTGTCCCCAAATGGAAATTTTCCGAATCAGAAGTGACTGGGCCCAAGACCAGAGATGTCTCATGGAGGATCATAAACAGTGAGTGCTCAGGGCCAGAGCAGCCTCCAGGAGAGCAATTCTCACTAATGCACCCCACTGCCTTCTCCATGGGAGGGTCCACTGGGCATGGGTCTCAGGAAGAGGAAGCAGGGAAACCACCCAAGAAGGAAACAGGCAATACCCAGGAACAGATTTTGAGAGGGCAAATATGTGAGGGACAAAGGACTCTGGGGGGAGGGGGGTGGAATAGAAGGACCAGGCAAAACAAAATGGCAAAAGAAGGTAAACTGATACTGATGGGCTGATCATGGTGGTAAAAAAGCAAAAAGCTAAGATGTAAAACAGGATATTAAAAAATGGTGATGGTATTTATTCACTTCCTTCTCTGTGCCCCAAAACACTCCCAGGAGGAGATGAGGGGCCAAGAGGCTTGAAAATTTAAAAAAAAAATTTTTAATGTTTTATTTATTTCTGAGAAAGAGAGACAGACAGACAGACACAGCATGAACAGGGGAGGGGCAGACAGAGAGGGAGACACAGAAATTTTTTTAATGTTTTATTTATTTCTGAGAAAGAGAGAGAGACAGACAGACAGACAGACAGCATGAACAGGGGAGGGGCAGACAGAGAGGGAGACACAGAATCTGAAATAGGCTCCAGGGTCTGAGCTGGGTGTCAGCACAGAGCCCAACGCGGGGCTCGAACCCACGAACCGTGAGATCATAACCTGAGCCAAAGTCAGATGCTTAACTGACTGAGCCACCCATGTGCCCCCTAAGAGCCTTGACATTTATATGGAAAGAAAAAAAGTAAAATACTTTGTAAAAATTCTTTACAATATTGATACCTTTTATAAAGTCCCATTATACACCTTCCTTCCAGTCCAGACTGAGAAATCCACAGGCTTTAGATTACTGCAGGATTACTTAGAAATGCAAATAGTAATGACAGATAACATTTACTGAGTGTTTGCTGTGTGCCTTGACTGTGTGCAAAACTCATGATCTCTTTCCTCACCCTCACCCTATTCCAGTGAAGTGGTGGATGCTGTTAAAAGTCTCATTTCAGTGAGGAGGAAAATGAAGTACAAAGGTTAAGTAATTTGCTCAAGAACAGAAAACTTACAAGTGGCAGACTGAAGATTTGACATCAGGTGCTTAATTCCAAAAGCCAGAGATCTGTCACTATACCAGTATGTTCCAAGTACACCATCAGTGGTTCATAAAATGGTTTTAGATAGAATAAACTGGCCCATTTCCTTTCAGTATTGCTATATAATAAAGTATCATTTTCACAGTAACACTGTAAAGTGTTCTTTGGAAATAAATGTGTTAAAAAGGGGGAGGGGTGCGGTTAGTCAATTTTTTCAAAGGAGATCAGCATGATGCCTAGAAAGGATTATAGAAAAGTAAGAATAGTCTGGTTTTTCTGAGAAGGTGACATTTTTTGAGTCCCTTTAAAAACCTTTCCTAGAGTTTTGATGTTCCTAAGATGTTTGTGTAAAACACGAGCACTTAAGGGGTGCCTGGCTCATCAGTTAAGTGTCTGAGTCTTGATTTCATCTCAGGTCGTGATCTCACGGTTCAGGGGTTCGAGCCCCGCATCAGGCTTGGTACTGACAGGGCAGAGCCTGCTGGAGATTCTCTCTCTCTCTGCTCCTCTCCCCTGCTCACACTCTCTCTCTCTCAAAATAAATGAACATTAAAAAAAAAATGAGCATTTAAAAAAAAAAGTCTTTTTGTTCTAACATCTCAAACCATATGTAACCATTCCATAAAGTATATTTTCTATTGGTTTTGTCGCACACAATTTTAATACGCCCACCATGGGGCTCTCTCCCACTTCTGAGTGAGCTGTTTTCTCCTTCAGGAAATAAATTCCTGACATTTACCAGATCTTCTTTTTCTTCATTTTATCCTATCTTATCCTAAAGTTCTAAGATCAGGCCATCTCACTATTCAAAGGCCCCAGAAATTTTTCGCAAGGAAAAGAGCTGCAGGGAATCTGGGAGGCATATGCAAATAGTTTTTTAAAAGGCAAGGGTTACTGTGCTACTCCTTGTGGGCTCCTCAATATCTGATAAGCTGCCCACCTCTGGCACCCAAACAAAGCAACTCCAATTGGCAGAAGGGGAAGGACTCTTGTGTTTCATCCTAAAGATACCCAAAGGCCAAAGGCCTCGCCCAGGTACTGTTTCCCACGGCCAGACACATCCCATACACGGGAGAGAGGGCGCAGTGCACAGATTCCAAGAGCTCAGAGGCAGGTCCCCTGATGGCTCAAAGGCCACTTGACTTTCTGTCGATCTCCAGAGTCAGAGGCCTCCCTCACCCACCTGTGCATGTTCCCGTTGGTGGTAAAAGACTGGCCACACACAGTGCACTTGTAGGGCCTCTCGCCAGAGTGCACCAGCATGTGGCGGTCCAGGGAGCTGGCCGAGCTCAGCGACTTCCCACAGATGCTGCACGAATGGTCTGCCCCTCCAGTGTCCGTGTTATGCTGGGGAGAGCAATCATCACAGGTCACTTGAGAAGATGGGTGGGTCAAAGCTTGGCAATTATGAAATGCAAATTCAGAGCTTTATATAAAAAAGAAAAAAAACCCAAATAGTAAAGCTTTTCTGATTTTTTTTTTTTTGGTTTCATTTTAAGTATCTTCCCAAATGTCAACATCTACTAGGCACACAGGCAAATAACTATCCTGTGTGACCTTCTTCCACTTTCGTGTTCCAGTTTTGAAAAAACACTTCTGCAAGGCCCAGAGATGGGTGGCGTCTCTGTAGGCCTTTCTTGGGGACACACAGAGACGGACTGACCACATATATTAACATGAGCAGGAGGGCTCTCAACTAAGAAGCTAACTTGAAATATGCTCTTCACATTAAGGCAATGTCTATTCTTTAAGTTCGCTGACTCAGTCTTGTTGTCAGGGAAAGAGAACTGAAAACTGCACGGTTTAGAGTTTGGGCCTCCGAAATATGTTAAGAAGGACATTTCTCTCCAAACCTATGTTACTAAATGGCGTTATTCCTCAATACCATGTTATGATTTTAATATTGTCAATCCTTCTCACTCATATGTGGAATTTAAGGGAAAAAAACAAATGAGCAAGGGAAAAAGAGAGACACACAGATGGACAAACCAAGAAACAGACTTAATTCTAGAGACTCTTACTCCACTCCAGAGGAGAGGTGGGTGACGGATGGGGGAAAGAGATGATGGGGATTACAGAGTGCCCTTGTCATGATGAAAAAAACATAAAGTAAAATGAAAAAAAATTATCCACTCCCACTCCAAAAATACGTATATGATTAATCCATCTTTGTTCTAGATTCATCCATATTCCGTCATCAATCACATCAGGCAAGAGTGAAGGCTAAATGTCATAATACAGAAGCCAAAAGAAATGCCAAACCAGTAAGTTTCCTGCCGTGTGAGAAGTTCACAGCAGAAGGCTAGGGATCTATCTCTACAATCTCACTGTGCTATGAGAAGGTTTGGTTCAAACCAACGAGTCACATATGATGAAAGGTCTGTTCGATGTGGTCATTTTAGCTAGATGTTTGCTAATTTCTGAAAAGGTATTCTGTGTTGACCCAGGATTTTGTCACAGTAGCACAGACCCACAAAACTTATTTCATAACCACCCCTCAAGATTATTAAAACATTAAATCTAAATTAAGTGCAGCCACAATGCATCTGCTAAAGCCAAACTGCCCTCTCTTAACGAAGAAGGATTTCCAACAGAAGTATGAAATCGGCAACAAACCTGACGGATGTGCATAGTTAGCTGATGCTGTGTAGTGCAAATCTTTTCACACAAGGGACAGTTATAGGAAGACTTCTCCTCTTTCGTTTCCTGCAAAGACATAATACAAGGGAAAATCAAGTTCAACTCACACATTAAGCCAGTGCCTCTTGTTCTGTTGTGAGCACCTGTGTCTCAAAGAGCTGTAGCAATAAATCAGCAAAGAGCATGGGCTCTGGAGCCTGTCCGGGTATGAGCTTGGGTAAGTCACGGTCCTGTCTGCCCTCAGTTTCCTCATGTATAAAATGGGAACAAATAATAGCACTTCCCGGATCGCACTGTGATAAGGATTCAATCAATGAGCACAATCACGCTAAGCACTGGAATAGTGCCTGGTGCAGGCTAAGTGCTCCACAAATATCAGTGTTCTTATTAAACACCATTTAATTAATAACCATCAATGCTGACAAAAACTCAAGGATCAAGGAAGAGGTAGAAATGGAACAGATCTCTCCCTAAGCCTCACCTACATGGCTCCAGTCACTACGGTCTGCCTGGTCAGGAGGGCCCCAAGCACACAGGAGAGTGAAGTTCTCCTCACAAAACCCTGCCCTCCCCACCCCCGCAACAAGGCAAGGCTTCCATGCCCAGCTGTGAGACCCACAGGCATCCACGTGGCCTTACTTGCTGCTTGCATCTGCTTGATGCCGCTCATCAATAAGAATTCTGCCCTTTTCCAAAGTGTGATAGGGGAGGACACTTGGGCTGAAGCCTTCCACAGAGGGTGACAAAGGAACCAGATCACTACTTGAGGAGGTGGCTCATTTTATGTTCCCTCAACACACCTGGGACAGGCTTCCTTCAAGCAATAGAGTTTTACCTTCCTACAGAAAAGGATGAGCTCCCTCACTAGCCATGTGTCATGGCTCCTCCCTTCAAATAACTTTTGGGGAGCTTCCCTGGACATGCCTCCTCACCCACACGGTCCCCAAGCACCCCGGTGTCTGCCCTCATCTCCAAAACCAACAGGATCAAGGCATGGACACCTCGCCCAGAAATTTGAAATGGAGAGGCTTAGAGACTGAGTGGGTTTCCCACTGATCAGCACTCACCTGGGGAGCTTTCTGAATGACAGTTCTAGACCACACCCTAACTGAATTAGAATTGGGGGGTGTACCCCAGAAGTCTGCTTGTTTCCCAAGCTCCCCAGGAGTTGTTCATATGCACCCAGGTTTGGGGGTGACTAAGTTACTACCGCAACTGATCACAAACACCTGAATTCAAAGTTCAAGTAGTCCTGGGGCGGGGCTGAGCACCGCAGCAAGCCCAAGCCACGAGAATGTAGCTGGGGAGGACTTGGGTGCTCATGGAAGTGGGAGACCAGGTAGCCAAGACAGGTGACGGCACCATCTGTCAGGCTGGACCCTCAGCCTTCTTTCAACAGACCTCTTTTTACTTGTACTCATCTGAATGAGTTTCTGTTCTTTGCAAATAATACCCATTCTTGAGCACTTACTATGTTCTATGTGCTAAACTCTACATATAGAAATGTCACAACCATGGTTATAGATCCCATTTTCTGCATGAGGAAACTGAGGTACAGAGAGGTAAGTAATCTATCCCAAACGAGGAAACCATTAAGTAGGAGACCCAGGATTGAAACTCGGGCCAGCTGCTCTGACAGCCCATGCCCTAAACCACATGCTACAGAAGTCTGATCAAAAAAAGGATTAACCCCAAGGCACAGAAAGGAAACACCCTTGTGGTTGGCTCATGAGAGATGATGAAAATAAAAGTCACTCTGAGGACTTTAAAAACAAATGGCACCATAAACCAGATGGGGTGGAGCAAATGTATGAGGATGTCCAGAATGTAATTCCCACAGTACCTCTGTCTCCTCTTCAAAGACTAACAGGCCTCATTTTAAGGGACACAAATGCTTTTCTAATCTGCGGCACTGGGTCTGAGAATTCGGTACACTACACAATTTTTCACTCTCAAGTCTTTTTTTTTTTTAAAGTTCATTTATTTGAGGGAGGGAGTTTGAGCAGGGGAGGGGCAGAGCGAGAGAGAGAGACAGAGGATCCAAAGCAGGCTCTGTGCTGACAGCAGAGAGCCTGATGTGGGGCTCGAACTCATGAACTGTGGGATGATGACTTGAGCTGAGATCAAGTCAGACACTCAATTGACTGAGTCACCCAGGAGCCCCTCAGTCTCAAATTAAAAAAAAAAAAAAATTACGGATATGAAGTCTAAGGAAGATGGTTAACCCAGAGATAGTTACAAAAACCCTCCGAGTCTCCCAGTCTCCCCACCATCCTCCCAGAGGCGTGAGCAGGGAAGGGTGTCACTCCTTCTCGGCTCATCCAGACTCTAGTCAGAAGGGAGCTGGCCGAGAACCACCAAAGAGAAACAACAAAAACAAAAGCATTCACAACAAAATAAAAGCACTCGCTATAATAATGAGGGAGGGCTCAGAGCTGGACCAAAACTCAGTCCCTGGGGTATTTTTGTTAGAGAATAATATATATTTTTAAAAAAATTTTTAATAGAAAGATTCATCAGTAAGATGTCAATAAATGGGGGGAGAGGGGGGGGTCTGGCGGCTCAGTCAGTTCAATGTCTAACTTTTGATTTTGGCTCAGGTGGTGATCCCAGGGTCATGGGATGGAGCCCCATATCGGGCTCTGCATGGAGTGTGGAGGCTGCTTAGAATTCTCTCTCTCTCTCTCTCTCTCTCTCTGTCTCCCCCCCCCCACTCATGTGCTCTTTCTATCTGTCTAAAAAAAACAAAAGAAAGAAAAAGAAAAAAGGGAATAAATGTTAAACAGCCATGTGTCCGTGAGGGTAGCCTCCTGAGGCAGCACATTTAAAAAAGCCATCCATGTGTGCATCTGGAGGGAGATACTGGACATACTGAGTAGGTCCTTGGAGTCTCTGGCATGGAGTCCCGGGTTTATCATGAACCGGAACCTGAACCTTCTGTGAGGTGGGCAGTTGCACGTCGCAGACTCCCATGCAGGTCTACAGAATCCACAATGGTCTGGGAGAAGGAAACCTCTGGACTCAGATTTAATTTTTACAAACAAACCTAAACAGTAAAGAGAGCGGCCCTGCTGTGAACCCAGTCACTGCGGCTGTGCTGGTAGAAGGAGCAGACTTCCTGAGCTGACAGATAAAATTAGCAGCTAATGTGATAACTAACCCTTCCATAATGAAACAATCTGGCACCCGTGTCAGCGTGCGGCTGTGGCTAATCTGTCCTGGAACTCGGTGCTAGCGCTGATGGGCCTTCTCTCCAGGCTCCTGCTCTCAGCCTTTCCCACCCGCTCACAGGTAAGGATGGTGCATGCACTCTCTCCAGCTGTGCTCTCATGGTTTTTTTTTTTTCTTTTAGTAGTTTATTTATTTTTGAGACAGAGAGACAGAGTATGAGTGGAGGGAGGAGGCAGAGAAAGAGGGAGACACAGAATCCGAAACAGGCTCAGAGCCTGATACGGGGCTCGTACCCACGAACCATGAGATCTGACCTGAGCCAAAGTTGGATGCTTAACTGACTGAGCCACCCAGGCGCCCCTGTGCTCTAGTGTTTTTAATGCATCGTCTTTCCACGTTACCTCTGGGCCGGAGGTTACCTCCCCTGCAAACACTGAGCCCGTGCCCTGAGGAGCCCCGGAGGGCACAGAAGGTAGAGGAAAACTGGGCAGGGACCAGAACCTGGACTACGGTCAATCTACCTGTGCTGGGGAAGTCCCGGGCTTGTCCCTACCCACGGCACTTTCTACTGGCAGAACAGAAGGATGAGGAGACAGTGACTGTATACCTTGTTCATCCCCCAATGCTTGCCACCTGCAGCACCTGGCTGGAAGTGTATATTGTGAAATGGGTAGATGGATGGAGAGATGGACAGATAAATGGATGGATAGTCACATGAGAGTGGAAATAAACCTTTTCTTCCCAGAGCTAGCGCTCCGTCTCGACTCAGGCTACAGTCATACAGGCTGAGTATTTTCTCAGGTACCCAGAGGAAGAGAGGCAGGCAGACACAAGGGAAAAAAGAGAGAAAAAGGTATCAATGCTCCAACCCTCTGAACATCACTGAACCCTGCTTCAGCTGTAAGGAAGATAGGAGCAAATGGACCATTCTCCTACGCTGCTGGAGGGGGTTTTAGGCTTGTGCGACTTTTCCTGGAGGACAAGTGGTAGCCAAAGCCTTAGTTAACATACTTCTGAGAATTTACAGAAAACCATCATGGATGGTGCTCAGACAATTCTGTATAAGGACAGTCACTAGAGGATCATTAATAAAAAGGAAAATGAATTTACAGAAGCCCAAGAGGTTTACTTTCCAGTCCATCCCTAGCCTTGAGACTAACTCAGAAGACTGTCTTTCCCCCCTGAGGATTTGGTATAAATCCATTAAGTAAGTTAAACCAAAAATTAAACATGGAGTCATCAGCTCAGATTACATGGATTCAAAGAAATGAGCACTGCTCACCCAGGCTCCCTGAGTTTCTGTGAACAGGCTGCTACCAGAAGAGTGACAACTTTTTTCAAGTGCCCCATTTGTACGTTAATTAGAAGATCCCTCTTATTTCCCAGTGGAGGAGCCTCAGACTTCTAAGATCATTAATTAACCCTTCCAATCCTGGCTCACCCCCTTAATTTTTTCTCACTCCTCCTGATTCTATGCCCACTAAAAATTCAAGAGGACTAAATCACTTCACGAGTGGCATTCTCTGGAGCCAAACTCTGTGCTTCATCAAAGATGGAAAGCTGAATGAGAGATCCAGCAAAACCAATACTTATTTGCTGCCTGATGTGAAGACACTTAAAAAAAAAAAAAATCAAGGCAGCGTCTTCGAAAACTCAATTAACCAGCTGTGTAAGGAAATGAATCACATCATAGTAGAGGAATAGGTCAAATTCTTTGCCTTGGCCGTCACGTGAAGACAGTTTGCAAACAAATCAAATCAAAGGGCAGAAATAAGGATTCCACCAATATGGACATCACAGCAGAGAAAACTTCCTCCATGAAAGGAAACTGACATAAGCCCTGAACAGTTCACTCTTGAAGCCTCTCAGTACATCCATGTCCAAGGTTTTAGTTTAGAAAGCTGGGGCTCAAGGGACCAAACTTCTCCCAATGTTCTCACAGACCGAAGCCACCAGATGTCACCAGCTAGCACACAGGCACTTACCTGGTTCCTTCTGCCAATCCGATTTGGTCCTGGAGGCTTCGTGGGGGACTTGGTGCTCTGGGGGTTCCCGCCATTCTCGGCAACCTTCCCTACACTCATTACCGCTGACATCATGGTGTTGACGGAAGACAAGTCTGAACCTTCCAAGCCAATGGGCGAACTTGACGTCATTGGGTCAAGGGTTTAAGCTTCTAAGAAGCTTCTGCCATAGAACTGAAAATCGGAAATTGCTGCTGTGATCACTGTGGTTTAGCCTCTGTCAGAGCCAGGTGGCACTGGCCATGGTTACTGTAACCGTAAGTCAGGTCAAAACACCTAAGACTGGCCGCCCCCGCCCCCCCACTTCAGTTCAAGCTGACACTCATGCCCATAATGACTTGAAGCTTTCATCTAAATGAAACACGGTCATACCAAAGGCTAACTGATAACCTCGCTTCCTTTCTATGCATCTGTACCGACACAACCCCCAAAACTAGCAGGGGCAGATCTCTTAGCCTTTCCCAATCTTTCATTAGGCAGCCCAGGGAGCTGACATCTGGCCAGCACCCTCCTAAGAACCTAACTCATTTACTACTACAGGAATGCTGTAGACTTAACAACTTATGATGGGAATGTTCAGGTCTCATTTAACTCCCCTGCTGCAATACAGTGCTCTTAATGGGGAGCCCAAACTGTACAAGACAATGGAGAAGCTGATCCTCTCAGAATTATAACCAAACTTCAAATCAACATAAAAAGGACCAATCCTTAAAATATACAAGTGGGTAATGTATCTATACCCCAGAAAATGGACAGAAGGAAAACCCAGCCCCCACTGCCAATTACCTCCATTTTCTGCCCCAATTGATATACTATAAGGTTCTCCCTTGCTATAGCTATCATCCACGTGGAGTAGGAAATGAGTCTGCGTTCACTTCTTTGTTTTCTTCTCTTGTATCACTTGTTGACACTGGAAGGGAAACAAAGGCAAAAAGATTTCAGTGAATGCCTTTTCACTTAGGAAAGAAAAAACTGAAGCCATTTACTTGGTGTAATCTTTAGGCCACTATGTTCACGAGAATACAGGGAGAACAAAAGAGAGGCGATTCTAAGTCATGTCTTTCCTTCCAAAACCACATTCTGTGGTTGTTTTTCAACCTTAACTGATGTTCCCTACAGTGCTGTCACCATCACTCCCAACAGCCAAAACGATTTTGTGGTATTTTACTTTCTGGAGCTTTTAACTACACACACGCGCGCGTGCGCACACACACACTGAATTTCCCTCCATGCTCTATGCCAGTCCCCCACAAATGTTCAGATTCCTACGTGACCTCCCCTCCCACCTCAACCTAAAAGTGACTGAAGATAAGGCAGGAAAGGAATTCACGAGAGGCTCACTGTCTAGTTATTAGACAATATAGTAGGAGGTCAGGCCTCAAAGAAAGCTGGGAGTAGGAATGGGATGACCAACCGGAACACCCTCCACATCTCATGGCCATTGCAAAATTTACTTCTGCAGCCTTTTCCAGTTATCTTCTTTGAGAAGTGCCGGCTAGTTATATGCCTTACCGTGCGTGGCTGCAGATATGGCCCGAAATTAAGTCTGCAGGTAAGTTACTTCCCTCATTTTATCTGGGAAGATATTTTAAAGCCAAAGCCTTGCAGGTAAGCCTCATATCCTATACTGACCTTTATTAAGTGTGCCCTTACATCCTACATGTCCTCCACTAGTCAAAGATCAAGCTCATTATCTCGGCAGCTGACTGAATGCTCAGGAACACCACCAGAGAGATCATGATTTCTTGTGGTTTCCTCCTCCAACTTTAGGGGATGTGACCTAGGATATGACAAATGGTAACACCCAGAACTACAAATGTGTCCAGCAGCAGAGCAGGAAGGGCCTGGGGACATACCTTTATTAAGCCATGTTGTCATGAGCTCAGAAGTCTCGAGCTAAAATCTTACCAGAAGAGCCAAAAAGAATCTCAGGAGTGGTACTTCTCTGGCCAAGAGACAAAACGTGCCTTCCTTGTGGACATTTTAGAGAAATGGACTTCATGGGTTTCCAAATGGAAACGAAAAGGACTAACTGCAAAAACATGCCACTCAAGACAATGGATCTCACCTCGCCCCGTACGTCCTTCCCTTATTTATATATAGAGAGAGCTCTGTCCAAAGTTAAAGAAAAGGCCAAACTGCTGTCTTTCTGTGAAGTTTCGCCATGCCAGATCATTCAAAACTGTGCTTCAAACTTCCTGTTTTAACGGTCTTTGAAAATTTGGGAGATTTCTCTCTCCAAGAAACAACGAGACACAAGCACACACACGTCAGTGTGCAGACACACAGATGCACACCTGCATCTCTAAAAGTACCATCGGTTCCCCACAGGTGCAATCAATCAGCAGACAATCATCTGCTTGATTCAAATATGTGGATACCTTCGATACTAAAACCCCCCTCCCACCCAGTTGTAATATACAGTAGATTATAAAAATAACTGGCCAGAAACTTTCTTTTTTGTAATTATGTCATGTCAGTAAGAAGAAAGCTAACCTTTCTACTGATTCATAGGAGGAGTTGAGAAGATAATCTTGCTTCTGGCCTACTACTAGGAGAAAAGGAAAATGTGGCAGAGTTTACTGAAATCTGGGTACAGGTTAAACACCTCTAGGACTAAATGTAACATTTTATAAATTGTGAAAATTACATTCAATTCTTTCGTTGAGAAGATGGAGAGGAAAGAGACAACAGAAGTAACAAAAATACATTTGTGTTACAGAGTCAGATTACTAGGAATAATTTTTGTTACAGTCATTATAACATCCAAATACATTCTTGTGTATTATATCTAAGTGTCTTAAATATCCAACACCTAGCTATAGTCACAACAGCTAAACAACATAAGGGCTGAACATTGCAAGGGCTTACTCCAGTTGGAAAAGAAGAAAAGCCATGTAAACTTGTTATTTCCCATTTTGACTGGGCAGGAAGACATTTGCTACATTTATTTCCTCTTCTTGGATGAAGTGTAAAGCGTGACGCTACCCACTGATAACACCAAGATCACCTACATTTACCTCCTTTACCCGGTTTAATATAAGTAGCAATATATAGATATTTTTAAATAAATTTTTTAAAGTTTTTTATTTTGAGAGAGAGAGAGAGAGACAGTATGAGCAGGGGAAGGGCAGAGAGAGAAAGTATTCCATGTGGATTCCCCACCATGAGCGCAGAGCCCGACACGGGGCTCAAACCCATGAACCATGAGATCACGACCTGAGCTGAAAGCAAGAGTTGGATGCTCAACTGACTGAGCCACCCAGGTGCCCCTGCGACATTATTTTTTTAAGAGAGACTCTTCTCATCTCCAGCTGGAAAGTGTAATTAACAAAAGGAACCTGCCAACTACACTCTTTGAAAAGAAGAGCACAGTCCTTAGACTCATCCCTCAAATGCAGTTTCAGGAGCAACGCAAACCAGCCCCATGGACCTAGGTTTATTACTCCAGTGTGCTCTGGTGTCTTATACTTGAGTTCTCCCCTTGGGAGGATGCAGCAGGGAAGAAGGGAAAGGTCCTGGTCAATTATAAGGTAGCTCATTGTTCCAGGTTAGGGGGGAAAAAAATCCACCTTAGCATTAAAGGCACATCTAGGTGCTAATTTAACCAGAGGCCAATCTGCCAGGATTATTAGTCATTTCTACCTACCTACACTTGATGTTGGGTTATACTGGGGTAATAACCCAAACTAACAAACCTACTAAACCTTCTGAGATTTGTTTTTTTTTTTTTTTTTTAATTTTTTTTTTATGTTTTATTTATTTCTAGGAGAGAGAGAGAGAGAGACAGCGTGAGCAGGGGAGGGTCAGAGAGAGAGGGAGTCACAGACTCTGAAACAGGCTCCAGGCTCTGAGCTGGCAGTCAGCACAGAGCCCGACACGGGGCTCGAACCCACGAACTGCGAGATCATGACCCAAGCGAAAGTCGGATGCTTAACCGACGAAGCCACCAAGGTGCCCCTAAACCTTCTGAGATTTGATTTCAGCGATGACAGAGAAATTGAACAGCTTGAAGTCCATTTACAAAGCACATTTTTTCTTTACGGATATCAACCGTCTCAATATTTCCATTCTTTCCCTTGCTCCCTGACGCCATCCTCCACATCAGCCCTACTGCTGCAAATAACAACAACCATAAAATCATAACAATAAACAAAATAAAAATCGCTGACCCCATTCTAATGCAGTGTCTTCCAACTGGAACCAGAGAGAGCTGGGAACCCAGATGAAGTTCCCAAATCACAGATAAGAAGTCATCATCCTCATGGACGTGGCCAAGTGGACTGGTCTGGTGTTCCAGTTTTTAACACAAACAGTCTGAATTTGGGGGGGTGCAGGGAGCTGGGAGGGAGAAGCGGGAATCTGCTGCCTGAAACACTGCTTCCTGTGAGACCAATACTCAGCACCCTTTGAGATTTCTCTTCCCACACTTCAGGCCCACTGGATCAGAAGAGCTCACAACTCAGAGTTACAGTTTTATTGTGGTTTTGCATCAAAGCCTCAGGAGGACCTTGGGAAGAAATAGGGCAACCCATAGGGAATGTGGGGAGGAGGGAGAAAGGAAGACTCAATGCTGGAAGTTACCGGGGCTCAAGCGGAGTCCATAAAGTGTAACTGGCCTGTTTTCTTCGCCCTATCAAGCTGTTCCCCCTTACCGAGGAGCAGGCACTGGCAGGGTCCAGACGTAGGCAGGGTCACACCTCAAAGCCACCACCTCTGGACCACAGAGTTGGAGCAACCTGCAAAAAAGAGAAAAGGTGACATGAAGAGGGAGTCAAGACCAGACAGAAATGATCCTGTCTCTGGATCCCTTTTTCTACCTAACACCGGGAGGCACAGGACAACGGAAAATTTCCCATCCCTGCCTGCACGCATAAGCGAGCTTCCTTCCGGCTCCTAGACTGATTCCACACAGAGCCGCCCGTAACATCCACTGGAGTCAAGGGTGCCTTGGACAGACAGGACCCTCCAAACCATGCCCCAGCACATCAGGTGCAACACCGCATGGAACCACCAGCCCTGGGCAGAGCTCTGAGCATCTTAGGGACATATTAAGAGCAGATGCTGATGCCCCCAGTTCAAAGGGCAGAAGAACAAGGCAGCACTAAGTGCTATCAGCAGCAGAGCAGAAGGAGGACAGCTGAAGAGAGGAAACACCATGAGCCAAACAGTTCCTTAACGTACAGGACAGATCAGTGCATCTTCTCCTGAGTGATGGCGGAACTGTCCACGACGGTTCACATAGAACCACACGCGTGTCTTCTCCTTTCTGTAGGGAGGGTACAGAAAACTTCTCAAACAACGCAGGCCCCTCAGGGGTTTGAGCGAGTCTGCTCTGGGGTGCCAGGGGCCTCAAGTCCCTGCCCTGGGAGAAAGCTGGCCCTCTATAAAGTCAGAGAGCACAGGAATGCAGGATTTCCAGAGCAGCAGCCTCCAGCCACATTCTCTCGGTTTCTGGAAACCGTTCTCCACAGTTCTCCACAACTGGGAGAAGATAGAGGAAGATGTAAAACAAGCCCTGCTGAGAAACCCCGGTGTGGCCCATCTTCTCATTTTTATCCCCTCTGGAAGAGTCTGGAGAAAAGCTGCTCAATCGTGTTGCACGCCCTCACTTGCAGTTCCTGAGCACTAGGGTGGGCTCGCCCCCTGCAGGACTGGCTGGCTGGGGTGCGAAAGGGCCACCAACCCCAGGACAAGAAGCTCCTCAGATTTCTGATGCCACGAACACTCCCTCACCTCACGGCTTCAATTCTCCATCTTTCTCTTTGCCCCTTTCTCTTTACAAAAGTTCTTTGGAGTAAGTCGCAGGGACAGCCCGTGAATGGGACAGAGACCGCGTAAGCCTCCAGGAAGTCTTATCACTACCCCAGTAATTCTCAATGGTTT
Organism: Proteles cristata cristata; assembly: GCA_017311185.1. Classification (NCBI taxonomy): domain Eukaryota; kingdom Metazoa; phylum Chordata; class Mammalia; order Carnivora; family Hyaenidae; genus Proteles; species Proteles cristata. The sequence continues at coordinate 2,152,143 of JAESUZ010001348.1, read as the reverse complement.
TTGGGGACGGGAATCTTCCGAAGGGTGTGATAAAAATTATGGGCCTTCCCGCAGGAAAGTGCACATACCCTACACCCAACATTTCCCTTCAGCATCAAGGGTTCAGGGGCCCCAGAAACTCATCTGAGGGTAAGCAGGATAAGAATCCTGGTTTTACTTGACATCTAACCCACCTTCCTTTAAAGTCTGATTCAAGTCAAGTTTATTAAAATACCCATGAGGTTTTAGAAATGCACAAACAAAACACCTTTTCAGATCATCCCCACCCAAACTTGAAGATGCCTGGGGGTGAAATGAAATGCTGTGGAAGAAAAAAAAAAAAAACAGGCCAAATTTCCCTTTGTTATTATTCATTTCTTCATTCGTAGCAAATTTTATTAGGAAGAAAGTCTGAAGAGAAATACCTCCATGGTTTTTTAAAAATATTTTTTGTTTTTAAGAAACTACCACGATCTCCAAACAAATAAAATGAATTATAGTTCCACACGTAATTGTTTTTTTAAAAAATTTTTTATGTCTTTATTTTGAGAGACAGAGATGAAAACGAGTGGGAAGGGTCAGAGAGAGAGGGAGACAGAATCTGAAGCAGGCTCCAGGCTTTGAGCTGTCAGTACAGAGTCCGACGCAGGGCTCGAACCCACAGACTGCAGGATCATGACCTGAGCCAAAGTCGGACACTTAACCAACTGAGTCACCCAGGCTCCCCTGTAATTGTTAAAAGCACACATCAGAGAGACAAGTCTCTGGAATTTACACTTTCAGAATAACTAAGACTCTCATTAAAATGTGAACCCCGTCCCTCATTTAAAAAAGATACTTTTAAAAAGTCCACCAAGTAATCTCAATACACACAGAGAACCAAGGTGGGACAGGGCCAACACCCCCCCCCACACACACACACACTTGACCCTGAAACGTCCATTCTTTGATCTTGGATGTAAAGGCTTTGAATATTCAGAATGTCTTGCAATTCAAGCTGAGTAACAAGAGTCACTACCCTGTTTGTCTGGGGTTCCACCAGGCCTGAGGGATTCACAGAACTCATCGAGTGGAAAAGTACGGGACAGTTCTTGGAAGAAAATTCAAGATACCCCTTACCTCTATCACTATCGCCTCAGGGGAAGAAAAAAAAAAAAGAAAGAAGGAAAAAGGGAAAATAAGACCTAGTAAGGAAAGGCTCTGTTCTAGAAGGTGATTCCTGCAGGAGAATGTGACTGCAGCACAGGCTTGGAATTTAGAGGGGGTGGGTCTCTGGGGCTCCCAAGGGAGAGAGGGAAGGAGGGAGGATGCTGAATTTCGGGATTTGCATTCCCACACGGGCTCTGCCCAGATCCAATGGAAGCTAGATGCCTTGGAGAGGGCAGAGGTCCATCTGTGAGGATGAGGGGGTAGGGAGGGCCAGCCCCCAGCCCCTGAGGAGATAAGGGACAATGCTATGTAAAGCCAGAAAGAAAAGATTAAGGAGCCTGTCTCCAGGTCCGAAGAGATAACAAGCAGGAGATGAAAGATAAAAGGGAAGATGGTCTAGAAACAAAGCTTCTCAGCTTCTGAAAACGCAGAGGATTCTTCAGTGAAATCTAAAATCTGTCCTAAGGCCTACAGGACAGATGTGGTAAGTTAGATGCCTAGGATGACAGTAGAGGCCTGAGGACGCTGTAACAGGGGGCTTTAGAGCACTGAGCGTACCTACTGAGGACCACGACACTTGAGATGGCTGATCCGCTGACTGGAACAGCCTAGTGTGAATAGTCGAGCTGGCAGGTTTGGGCCAACCCAGGACAGTCTCAAAGAGTCTGAGTTAAAAGGAGCTCAGATACTAAAATGCTCTGGCTACTACGGAGCTTTATAAGCAGCAAGATGTCTCTCTTAGGATGGGCTACATCAGGAAGGAAACATTCTTCCCTCGGTCTGAGCTGGGCTGGGGACAAAACCAAACCAGACCAGGTGTCGCGCCATGGCAAGGTCGGTTCTCCCTGGCCTGCAAGGCTCGGGGCAAAACCGTCTCCTCTAACCAGGGCAGCCTTGCGTGTGCTCTGAAGGCTGACAGCTGTGATGACGGCTCTGAGTTCCAGGAAGTTGATGTGTTTCTTGGCGTAGGGCTCAGTCTGTGCCTTGGAGAGGGCGGCACCCCAGGCAGGCCACCCTGCCCCCTCACTGGCATGGGCTTTGGTCAAACGAAGCCTTGGAGTGTGGCATAGAGCACTCCAGCAGGCTGGGCTCAACTGGGCACCGTGAGCTGCTCCGGACAGTTCTAGATCTTCACCCCCTCTGCGGCAGGAGAGGGGGTGGGAGAGTGCACTGCTTGGCAAAGCCCACCACGTTCAGGAGAGGAAAGTCAGGAAGGGAGGGGAGGGCAGTACCCCAGGTCCCAGGACCATACATGTGGGCCCTCGCCTTGGGTGTTTTCCCGAGGCCTGCCTCCAAAAAACCCCTCCCCCACTTTCATCCCCTGAAGACTATGGAAAGTGGTCAGAAAATCTGCCATTCCAAGCTCTCCATGTTCCAGCCTTAGTTTACCTTCTCGCCTTCTTGCCCATCAGTCTCCATGGTTCCCTCTCTGTTTACTTTCTTCCCCCAGAACATACATCTCCCCTGACCCAATCCCACAGGGGCCACCTTTCACAGGAAGCCTCTCTCACACCCACTGAAGGAACCCCTGAAGCTCTTTTTTATAAAACTCTGCAATGTTAATACTAATACTACTAATGATGATGACACCAGCTAATGAGTTTTGAACACTACTTGCCACACACTAAGTGTGGTATCTCATTTAATCCTCCTAGCAACATGGAGGAATACTGGTCCCACTATACACATGAACACACTAAGGTGTAGGGGGCAAAGTAGCTTGCCCCTAAGATCATGTTGGTAGAGCAAAGCAAATCCAGTTTCTAAACTCCACTAAGCTTCTTTTAGACAAAATTTGCGACTCCTGGCACAGGGCTTGAGAGAACAAATACGCTCCCTGGGTCACAGTCTCTGACTTATCCCAATTGTATTCTGGGCCGTTTCTGCCCTTCCAGATGGCTCAGCACCTAGCCTTCCACTTTTGTCTGTTTCTAGAGAGGACAAGGAGCTCTCTCCTTACACCTTTACCCCTGCCTTCCCCTCTCTGGCAGGACACATGACTGGACTTTCACCTCTGCTTAGAAAGATTCACTGCACGGGGCAGGAGTCTGCAAGTACTCACCATCACCCTTGCCGTGCAAAGGGACGGGGATGGGGGGTCTTCCACATTCTACACCCTGTGTTCCAGAAGAAGAAGGAAACTGGAAGGAAGCCACCAGGCTCTGCCTGAAATCCCGAATAGCCCAGTTCTATCTGAGTAGCTGGATCCAACTGACCCACGATGTGAGCTCAGAGGCAATCTGTGTCCTCTGGGTCACTTCTGCTTCCATGCAAATGGAATGCAGGCCCGGAGCAAGAGGAGCTCGGATGCAAGAAAGCCTACATGTTCAGGTCCTGGGGTTCCAGCAAGGTGTCTGTGGAAGTATCGGGGCAGGGAGGGGGCCGGAGATGCGGAACACAGAGGGTTGGGGGAGGGAGCATAGGTCAAAAACAAAGTGAACACCATGCGAAGGAAACCTCAGCCTCATCCAGTCAGGGAGAAGTTAACTACCACTAACCCTGCAGCAACCGCCAGCCCAAAGCATAGTCCTCATGTGGCGGCATCACAGACCTTGGCTTGGAAATGCAGATTCTCAATATATGTAAAGTCAGGTCATTATACTGTGCACCTTAAACTTACACAGTGCTGTGTGTCAAGGATACTGCAGTGAGACCGAAAGGAAGAAGGAAACACAGGTGCTTGGGCCCCACGCCAGAATGACTATCAGAAATACCTCCAGGGATGGGTCTGGTAGTCTGTATGTTAGCTCTCAGGGGCGGGGTTGGGGGTCAGGGGGGAGAGGGGTTCGGATGCAGCCTTGAACACCAGTGTTCAACTTTACATAGAATTCTGGAAGAAAGGGGACATAAAACCAAGGATCTCCCTGGGAAACTTTCTTTCTGTGAAGATTTGGAAGCCACTGTCTTATTATCATAGCCACAGAGCAAAATCAAGGCACTGGAGACTCAGATCTCAGCTGTATTCATCACTATGAATTCACCACTATGTTCTAACTTCGGCTGTGTTCACCACTACGAACGAATGAACGAATGCACTAATGAAAAAAGAAGAAAGGAAAGTATATGTGTGGGTGGGATTAAAGATGCAGGGCCTGTTTTAGCTGCTCAGGAACAGGGACACATCAGAGGTGAACTTCAGACAGGGCAGGGCCAGCCTGCAGTGCGCGGGAAACAAAACCACTCAGCCTGGCCTCTGTGAAGCCCTGGACCCTAGAAGCCATCTCTCCAGCAAGCACTTGCCAAGCGATCACTCATAGGAACGGGTACCAGGGGATGTTCTCTACAGTTGAGCCCTGAAGCCAGGATTTCTGGTGGTCCTGGACACCCTTATAGCACCCCTGCTCCCCACTCCACCACAATTTCTCTGCTGCTCGTGGGCGCTTTGCGTACCACAAGGGGCAAGCGAGAAGGAACTTTCTTGGAGGAGAACTCTGAGGGAAGGCAACCCTAAAGAACCCGTATCAGCCTCTGAACTAGCTCACAATCTCCTGCAGTTTGTCCCTTCCCCTCAGAAGGGGAAGGAAAAATCAAGCAGAGATCACTCCTGCTGCCCGGAGCGGCTGTCCCTTACTCATCAGGTTTCAGGTGCTCCCGTGGATACCAGCAATGCCATAAGCTGCTGACTGCTGGCAAGGAATGTTCACTGTCCTCAGGTACAGGAACATGTCTGTGTTCAGTAAAGTGGGTGGGGAAGGAGCGGCTTCAGGGAGAGCAATGGCTTCCATGCTGGAAGCAGCTTCTCTTTTAAAACTAAAAATCACTTGGACATTTTGATTGTTACATTACATACAATTTCAGCAGGGAGGCAAGTGTTGACTTGGAAGACAGGGCTCTTGCTTACCAAACTTAACTACATGAGTCAGATCAAATTGGCTATTTAAAATATAAACTGCTGGGAAGATGGAGAGATCCTCTGGTACGTGCTAGATAAAACCACCCGTGGTACCCCACTCTTCTTCCTGTACCTCCCTCTCCACAGCAGGGCAGGCTTCTTCAGAGGAAATGGGGCAAAGTCCGGCTTATAAGCTTTTCTGTCAGTAACTTAGCCGGTGAAGAAGCTGACTCCACTCCTTGCAGCTCTTCTCCCGAGAGCATGTCTTACTGACAGGATCTAACTACTGCCAGACTCACGAAGCCAAGTCAGAGCTGCCACATGGTAGCCATTTGTTACCCAGTGCCCTGGCCTTGTGTGGGGGGAGGGGGGTTGGGGGAAGCTCGATGGCCCATAGGGTGTGGCCCTGTCCCTCTCTCCAGGTAAGCTAGTCTTTTCTCCTAAACTGGCTACTAGGACCTGGTATTTCATCACCTACTTGCCCAGCTCCCTGAGTCCTACTTATAACTGAGGAAGTGGGTGAGGAGAAGAGGTGGGCTGCCAGGGGGGGGCTAACTGAGGGAGCACTCAAGCTGGGCGGAGGGTCTGAGACCCACTGGGCACTGTCACCTACCCCCAGGCCAAGGCAGAAGATGTCTCCCCCCCCACACACACAAAAAACTGAATTTAGAAGCCCCCACCCTTCCCCACCCTAAGATCTGCTCTGCTGGCTTATCAGGAAAGGATAGGGAGAGGCCGCCACATCACACCTTGGCTGAGGAATTTAAAGACAGAAAAGAAGAATATTGCCTTAAGAGCAAACAGGATTTAAAACAAGGTTATGTCAGAAGTCTGGTGTAGATCCAATTACATGTCTTTCAGAGTACCTCCTTCCCCAATAACTAGGGGGCATTAACTATTTGTGACATAAACCCTGGGCTGGAAAGTGTTAGGTACTTTATGTATATTTAATCCTTCCCCAAACCTTATAAGGCAATGATGAGGTTATTTGCTGGCTATTAAGCAGCTCCTAGAGGGGCAGGGCCAGGATTTTAGCCTGGGGTTGTGAGACTCTGAAATTCTCTGGTACCTTCCTCTGTACCACAAAGATGACCATGGAAAAGCCATTCAGAGAAGGGCAAGTAGCAAGCTAGAGGACCAGGAAACCAAGTCAGGGGGAAACCAAGAAATGGCTGAAAGAACCAGAGATGTTCCAGAAAAGGGGGCACACCCTTTTCATGTGTCCACCATGGCAGGAATGTTTGGGTGGGAGGCACCAACAAGCAGGTCTGGGACCCCACACTCCTTTATACCAGAGCCTTGAACAACTAGAGCTGCTCCTGGATGGAATGAGGCTCCAAGAAATGTGGTAATGAGCTTGCTGTCCCTAGAAGTATTTAAGCAGAGGCTGAGTCACCACAGCTCAGGTCTGCAGAGAGTGAGGGACCAAATTAGATCCTCCTTTTGACTTTCAGATTCTGTACTTAGAAGAGGACTTAGTCCCTTTTCCCTAATCCTGTAAGATCCAGAAGCTGGAACGAGGAGAATACATTACATAGCGGAGCATCAAGAGCACAAGATGTGGGGCCTAAAGTCTTGGACTGGAAGCTTGGCTTCCACCAAAGGAGAGACTTTAAGTCTCTGAGCCTCAGCCCACATCTGGAAAATGAAGCTAGTAATACTCTCTCAGTACCGGAATCAGTCAGAGAAATATTTACTAAGACACTTAAGAGGCGGTACAGTGCCCGCCAATGCCAGCTATCTACGTTATGCCCTTTACCTCCCCACATTCCAGTTTATTTAGCCCCTGGGCCAAGTCTCCCCAACTCCTAGATTCATCCGTGGGCCTCACCTCCTGCATCACCAATGCTTGGAGGGCAAGGGTCAGTGGGAAGATCTTTAAAAATTTCCACTCCAGCCCCCACACTGAACAAGGGGATAGAATTTATCACAAATGCAATCCCGTTAGCAGCGAGGGGTAGAGCAGCCCCTGCCAACGGTCATCCGTCCGGAGAGCAGGAAATAAAACTCCTCAGCTTCAGTCTGCCGCTGACACAAATCCGGGACAGCTTCGCATTTGCTTAATCAAGCAGGCTGGCGCTGCGGGCTCTCCCCCCGCCACCCCTGCCAGGGGGGCCCGGCCAGCTCTTCCTTCTTCAGCACCTCTTCCCCTCCCAGCCGTGGAACCTGAGTGCCCTGCAGCCGACACCCAGTGACTCGTCCCAGACGCTTCTCTGAAGTGGGTCTGGCTGCCTTAGGTCACATTTACAGGAGGAGGAGGCTGGAATAAAGTTCAGCAGCCGTTTGCAGAAGGGTTTTAGGCAATATCCTGCAACTCTTTCACAGGCCGTGAGGTCGTGGGGCTGGCCCTTCCGCCATGCTTGTGGAAAGGGGCTGTAGGAACAGGATTCTCCACCTTTCTCCTGCCCAAGGAGCAGGATGCCAGCGAAGGACTCCTAGGGCAGGTGATTCACCGAGGGTCTGGGCTTCAAACTCCCAGAATTCAGGGCTGCTTCAAGACGACACCCCTTATAATAAAAAAAAACTGCTTTGTGGGAGACAGAAAGTACTGTTCGAACTGCTTCTACGCTAACAGCTCAGAGAAGGCAGTGGGAGGAGGCCACTTCTCTCCTTGCCCATTGGAAAAGTGGTCAGCTGTGGTCAAAATTTCACAGTGGGTGCTCAGACATTACAAACTGTCAGCTGAGAATGACTGCTCGCTGAAGCAACCATGCCCAAACTACCCGGAGCTCCTGGGGCTGCCCTCTATGCCCTCTAATGTGACCTTTTCCCCTCTGTTTTGCCTCTAAGAAAATTATTCACCGCTGCATCTATGAAGAAAAACAAATACTCCGAGATAAAAGTGGCTGATAAGTGTTTATCGCAAGCCACCCAATCAAAAAACATTAGCAAGCACATGGTTTTTCTGAAAGTCCACGGAGCCCAAACCAAAAGCTTATTCCAGGGCAGGAAGGGGCACCGGGAAGGAAGGTGCTACGTGGGGCCGGTCCCCCAGCCCCCGCACTAAGGAGCCGAACAGCAGAGAGAGGCACCTGGGAAGGAAGGGAGATTAAGATCAGCACGGTCCTGGGGAAGTCGGAGGCACACGGGCCCTCTTGGCTGTCTCTGCCCTGACCTGCCAGGAGGGTGATTAGTTCCCGACAACTGCACTCCTGGACTCCGCGGGGTGTCTAATTGCGCTGCTGTGGCACCGACACAAAGGGCCCAGCAGGCTCTGAAACAAGGATAGGGTTGCCCAAAGTACACCGTTCCTCTGCGTGTGACTGAGCGCCCACAGGGCACTGGCCGTGCCCAGGCTCCTCAGTGTGGGTTCATCCTACAAGCCCCACCCTGACCCCTAAGGACCTTTTGCAAGCCCCTAGACTTCCCTCCTAAATGACAAAGAACTGGAAGGAAGATCTCAAAGGGAGATGACCTGTTGAGTGAGCATTCAGCCAGTGTCAGAAGTGAGCCTACGAGGAGACACACCATCAAGAAATCAAAGAAATGGCACTGGCCTGTGCGGCCGTGCAGGGCTGTTCTGCTTATCTGCTCAGCCCAAGGACAGCCTGATGCTTCCACCAGGTCCCCAGGGGACACCCCTGCAGGGAAAACTTCTGGAGCACAGTTTAGGGACCCCAGCTCAGGCCCAGTTAACTTTGGGAGTATGTAACACAAACGTCCCCAGTCAAATGGGGACTTCAGATTAAAAAGACTGGCCTCCACTAATATTCTGACACAAAATGGCTTTAGTGTGCTGTGAAACCACGTCCTGCTTCTCGAACAGAGTTCTTCAGCCCACTTGCAATCATAAAGCTGACGCTCTCTTGCTCACCCCCTTCATTTTACTTGAATGCCTGTGATAAAGGCACCCTCATGTTGTTCAAAAAGAACATCCCTACTCTTTCCTTTTATCTTCCCTTAACAGTTTGCCATCCAGTGATAGGAGGGGCCTCGCCTCCAACAGTCCGCCCTTTTATCTCCCGCTGACCATGCAACAACATGAGGCCAAGGACTGGATTTCCTGCAGCTCCCTTCGAGGGGCTGTTTGACTTGTTTAAAATATTACTGGCCTCCAGAACCTTGGAACAATGCCTGAGCAACACCTACCCAGCATCCATTTCAGCTCCAACTTTCAAAGCCTCCAAGTCCAATGTACCAGGACTCCCTGTCCCTCTGTGTGGGAGAGGCTTGATGCTTCCAAGAAAGAGGACTCACTTTCCAGGCTCACGTATGCATTTGCCTTTTGTCAGCAGCAAATATAAGAGCTACCTTCATCAAAGTACAGAAGCCCTAGAAGTTACTTACAGTAGCGGAAGTTAAACTCGGAGTTAACACTGTCATTATCATAATAATCCAGTGGCATTTAATACCGTTCTTGAGCCACTGGAACCCAGAGCAAGCATTGTGCCATTTGCTTCCTTGCATAAGCCTGGAATGCACTGGATCCTTCCTTCGGCTGCAGAAGACAGGCCATGACCTCTGATGTCCTTCCAGGCCTAACTCTGTATATGAGACTCAACTCTGCTGGGATGCCTAGGTCTGCGCTCAGAAGGACTTCCACCTGCTGCTGAACTCTGTGAGCATCGCTCTGAACGCCCAGGATGGGCAATGGCAGCAAACTCCCATTTCATAGCAGATCAAGGCAGCTGTGGGGCCGTGTGCCACTTACAGGGACCAGAAGGTCACCCACCAGGGTACAGAGGACCCTGACTCCCTGCCAGTCAAGACCAGGAGTTCATTCTCTTGGCCTCACACCAGCATATGTGAGGTTAATAGGTTCAGAGGATGATAAGATCAGATGTTCAAAACAGCCCACCACAGCTCCTGGAGTATAGAGAAAGTCTTCACAAAGTCAACAACAACAAAGAACGGGGCGCCTGGGTGGTTCAGTCCGTTGAGTGTCTGAGTCTTAATTTCGGCTCAAGTCATGATCTTGCAGTTTGTGAGTTCAAGCCCCGTGTCGTGCTCTGTGCTGACAGCATGAAGCCTGCTTGGGATTCTCTTTCTCTGCCCCTCCTGCACGTGCTCTCTCTCAAAATAAACACTGAAAAGAAAAAACAAAACCCAAAACTTCCTTGCCTAAGTACTCCTTAGCCCCTCACAATCTCTGAGGTCAGAGGCTTGGGGAGAAGCAGGGAACACGGTGGTGTGATGACAGTGAGCAAGGCCATGGAGACTTACGGTGGCGAGTGAGTGACAGAGCCAGGCTACATATTAAATTTGCAACACAACTATGCCATCACTCCAAGATGGAGCCAGTATTTTTAGGATCTCCCTTTATGAGGGCCAGACAATACACAAGACTGCGCAGACCAGATCAGCCATGCTGTCCCCATGCAAGCCCAGGAGGTTGCGTTCCGTGTGGCCCCTCTCCCACTGCCATGGGGCTCGGTCCTGTTGCAGGCCCATCTGAGAACAGAAGCCAGCTAACCAGCTCGACACCATGGGCCAGACAGCAGGAGCTCTTCAATGTCCTCAATTTCCTCCCAGCCATGAAGTCAGAACAACCGGTACAAGAAAAGCAAAACCTTGCGAAACAACGGCATCTACCGTGCTCACTGAATATGCCCCAGGAAACGTTCTGGAAAGAAAACGGAGTCCACTACACCCAGGCACACACATGTTCACACAAACCCAATTTCATGCTCTGCTGGCCCCACAATTAGAACACAGAAGCCAAAATATAACTCAAGAGAGTGGCCCAGGTTATTGAACAGATTTGGGATTGTAACTGACACTTTTCCATAAACTCTTTTAGAGAGACCAGTGACAGCCTGGCATGTTCCCAATCTGGAAACAGAGTTTTCCTAAGGGCTGGGGGTGGGGGTGGGGGTGGGTGGCAGGGAGAGAAAAGGACTAACAGATTATACGACAAGTTTGCTACCTGACTAAAGTAAAACTGCTGTTTGCAGGAAAGACAGATGTAGGGGAAAAAAACCCAGGCTTTTTATTACTTGTAGTTAACCCCTAATGTTATGCTCTGGCAAGGGAAGAATAATCCTTTTAAGGCTTCACCCACAAGAAACTACTAATTGTGATAACTTTTTGTTTTTTAACCCTATCAGCCAAAATTCTTTCAAGGGGAACTGAGTCTGGAAGACAGATATGCAAAGCAATTCCAGTTCTATCTTACATGAAGATCTTGAAAGTACCATGTTCCTAGTGCAAGTCATGTGTCCTGTACAACTCAGATTTAGAGTCAAATGCTATTATTCACATTAGGCAAGTGCTCCTTTAGTGGTGGTTTTTTGTTTTTTTTTTTTTTGGTTGGAGAAAGAGAAAACAAAGGGACATAGTAATCCATCAAAGTTGCCAGGCTCATAACGATCACAGCGTCTCTGTACTTGTCATTTCGATGGCTTCAGCCACCAGACAGGTTTCATTTTAAAAAATGGGGCTCAGGGTGCCTGGGTGTTGGTTATGTGTCCAACGTCGGCTCAGGTCATATCATGCAATTTGTGGGCTCGGGCCCCATGTTGGACTCTGTGCTGACAGCTCAGAGCCTGGAGCCTGCTTCAGATTCTGTGTCTCCCTCTCTCTGCCCCTCCCCACTTACTCACACGTGCTCTCTCAAAAATAAACAAACGTTAAAAAAAAAAAAAATGGGTCTCCTCATTTTCCTGGGGTTTGACTTCCAGGCCCCATCCCATACTCAAGTCAGTGTACTACTCAAATCAAAGCTGAGGAGCATACACAGAAAAGGTGCATTCTCTCTGGAAGTAGTTAACTTGTTGAAGATGTCCTATACTGTTTTGTGTCCTAGATGTAGGGCAAGAATGGGTATCGATGTGAAAACCTGAAAGAGGACGGTGGTCACTCTCAGACATTAGTCTCCCAGTGTTCCAGGTGTGAGAACCCCCCCCCCCCCGCCGGAACTGTAAGACAGAGCCACAGGCCTCAAAGGCTCGCATTCGGGCTGCAGAGATACACAGGACACAAGGAGGTAAGTTCCAATCTGAGGGAAAATGAGTCGTGAGCCACACACTTTAGGGTTACAAGGCTCCCAAGAGGCAAGTCATCAAGTGTGAGGGCAGTAGGGCAGAAGCAAACCTGAGCTTAAAGAAAAGCTGTCAGGGCACTGCAGTTAGAAGGAAATGCGTGGAGACACAGGAGGTACGCCTGCATGGTACACGGCATCATGGAGCACTGGCCCACACGTGCCTACATTTTCATCCATGCTCGCGCGAATAAGGAAAACCAGACGACTTACTAAGATACTCACAGTACTGAATGCATTCTTTTCTTAGGGTCAAGTGCCTCAATTTTAAAATGAGACAGTAAAGATAGTAGATGGTGGAGACTGGTTATTCATGCCCTTACTAGGAAAAAGAGAGAGACAGAGAGAGAGAGAGACAGAGAGAGAGAGAGAGAGAGAGACAGACAGAGAGAGATTGAAAGACAACCCCGTGTCTACCTGAAAAAGATTTGCCTGGGGTTTCTGGCCCCTGCCAACAAAACCCTCACGAGCCATCAGCCCGGGGCATCACTGGTGAAGAGGAGAGTGGAGCAGGGCAGCGGGGAAAGAAGAGGTGGCAAGACTATGCTGGCATCAAGGTTCCATCCAAGGGGAAAGGACTTCCTCCCGTGGCTGAGGAAACCCACTGACGGTTTAAAAAAAAAATCCTGAAATGAAATAATTATATTTATATGTTTAAAACTTCTTGGAAACGGATGATGAGAGGCACATAACCCAGTTAGGAGGCCACTGCAATACAGTCTAAGGGACAGACCGGAGGATCCAGGAAGATGTTACCAAGGGACTGACCTTGCTGTGAGGCTGTGGGTGAGGAGAGCAAGGGAGACGATGGGCTTCCAGCACTAGCAACAGAGATACAGAAAAATTCCCAGGAGGGGAGAGAATAATGAGAATGCAGCAGGAAGGGACTAGCGATTGCGGAGCAGGATTAAGAGAAAGGTTCTGCTAAAAAGAAAATCTAAAACGTCCATGGCCAGAAAGGGAGCAGATGGGAAAAAAGGAGAAGGGTCTGGAGGAGGTGGGAAAGGAAGGCAGGGGGCTGTCAGGCACGGGAAGATGAAACATTCGTGCCTGAGTGGAATACATAACATATGTAGCCATGTAAATAGAAGTACTCATTGTCAAATTGACCCTGCTAACAAACACTGACATAAGCTGTTGATGTTGGGGGAAGTGCTTGGAGAGCCTTAACTCACAGGTTACAAGTCTACACAAAACTGTACCACATGTAAAATAAGAGAAAAACAAAAGCCATCCTCCTCTGTCTTTCAAAGAGCCTATCCTATAAAACTAACATGTTAGATACTAGGAAAATCATTTTATTGAATTGATACGATCTAGAGTAACAGTGTCCAGTTGAAAGTTCTCCAGTGAGGAAAATGACCTCTATCTGCACTGCCCAATATGGTAACCACTAACCACACGTGGCCACTGACCACTTGAACTGAGACTAATGTAAGTAAACTACATTTAAAATTTTTATTTAATTTAAATTTAAAAAGCCACATGTGGCTACCAGCTGTTGTACTGGACAGCATAGGTTTGTGGTATCTTTTTTCCCTCCGGTAATCTTGGGTTACTAGATTGTTTGCTTCCTGAAGTTTTTAGGCCCTAAAAGCAGGGATAAAGATGATCTAGTATGGTTTTACCTGCAGGCATGAGAGGGGAGTGAGCTGATCCCAGAAATAATATACTTTGCTATGAGCCTTTATTCTTCTCAGTATTTATCAGAGTGTCAGTGTATAAAGGGAAATCACCCATGAAACTAACAGAGGGACATCTCCTAAGCCAGACTGACTTCTTCTGGGTGAGTCATTACCACCCTGCCCCATCTACCCCAAACCTGCTCAGACTTGGTTCCATCTCAAACATGAAGGTCAATGTGTGCAAACATGAGAAAATGGTTACAAAATTAGATCAAGTTTAAAAAACAAGATAGTACTCTATGTTTTGATAATGCATTTATGGACACAGTCGGGAAGATACAATGTGAAATGAGATAGGACATGGGAATATGCTGATTTTTTTAAAAAATGAAAATATAATATCACTGCAAACTTGATTTTTAGAATTAATTGGGGGGGGGGGTACCTGGGTGGCCCAGTCGGTTAAGTGCTCGACTTGGGCTCAGGTCATGATCTCACAGTTTGGGAGTTCGAGTCCCACATGAGGCTGTGTTGACAGCTCAGAGCCTGGAGCTTGCTTTGGTTTCTGTGTCTCTCCCTCTCTCTGTGCCCCTCCTCTGCTTGTGTTCTCTTTCTCAAAAATTAACATTTAAAAAAATTTTTTAAAGTTTTTTTAGTATACAAAAAAGAAAATAATCGACAGCATTCCTTCTTAAGATATGAAACCATTCTCCTCAATTTAGAGATCTTTAGCCATAGCCCAGCACCTGGCACACAGTGAACATCTGTTTTCGTGCACTCTAAGTAAGGATGATCAAGGGTGATATGCTCAGATTGATAAGCCCCATTCTACAGGCAAGTACAAGATTCATACTGTTGAAACTGTATGTAGAATTTGTGGCATTTATTTCTTGTGGCATAGTCCATAAATTTGATCAGATTTTCTAATGTTCTTTTTTCTTGTGAAGATGAGATCACATAATTCACTTCAGGCAGAATCTAACACACGGCAGTGACTTAATAATAGTGAAATCCATCTCCCAGAATGATCTCCCAATGCCTACTGTAAACAGTTCCATTGTTACAACTGAATTCATGCTACAGAAAGAGGGTGGGGGAGAGATCATGGTGATCCCCATTTATGTCACTGCATTTCCATGGTTTTGTTCTGTCCCCACAGTAATTCCAGGAATAGCTGCTAAAACCAAGTTAGTTTCCTGATGCTGACCATTAGGTCACAATAGATTTTTGAGCACATATTACCACCACCTCCAGGCCATCAAAGGCACCGAGCAGGGTTTCTGTAAGATCCACGTAGAGGTGTAAATGTGGCCCAAACACTAGTAATTCCTGGGACTCTCAAAGGGCTCCCAGAATAGAGGGTGGTCTTGGGAGGATGTTTGTTTTGCAATTAACAAAAGGTAATGGCATGAGTGAGCCTTTTAAATAGAGGCCAAGAATTAAAACTGAGGCCCTCTATGCACCAAATAGTCCTCACTTAAATTGCAATGCATAAATAAAATAAATTGGCTATAAACAGGAGGATTATATCAACTATAAAATTCAAGAGTCACAGCCAGGGAAGTGGGAAAAGCAACCGAGGGCAGAGGGGCTGGCTTGCTCCCTATTTCCTTGGGTAGTCTTTGCAGGTGAAAAGTAACCAATTTTTTTTTTCTGGTCTTTAAGCTGGTTAGAGGTTAAACAAAGCAAAACAAAAACAAAAACAAAACAAAAAAACTGAAAAAAATTAACAAATAGCAGCTGCAGTCACCCTTCCAATGATTTGGAGAGAACAATACTCCATATGAGGGGCTCCTGGGTGGCTTAGTCGGTTAAGCGTCCGACTTTCGCTTAGGTCATGATCTTGGGGTTCGTGGGTTCGAGCCCCGCGTCGGGCTCTGTGCTGACTGCCAGCTCAGAGCCTGGAGCCTGTTTCAGTCTGTGACTCCCTCTCTCTCTGACCCTCCCCTGCTCACGCTGTCTCCCTCTCTCTCTCTCCTAGAAATAAATAATAAAACATTTAAAAAAAAAAAACTCCATCTGAAACCCTCAGATACTTCGTGATGATAAAAATGCATTTGTCAGTCACCTCAGCTGGAACTATGGCTCTGCCACTAGACTTGGGGTGTGAGTGGCGGGGAGGGGGTGCTCTATAAGCTCACCACCTGGGGGAAAGAACAAGAAAAGAACAAAACGATAAGAAGTTAAGAGAATGAAGTGCTGTCCTTGTGATACTAACGCAGGGACAGTCCAGGGAGAACACTGGCCGGTGTAAGTGGAGCGGGATGAGAGGTGGAAGAGAGGCTGGAAGGAGCCCATGTGCAGAAGGGACCCCAAAAAGCCCGGGAATCAGGTCCTGCTGATAGAGGGTGCAGGGGGGTGGGGTGGTGGTGAGCTGCAGGGAGCTGGGGCCGCGGGCTCAGTGTAGGCAGAGAAGATGATGTCAGTTCTCAGAGAACCTGTTCAAACATGGAATGGGACTGCAGGGGAGGGAGGTCTGACTGGAAATGGGAACAAAGGAAACAGAGGCTGGATGTACAGTGGAGCAGAGGGAGCTAGGGAGTAAGGGGCTCCCACCGCAGGCTAGATTTCCTGCCACACTAGGATGGGGACTGGGAAGAAGGTTTCCAAGCAGGTAGTAGAGCCAAGCTGTTTTTTAGATACCTGGAAAGTGGAGAAATGACTGGAATCAGAAGGGAGTCTGGCTATTATGGGATCAGTCTACAGGTCAGAGCTTCTGAGCGCACATGCGACCCGCCCAGCCAGGGAGGGGAGAGGCTGGAGTTCACGGAGTAATACTCTGGGGGTCAGAGTAAAGAGGGTCCAGGATGGGACGGGAACACCCAGGTTAAGCCGCAGAGATAGGACAAAGGACTGGTAGGAAGGAGCAGAGTGTGGTGTGTCCAAATAAGCGTGAAAGCATTAGCACGGAAGGTGCATAACCCTTCTGAGTCTGGGAAGATGAGAGCATACAGAAAAGAACCATTTGAGGGGGTGCTCAAGGAAGTTCACAGTTGGATGATCTTAATCTTGAACACACAGTAGGCACTCAAATATTTTACTGATTAGTAATCTCAAGAAAACAGACAGGGGGTGATATGCTGTGAGTAGGAGGAAGAGAAAAGGGGAATTGATGGTTTAAGGAGCACAGGGCCCCAAAGGCCCCAGGGAGCTGGTGGGAGGGAGCACAGAGGCACAGATAGATAAATAAAGGCCTCCCCGGTGGCCCCAGTGGCCAGGGACAGCCAGGGACAATGATGCTGAAGAGAAGAGGGGGGTGGCTCTCAGTTAGCTTAGGCATTTACAACCACGTGATCACGATCTGGAGGCGCTCTGGAATACGAAGGGGCTCAGGGGAGTAGGAACCCCAGCCTCCCACTCCGGATGAGGCTGGCATCCTGTTTCCCAGTCCGGACGGCTGGCAAAGGAGAAGGAAGGAACACCGTGTCATTTCAAATGGTGGCATCTTTTAGTCCAGCGATGAGGCAAGTCTGTCAGGTTTCCTCCCAGATGCCCGAATCACACATGTCGCTGCTCTCCTGAACAGTAAATGAGTGGATTCTATCTACAAATACCAAGGGCCCCAAGTCTCCAAGGGGGCAGAAAATGTATCTAAACAGCCAACCCAAAATGGCTTTCATGGACCCCCCACCCACAACACACACACAGCTGAACTTCTAACCCAGATGCGCCTCAGCACAGAATGCAGCTGGGAAACCCACACAGACTCACAGAGTTGGCTCTTAAGGGGCACGCAGCACAGGGTACCCCCCCACCCTGTCCTCCCCCCAGGGTCTGGGTAAATCTGCATGCAGGGCCTTGTGATTCAATTAGCGTTGAGTTCAGTGGCTCTTTTTAGGTCAGCTCTTTCTTCTTTTGTTTAGCTCTGACTCAAGATTTACTTCAATTATCTACACCTCTGTTAGAGCACCTAAGCAAATTAAACCATCTGAAGTGAGGGAGAGGAAAAGAAGGAACAGCATCTGTAAAACAACATATGCAAAACAGTTCTCCCCCACCTGCCTCCCCCCATCTCTGTTCTCTTACATCGCAAACTCCTAAGCAAGCAACTGTTTCTCAAAGGAAAATTCTAGACTCGGAAGTCTGCATGTGAAAAACCCCGTGGTTAAGCCCTGGCTTGCAGAAAACTAAAAATTTCAGCAATTCTGCAATGAAATGTTAGGTTCAGAGCTATACAAAGTGTAGCAGCTGTTCCCGGCCAACATGAAAACCGAAAGGGGCGATGCTATCTTTATCCTGTACCTAGAGTCAAAGCTGGTACCGGCCTGGGGCAGAGCCGACAAGGAGCCGGCTCAGTTCTAGCCTGCTGAGCGCAGGAGACAAAGAAGGCAAGGAAGTTCAGGGGCCGGCAAAATACCTGTAAACAACAACAAATAGGAGACCCACCTGGAAGACAGAGAAGGCAGTTAATCATTGACAAGTTTTAAAGGATGCCAGGAAACAGAACTGCTGGAAAAGCAGTTCTCAATGTCATTTGTAAAATCCTTTGCCATCAGTTCAAAATTCGAAAGGTTAGATCCCATCTCACTCTTCCTGATTTTCCCCAGTGGGAGGGAGGAGAACCCTTTCACCAATTGTCTTGGAAGCAAAACCACATCGTGTCTATTACAACTCAAGTCCTG
Organism: Proteles cristata cristata; assembly: GCA_017311185.1. Taxonomy (NCBI): domain Eukaryota; kingdom Metazoa; phylum Chordata; class Mammalia; order Carnivora; family Hyaenidae; genus Proteles; species Proteles cristata. Next base: position 2,133,957 of record JAESUZ010001348.1, on the reverse strand, counting down.
ATCATGAAAACTAAACAGAAACTGTCTTCGGACGGCCTCCTGGAAAGAGGCCTCAGAGAGCATCTGGGAAGGCAGAGGAAGGATAGAAAATGAGCCGAGAAGGGCCTCGGGCGCACCTGAGCTTCCCCACGGCTTAGCTGGAGGAAAACGTTCCGGTGCCACTGGACCACCTCACTCTGAGAAAACCTTCCCAGCAGCACCTCAGCGCCAGCCCCAACAACCCCGTTCTATTATTGTTCGGTGTTAAATGACTGGGCGACTGCTGCCCAGCCATGCGTCCCCAGGACTGGCCCACGCTGTCCGCAGCTCGCCACACACATAAACCACCAACGACTGACGGGGCTAGTGAGGGGGCTTCGCCTGTAATGTGAACCGCCACCGACACGCTGCACTTCCTGCTCATTCTGCCAGCCAGGCTCCAAGAAAAAGAGAAGAACCATGGCAGGGCCTGGGGGGTTACCGCCTCACGACCAGGCAGCCGAAGGGCACCGCAGTGAAGGAGCGGACCCCTGAGCCACACTTCCTGGGTTCAAATCCCACCTCTTCCGCTTGCCAGCTGTGGTGAGTAGCTTGACCTTGTGGCACTGCCCTTAGATGGTTTCGGTTACAGAACCCTTCTCTGCCTCAGTTCTCTCATCTGGAAGATGGAGACAATGATAATCCCTACTTCAAAGGGTCTTTGTGAGAAACGTCTGAGTAGAACGCGCTAAGTGCTTTAACATGGTGAGGTTTAAGGTCTAACACAGTGCTTGCTGTTATCCTATGTGTGCTCACATCTGGCCACACGTTTACTGCACAAATACACTGGCAAGTGCATGTCAGCACTTCAGGGTTCATTCACTAATTGGCAGTTCCACAGGTGCTCAGATACTCTGTTCATCCAGGGCAATGGTTCTCAAACTTGAGCATGAGCCTAGAGAGCTTACTTATAACAGAGGTCTGGGGCTCATCTCCAGAGATTCTGATTCACAAGGTCTGGGGTGGGGCCTGAGAATCTGCATTCCTCACAAGTTCTCGGGTGATGCGGATGCTGCTGGCCTGGGGACCACAAGTGCAGAGCCATGGCTCTGTGGCACTGGTCACTTCTAAAGTTCCACCTTTCAGGCCTAAGCCTTCTCTAGTTTCTTTCTGTGCACAGTATGCTTCAAGGAGAACTAGGAGAGTGGTAAATATGCCCGTGGCAAAGGGGTGTCCTGCTCAGAGAACAGGCATGTGTTCCTCCACAGTGCCTGGCACCCTTACACCTCTGCATGGCAGGTGGCGGGCCATGTGACAAATTCTGGCCAATGGGCTGTGAGCAAGGTGCCGTGCATCACTCCCAGCCTGAGGCTTTTTAACACTGGCGTGTGACACACTCGCCCTCTCTTTCCTGGGGCCACCTGGGAGGGCGTGTGACGGCAGGACAGCTAGAAGATGAGGGCGGCCTGGATCCCTGAGCCTCTGCCTGGAAGGGAGCCACACTAGAGGGCTGCTGGTCCCGCGCTAATTTCACAGGAATGAGAAATGGCATTTTGTGGGTTGAGCCACGGAGATTTTAAATTCGCTTTCTCATACTTCAGCACAGCTTGGCCTAACCTGAGATAACTTGCTGTGAAAAGAACCTCTACACCAGTCATCCGTCTTATTAAGTACAGCCTATCACACGCAGATGTGAAGTATTTCTACACTACTCTCAATTCACTTCTATTCATTAAAATAGAGGAATCTGGTGTGTGTTTTCTTTTAACCTCCTATTTGGGATCTCTTTCTCACCAAATTTAAAAACTCTTCATCGCAACAGGATTATGTTAACACTAGCCAACGACTTAGAAAGCTAAATACGGTAAGAAGTACTGAAAATGTGAACAGCAAATACACTGAAGGACTCAGATCAAGAGCCCCAGGAAACAAATATGTGCACACTCACACTCCTAGAATCCTTGTTCCAAAAGGCAGGCCAGGAGGAAAGGGATTCAATTCTATTTATTAAATCACGTGTGAACTGATAACATATTTCGGCCAAATGAACGAAGGTGATCTCTTTAGGGTAAAAGCATCACCATTTAACCACAAAACGATTCCTTAAAAAAAAAAAAAAAAAAAAGATCATAATTTCTAGTCAACCTAGGAAAATGTGCAATTTAATATGCAGGAAATGAGCTGTCCACAACATACTAACCTTCCGGATGACGGAATGAAACATAATAAAATGCTTGTCTCCTAAAAACGTCAGCCCTACCCCACACACACTGTATACACATACACACACAGCCAAAACAAAGCGTAATCTAGAACTCCAAGGTAGGACATTTATGAAATGCACAAAAACAATTGAGAGAGCAGAGTCACGTAAGCCCTTCCTGGTTTAAAGAGCAGAACACCACTTCTCTGGAGGGCCCTCTGTGAGGACAACTTCAGCTGAGTGAGACTACAACTGATCTCAAAGGTCGGGGGACAAGGGGTGAGGCTGGTCAGTCTGAAAAGCATGTGACTCTTGAGCTCAGGATCCTGAGTTGCCCCGGGTGGGTACAGAGATTACTTAAACAAAACCAAACAAGGTAGAGGGGCTCCTGGCCAGAATTCTCCCTCACCCTTCTGCTCAGGGCAGGAGAGCTCTGTCTGGGCACACGTGCATTTCAGAACTCACGCTGAAGGAGCACACTGGCTCTCTGCTCCCCACTCAGCACAGGCAAGGCCAAGCTCAGAGATGAACAGACCTTGCCGCTTTAGGCCTCTCAGTTCCTAGGCCCCTAGAGCGCCTCATTCTCGGGTGTGGCACATTCCATCTCTTAGGTACTTCCATGTGGCCAAAATGAGGAAGAAAAATAGAGGTAAACACTCATGTAATGCATTTGGTCACATATTAGAACTCGGTCGTAAAATCAGAGCTGAATAAAAGGCCCAACGCTCAAAGCTACATTTCTGTTTTACAGCTATTCAGCAGGCTGTGGGGTTTTTGGTGAATGGTTTTTTTTTTTTTTTCCATTTTCTTTCAGGAGATATGAAAAAGTCATTGACAAAATGCAAACCTGAACACTTGAACTTCTATTTAAAAGAAAAATCATATGGCATATATGATCTTTAAGAGTTTATAGAAACCCAGGACCTGGGTGGTTCGGTCATTTAAGCACCTGAGACTTGATTTCAACTCAGGTCATGATCTCACAGTTCATGAGTTCGAGCCTCAAATTGTGTTCCACGAAGACAGTGTGTAGACTCCTTGGATCTCTCTCTCTCTCTCTGTCTCTCTCTGGTTGAACATGTGCCCTCTCTCTAAATAAACTTAAAAAAAAAAAAAAGACATGAGGAACCACTGAAATCTCATGTATATCCTAAAACAGGGTTATTTCTTCACTTTTCATTAAGGCGCCAACACTAGAGGACATACATTGTCCCCAACTCAGAGTTATTGTGTACACATCTGCAAGAGAAACATAATGGGAACGTCCACATTTAGCAAATGAAAGCCATATAAAAGTGATCCCATGTGATTTTTGCAGTCTACCTTGTGCAGTTCATGTCTTCCATAGTCATGTTTGAACTGAGAGGGTCAAAGCTCTAAGCTGATTCCTGGAAGTCGATAAACTCTATGCTGCAGAGAGCCAAAAGCCCCTTTCCATTTACTTCTGCCCAGAGAGGTTTGTGGTTGCAGACTTCTACACATTGTCCCCGGGTTAGGAATTTATTTGCTAACAACACGGTTGGCTCTATCCACTGCCCCAGTCTGGCGGCCACCTCCTCCTACACACAGGGAACTGCATGTCACCAGCAGCGCCGCTCTCACTGCTGCTGCCTCTCTGACTCGCAACCCAATAAATCTGAGGCCGTATGTTGCACATCCCTGGGATGTGCAACTTTTATGCACACCTAGGCCATGACCCAAAGCATCCTGGCTAAACGACTCCACAATCAGCGCACCCTGTGCACCCTCAAGCTCCCAGGCTGCACTAACTCCCTGCACCAAGACTGCAGCTTGCTGCTCCTGGGGACTGGTCTGCTGATCATATGACTGCTGAAATCCCTCGGATAAAAGCAGGCATTGTCCACTTTTCCTTGAAATCTCGAAATCCTGGATAAGACCAGCCATCAAGTAACATTTCAATCCTCCAACCACCTTAAATCAATTGATCAAATTCTTCTCTCTGGGTCTCACCCCCACCCCCCGGACCCCTTACAAATAACTCAATGTCCAATAAAAGCCACTTTAGTCGGCCTTTAAAGCAGACCCACAGCATTCACTTTAAATACAAGCTGAGGATTATGGGGGCGGGGGGGGGAGGAGAAGCTTATAAACAAACAACAAACGTTATGGACTGAGATGCTAGTAACTGCCTACGTTTCTGTCATGCCCTGAAAGCCTCTGGGGGCATCAGAGTATCAGCTGAGAGCCGCCCCCTTCAGCCTCCAGCCCCACAGAGAAGTTCTCGGAGCCTGTGATTCATGAAGGCTGATCTCCAGGCAGCCAGCAGCTGTTCAAATCTACGCCTGGATGTCTCCCTCCCAGGCACCTCCAGCTCCACCATCTCAACCTCCCGACAGTTGTCCTGGAGGACCGCCCACTCAGGGGATGTGGTGAGCACATCATCTCCAACGGAGCAGTGCAGGGCGCTGAGGGGTGCTTCACAGCCCAGCAGGGGCCAAACAACACACAAGCCTTTACCCTGTGCCACACCCCTCCCGTGCTGTCCCCACCCCAAGTAAGTCAGCACAAAGACCTGCTCCTTGCTTCCTGGGAAGTAATGGTTTTTATTACTTTTCCATCTGCTGTGAGCGTCCAACATCCAGAGAACTAATTCTTCTTAAATGCAGCCCAAGTACATTCATTCCCTTCCCCTGAACGAGTCACAAACGTCTACCCATAAGAGAATAGTTTCCACCTTCAGCATGGCAATCTGGAGGTATAGTTTCCATGGATACTAGAAGACCGGGTTACAAAACTAATTATGTTCTCTTTCTTTTTTTTTTTTTTTTATTTATTTCTAGGAGAGAGAGAGAGAGAGAGAGACAGCGTGAGCAGGGGAGGGTCAGAGAGAGAGGGAGTCACAGACTGAAACAGGCTCCAGGCTCTGAGCTGGCAGTCAGCACAGAGCCCGACGCGGGGCCCGAACCCACAAACCGTGAGATCATGACCTAAGCGAAAGTCGGACGCTTAACTGACTAAGCCACCCAGGCGCCCCAAAACTAATTATGTTTTCAAAGGGAATAATTTCTCTTAGCAAAACAAAACAAAACTCACGAGAAGCCTATTTGATTCAGGAACAGAAAAGTCTGTACCAACCTTATTCAGGTTAACTGCATTACAGCACATCTCAAGGCATAAAAGACTTAAAGAAATCTACTACCATTAGAAGCTAATTTAAATGCACTTATAAGTAGGATTATTAAAACTTAGGCCTAATAACGTGCCATATGCAGATAAAAATCAAAATGCTTCAGAACCATTAATAGGTATTACCTGCCCGGGGGGCTTTCCATGAAAATGTCTCCAGATACCTAAGAACACCAAGAGAGATTCTGGTGTTCTACCATGGAGTGCCACAGTAGTCTCCATCTACAAAATGGAGCTACAGAGAGGAAGAAAATTAACAAATAACCTAAAAAACAGAATAATGGCTGGTAAGCGAGCATTTCGTTTTTCAAATTAGGATTGTTCCTCCTGCCAAAAAAAAGCCATCCAGACACTATTCCAGGTGACATGATCACTTCTGAGCACAGATGTGAACTGTGGAAGAATCATGAATAAAACAAAGGCAGACTCATAAAAACAGACAAAAAGTGATTGGAACTTTTTTGTGTTTTTTTTGTTTTTTTTTTTTTCTACAGAGACTGTGCACTACCCACATTATATAGGACTTCTCTAGTACCCACCAGATAGAGGGGGTCTTTTGTCTCGCCAGCTTTTAAAAGTCCATGACAAAAAATAAAATAAAATAAAAAAATCAATGACATTTTGTGTATTATTTTAGCTAAAAATACAAAAAAGAACAATTAACATTAGGAATACAGATGAACAACCTGGTAATGATATTTGGACATCATGTGACTCTGTTAACAAATTTTTTTTTTTTTGCACATTTTGGGCAAAATTAATACCATTTTAGTATATATGTGAATACACTGGAAGGTTTATTCAAACATTTCTTTTTTTTTAATTCTAACATTTCATGTTAACTCATAAAGCAGCTGCATATCACTGAGGGAAGCTGGTGGAGGGAAGTATTCATAAATTAATTTTCCATATAAAACTCCTGGGTGTAAGTCATTCCTAAGTATCTTTCAAACTTCCCCGTCTCCTTAAGCAGAACATGGTGAATCAACGTATGATTAATCTAACTTTTTTGGGCGATGACTCAGGATCATCACAGTGAACAACCATTATACAAGGTGCCTTCAGAAACTAGTGTAATATCCCTATTTCAGTTTTGTCCCTGTACACGGACTGAGGCACACGGCCTCAGTCGGCCATACGTTTCTCCTAACTGAAATTTTACTGAGATCATTGTGGATGCATGTGTAATGCAGTTGTGAGAAAACACAGAGGACCCCCCTCTGTTCATGTTGCCTATTTTCCCCCAATGGTTAGCAGCCATGCTGTTTGAATTATTTTGCTCATTTGCTGACATCTTTTCTTCTATCAATGCCTCTCCATCTGATGGCTTTTCTCCACCCCAAGAACCAACTTTGGCCTCTAATTTGTTGTTGACTTGAATACAGGAGAAAATGGTAGACAAGGTGATCAGGGCCACATGTGCAGCAAGAATGAATGGTGCTAGGGTGCAGGCCTAGCCGATCATCATGATTCAAGGGTAGGAGTGTTAGTACTAAGACTTCCTATACCTGCATGGCTTTCAAAGTTTTATTTTTGCATACCCCATTTCCCCCCAAAACACCACCCCTGGCTTGTTCTCCCTCATTCACAGGCTGAATATTCTGGACTTATGAATGCCAAATAAGTGACCTCCACATAAGTGATATATTACTATTAAGTCCACTGAATACCAGCTAATTAGTCAATTGCTGTTTCCATATCGGCAACTGGTTCTCTAGCATAACCCGTGTCTTACCCTGAACATTATCTACCAAGCGCTATTAATAGTTTGAAGTTAATACACACAGCCTTCAAAAAAAATAATTTTTTTTCCTGGGGACTCACTGATCTTTTTAAGGAAGTTTTCATTTATTGGTCACTTGTACTACTTGGAACAATTCAATTACAGAAGTTAAAGGAATAAAGTTCTAAAAAAGATATGATAAAGAGCATAATGAATGTGCTTAAGAGACTTCAGTCAATAAGAAAACTGTCGCTTTATTCTTCTATTGCATTAGGAACTTCTCAAACAAAGAGGCTTGATGGAGACAGACAGAAAGGGGCTTATCAGCTTAGGAAAGGGGAAGGATGGTACAATTAACTGTCACACACTCAGATATAATTCGCTGTGATGAGGCCAATGAGAGAAAACAAGGCAAAGAAAAGTGCCCATCCTGTCTCTTTAGGTATAAGACCCAAACATCCCAGCACTGCAAAACACCTTTTCTTCAAGGGTTATCTATCCACATGGCCTGAGAAGAAAAGCAATAGCCTTTGGAGGGAGGGGGGAAGGAAGGAAAAGAAAATAAGAGGAGGAAAAGGAACAGGTCTCTTATCTGAGCCACAAATGCCCCCCACCGCTCACTCCAGCATGCTGAAGGACTGCATCCTAGGTATTCCAAGGCTGGGGGGTGAGGGGACACCCACCTTAGTCCCGTCTCCTCTCTGCTCCAGGGACCCGGCCCTGTCAAGGGGGAAACGGCTGCTGTCCTCTGCCCTGGCCAGCCTGGCCACCTGAAGGTGCAGTGCTGTAAACACAGGAGGGCAGCTCAGGGAGGGTCCGGACAGGAAAAGGGAGTTCACAAAGCACCTTCTCCACAGGCCGCCAGGAACGCGTCACAGGGGAGAGCTCCTCTCTCAGTGTTAGAAGATGCTCCAAAAACAAACAGTTGCAGACAGACTGGGGACCATAAAAGACAAAACGTGTGTGGTGTAAAAGATACTAAGAAAAGCAAGGTTCTTGTTCTAAAACAGATGTACAAAGAGAATTCAGTTTCTCCTCACGTGACAATATAGTTGCTTTAGTTTTCAGAGTGCCAGACGCACTCGGATCAGAAACATGTTTCAAACAGTGCGAAGAAGGCGGCTGCGGGCAGGAGGACCCACCCTTCCTCCTCCCTCCAAAAACGAAAAAAAGCCATGACAACACCAGAAATAGCCTGAGCCTGCTTCTAAGCACCCGAGGATCTGTGCATTAGGAGAGGTTCCCTGCGATGTGTGTTATAGAGAGCTCAAGCATGACTATATATGGTATGTTTACGGAGGGGTTAGATACAAACACCACACAGAACTTATATCAGGCCAGAACTGAGCTTTAAAGAGCTCGGCCTCTGCATTTATGGCCACAAGCTATCCCCGTCCCTACTTCAGATGCTTGGAGAAGCAGTGTCTCATGACTTCCAGGCACTCAGAGCACAGGACTCTTCCCCACTGACCTCCCACCCGACCTCATCCCCCACTCCTCCCCAGCCCCCCCTGGCCCCCCAAGGGCCGCCCACCCCACAGTCCCACAGAGGCATAAATGCACGCAGAAGAATGTCTCTGCTGAATGGGGCCTATGTTACATGGCGAAGGGCACAGACAAGCGCGCCATCGATTTCTCCAGAAACAGCTGGCGTGGCTGAGGCCTCTCCCACAGGCTCCTCAACTCCACAAAGTATTTTCATCACATCAAATGTTCTGCCCTGGAGAGGGAGAGCCAGACGCCGAAGTGGGGAGGGTGAGGGAGTTGCGGGTGGGAGGGAGTAGGGGATAATCTGAAGATGTTTTAAAGTCCTGGGAGAGGAAAGGGAGAACCAGAGAGGAAGGAGAGAGAGAGAGGGGGAGAGAGAGAAAGAAAGGGAGGGAGGAGGGAGGGAAAGAGGGAGGCAGAGAGAGAGAGAAAGAGAGGGAGAGGGAGGAAGGCTTCATCACTGGCTTTAACAGTCTTGCCCAACCTGTTCTGCGGTATGTTCTGTTAACTCCTTTCTGGCAAATGGATGCAAACAGCAACCCTTTCTTTCCTCTTCTTTTCCCCACAGCTGTACTGCAACTTAAAGCAGACGTGCAGGGAAAAGTCCCAAAGAAAAAGACTAAAGCCATTACTGACTGAAGCCCCTAAAGTTAATCATACGGTGTGACAACCTTCACCACCAGCTCCCTGGGCTGTCATCTCCCTGAATACTACCCACTTCTCAGCCTTCTCCACCTCCTACCTCTCCTCCTCCCCTCAAAAATACAAAAATCAAGGCTGAGTCCTTGACAATACACAAATGGAGGTTTAGGGTGAGCTAGGCCCAGTTTTCATGCACCCAAGCAAAGCACTGTATAATAAGGAAGCATCATCACCTTGTTGGTTTTTTCCTTTTTTTTTTCCCCCGACATTAGGCATTTACAGGGTTAACAGGCAACCTGCAGACCAGAAATTTACCTGCTTAGCAACAGAAGCATCAACTAAGCTGCACTGGTTGTTTTGACACAGGAAAAGCAGTTTCTACCTGGTGAAAATAGCTGGTGATGTTTCAATTGGCATTTTAAGCAACACACATATTAATCACACAAGAAGAGCAGTCAAGAAACTATGGTACGGGAGAAAAGTCCAATGATAGTTGACCCGGCTTAAAGGTGCAGATCAAAATCAAGCTTGAAAACTGCAGGGCTGAGTGCGGAAAGTGCTCTAAAAGTTAAAAGCAGACTCACGGTTGAGAAAGCTGTTCTTGCAAGTAGTAAAACCCAGGATCACTTTCCCGGGAACTTGTGACTGCTTAGTCTTTACATCAACAGAGCCTGTAAGGACTCTTCAGGTGCTGGACTTATTCCTCACAAAGAGAAAGATCTCCCCCCACCACCCCCTACCCCCATGGTGAGATGAAAAGGAAAGTATCAATCTCACAAAGGAATATATTTTTCCTTTAAACATGTTTGCATGTCTCAATTTTAACAAAGACAAATAAAACCCTGGGCCTCCATAAACCCTTTAAATTTAACTAAATATATTCCTGCATTTTATAAAATTCAAACTATGGAAAACTGCTTCATTTTCGGCAATTGAATGTTTCATTTTTGGAAGCTCCAGGATGCAGAAGCTTGTAGAGCTGGTAGCTGTGTTTGCTGTTTTAACAGAAATTTGTCTCCTTAGCCAGAACGGGGCCTAAAAGCAGTCAGAAGTAACAATTTGGCCCAGTTGTTGAATGCATGAAGCACAGCAGAAAAATAAGTCAATACGTGCTTTTAACAAAAAAACAAGGAAGTATAAAGATGGCATAATGTCAATGTAAGTATATACGTGGAATAACATGTATGTAAAATTATGTGCCCTAAGAATGCATACGTGAGAGAAACAAAAGTGAAAATTTTAACATTAATGGCATCGTTTTCAAATGGGACCCTGTTTCAAAAGGAGAAAAGAATGATAAACAGTTATTTGTAGTGATGATACTCAAATACTCTAAAAACCAACTGTTAAGAGTTTGGTTTTGATAGCTTCTCTTAAATTCTAAACTGAGACAATACCTGATGACAAAGAGATCGTGTGTAAAGCTTAAAAGGAAGGAAATATAATATCCTAGGAAAATCCAAAACATTTTACCTTGAATGCAATTTACAACAAAATTTCAAAGTGACACGGTTCTTTGAGATTATTTTGTAAAAAGCATATATGCAAACCCAAGCCACAAAAATAACCTCTTCCTTTAGTGAAGTATAATACTTGACCTTCGTCAGAAGCCCTATACTCACAGTCTGAGCAAATTAAACCTTATTTCTGAAACTTACATTTGAAAAATCTAAGTTGGGTCGAAGAAACTGTGCCGTGGACAAAATGGTGGTATTTAAAGCAAAATCGGACTTAGGCAGAAGCAAAAAAAAAGGGGGGGGTGGAGAAAAAGGCCGCAACGATGCACTCTGATGGCGGGCAGAGCGGGCTGCAAGGCCAGTTGTATCTAACAGTTGTGCCCGCAACAAATGGTGCATTCATGAACTGCGTAAGCAGAGGCTGTTCAGAGGCTGTAAAGTCTGCACACGAAATGATGAGCGGCCGATTTTCCTGTTGTTCCACAGTTAAAAGACTAAAAAAAGGACTGGATTCAGAGGCACAGGCTGTTGCTTCAGCTGTGGCAAAATGGTGAGCAAGGGGGTCTAGACAAAAAGGCTCCAAGTACCATTTACTCGCTTCTGAAAAGAGCTGGGCCTGATGATAATTGAGTAAACACCTCTACATAAGATAATCTCTAAGAGCTGAGGCAGGGGAGGCAGGGTGGAAACCAGAACGAACATACATACATCCTCCCCCACGGTTTTTAAAGAAAATATTTAGTATCTCCAAAATCCACAGCCTTAGACAGAGGGATTACACGTCCATAGCCTATTACCTGTGACATACCCTCTCCATGGCCTTAACAAAAGAAACATCTGGTACCAGCTACTCGGCATCCCTGATAATTGTCATTGTGCCAAGTTCTTAAAAATTAATTAGTAGCATTTACACCTGCCAGTGCAGACAGCCTATCAGGGTTCTAGCCCAGGTACCACAATACCTGCCTTCACAGAAAACTCAGGGCTGAAAGAAGCAAGCATCAGATGGGAGAATTTCCAGGTTTATATATCATTTCTTATTTTTTAAATTCCCAGTGGCTCCCATGTACTCATTTGTATCATCAGACATAAATATAAAAATAACCTGTTTATAAATACAGCTTTGGATGCTAATTATTAAGGATACTCATTAAAATCACCTGGGAAACTTTTCGGAAGAACAAGCCCAGCCTCACAACAAATTCTGGAGTGGGCCCCGACATGCGCCTTAGGGAAAAGTACACCCCACACCCCAGTTTAAGAATCACTGTTTTGGATGCTCTTGCCCAGTGAAAACGGAGCATCCCAAAGTGGCACACCAAAAATGAGACAAGTCACAAAGTGGAGAGACTGTGCTGGGTTAAGTCACTAGGTTCTACGTGGCTCATGGAGTGCAGGCAACGGTGCCCTGGTACAGTGAGCTGGCCACTTCAGGTTCTGCCCAGCCCTGTGACACAGAGAAGCAGACAGGAGCCATGTGGCTCACCCTCTGTGCCAGCTCAGGGAACACTCAGCAGGGCACAGAGGCAGGCAGCCTTCAGCCATCAGAAGTAAGGCTAACGGTCACCACACCACCTGTTGTCCTCAGTGGACATGCACTTGAAGTACAGAACATCAAGAAACTGTATCCCAGATGAATGCGCTCGTTATTATCATCAATACACGGATTATGAAGGGAGAATGAGGAGACAGAGGCATCTCACTTTCAGGAGGGGCTCAGCACTGCCGGGAAGTAACAGTATTAAAACCTGAAGCCACGTGTGGCCTGTTAGCTTGTATTCTGCCCCTCCGTCCCACTCCCAGATCAGAAGGCGGGTCACACTGGAAAAGAGAAAACAGTTGCCCAACACTCCGCGGAAATGCACAGAAAGGACCAGGAGCCGTCAAGTTTCCAAGCTCGCGCTGAGCCCACTGCTGCCATTCTCCCTTCTCTCATCTCCTCCACGAGCTCCTTCTCCTTCCAGACCTTGGTCTGCTGCCTATTATGCCTGCACCCTTCAGCTTTGAAATAAATAAATAAATAAATAAATAAATAAATAAATAAATAAATAAATAAATAAATAAAACCAGTCTGCAGATAATTTTCTAGTTACATGCTTTCACTGAAATACAGTCATCAGGAAAACCAAATGTGTTAACATGGAACTTGTTCTGGGAAATCAGTACAAAATGCGAGTGGGTAAGCTCACGTCTGTGCAAAACTTCTGAAAACTCAAAAGCGATCCTAAACGAAATGGCCTCAAATTAGGGGAAGAAAAAAAAAAAAGGAGGGGGGAGGACTTTGCATAGAGCGCACGCACTTTCTAATCTCTTCGTAAGAATTCACTTTTCAAAAACGAGCTCAATTACTAAACGGGCCCTTTGAAGATCTCTGGTTGTTCATTAAATTGCTGCTCGGGCCGTCGTGGGCCGAGGAGAGCGCGTCAAGGTCTTCTTGGAAGCGACGCCGGCACCGCCCACCGGGAAGGCCGGCCCGGGCACCGCCCACCGGGAAGGCCGGCCCGAGCCCCGCCCCAGCGGGCCGACCGACCAATCGGTGCCCGCCTCCCTGACTGACGGCCCCGCTACCCGCTCACTGAGCCGCCCAGGGCGGGCGCCGAGGAGGGGCGGGCGGCGCGAGAGGGCCCGGGCTGGACCCGCGCCTCCGCTGGGTCACCCCCGCAGGCCCCCCGTCCGCTTCCCATTGGCGACACTCGGCGGGGAGGGGCGCCGGCAAGCCCCCCGGGACGAGTCCCCCGCGCTTTCAGCAGTGCGAACACACTTGGGCTTCGACGGCTTCACCGGCGCACAAAGGCTGGTCCGCCGAGGGAAGGGGCGGCGTGCCCAGGCCGCCTTCCGCCCGCGCATCCTCCCAGGCCCCCCCACCCCCCGGCCCCCAGCCGGCCACCCACCGGCAAGCCCGCATCAGGAGCGCAGGCGACACCCGGCCGCACGGCCTCGGGTCTGCGGCCGGCGGGGGGACGCGAGCGCGGGGGGCGGCACGGGTGTTCTCCCCGCAGCCCTCTGCCCTGTACGTGGCTCTGCCGTCGTGGTCGGGGCAGCCGCGGGGATAACCCGTGCAGCGAGAGGTGGCAGGACACGACGCCCGGGGGCGAGCTTTATTTGACTGCTTCCACACACACTGCACCGAATTGGGCAAGAAAGACGATCTTATTTATTGCCAGCAATTTTAAAAACATTCATGTTCTTTAGGAAAAGCACAAGACACGTTCCTGTTTTTGAGAAGACTACTACAGAGGCGAAAGTTTTATAGTATAACATGATTTCTGAAAAGAGTACGTGCATTCTCGGACCGTATTTCATTCTAACACTTGGTTTATGACTTAATGTGTTAACCCTGAGAACCAAACTGGCTATCTATTTGGGATTGATTGCCCTCAGATAATCTTTGAGAAAGGGAAAAAGACACCCCTATAAAATCGAAAGACCTCTTCAGAATCACCGTGATAAATGTTACAGTACTTCTCTGCTGGGACCTTGAAACACTTTCATCCTAGAAGGCAGCTCTGACTAAGGCCAAGATTTCTTTTCTTTTCTTTTCTTTTTTTTTTAATTAAAGTAAAAAGAATTTTAAAACCACTTGCTTGCCATTCAGAGGGAGAATCTGAAGAAATCAGTTTTAACTAGTACATGGAAATGCTAGGCAAAGTAGCCTTGTCTGAGGCCCACATAACTCGAGAGGCTATTTAAAATGTGAAACTGGATGTCTTCTCCCTAAAATTCTCAATAATTTCTAAAAACTCAACATACATATGACCTTGGACTCTCTCATTTTCATCTGTCTCTTGCAGTACACTCTCTTTGCTAACCATTCAGCACACTGCAAGCCCTGATAAAAGTAGTTAATGTTTACTGAAACCTGTGCATGAACTGTACTAAACCCGATAGGAGTGAAAAGGCAAAGTTCTGTTAACAGCATCCATGTACAATAAAACAAAAAAAAAGTGGGGGTGGGGGACCAAGAAGGGAAGAATTTTTTTTCCTTCTAATTTGAACTTAAAATTTCTCACTGATGAATAAGTCAATTATATACCACCAAAAAGATGCTTTGAATCTATTACCTTTTGGGAAAATCTTGGACACAAATAAATTTAAACTATTTAACACCTTTCTCAATGTTTCTTTCCAGAACTTAAAACTGAAACCAACCTCTTAATATCTCATATTCTCTTACTTGTTTTTGAAGGCCTACCTACCTGATCCATAACCAGGTTTCCTGGCGAAGAGCTGCTTACACATGATAGCTGTAGAACTATTTCATGCAAACATAAATTTAGCATCTCAGTGGTTCTCATCGACACTATTTTTTTCTTCCCTGGACTCTACTTTTTCAAATGTAAAAACAGTTCACTTCACTGTGGTCTAATCAGATCTTGAATTCTAACATTTCTTACCATTACATTCACTCTAAGTACAGAGTTAAATATCAGAACTTACTGATCTTTTTCACTGATAATCTGTCTTTTTCTCACATTTCCACATGATCCCTTTTTCTCCCATTAACTCGGTTAAAAGAGTTATTTCAACTTACACACATACACACACAGAGACCGTATCCAGAACAGGATGCTCTCAGGTGTTTAAAGCCAACTTTCTCTCTCCCCCATCCCCCCCCCTGGCTTAAAGGGCAGCAATAGAACCAGTCACCTTGGAAACAAACATCACCCAGTGTTTGCAGAACAAACAATGGTACCTTTTCAGCCAGTACCAGGCAGGCAGGCCAAGGGGCAGCCGAGCAATTCTGGGCCGGACAGGAGTGTTAACATATTGCATTCATTCAGTGCACGAAAAAGTAGTTCAGGACTGAAAATGAAGTGCTCTCAAACGTGTGAACGTTTGGCTAGAAACCATAGACAAAGCAAGTAAGGTTTAAAGTCAAATAAGGCTACCTCTAGTTAGAAAAAAAAAATCTTTTCATTATTTTTGGAATTGTTTTTCATAGCTCATGAATACAGTAAACTAAACTCCTGTCACTGAGAATTACCTTCTCCAGCAACCAGGAAGAAGCTGCTTAAAATCTTTTCGAAGAGCATGTTTCATCAAATTATTCCTACAAAAACCATCCTTTTGATATCCTACCATGTATTGGTTTTTAAAACATATATTGCTTGGCACTTTAACCCACTAACTAAATTTCCAGCATTGGCTCAGATCTGACTGTGCGCTAGAAAATTAAATGTCTTTTTAAATACAGTGCCAAACAGATATATCAATCTGTAAGAGCGCTGGATAACTTTTTGACCTTGGATAACAACAGTGACTAAACTTTCATTTACTGAAGACTTACAAAAGCTAATCATTTGGGTAGCTGAGGTCTGAGAGGGAGAGTCTGTCGTTACTGTTTTTAAAAAGCTCCACAGCACAGTTAACATCCACAACAAAAAATACACAACTGTTCCTCAGATCCTCCAGAATGAAAATTTTTAAATGTTAAAGTAACAGTTTCCTCCTCATTCTGGGTGTGTGCCGGAGTTTTCCTTCCCACCAATTAAGAGGGAAGGCTGGGTCCAACTGAATTCTTTGGACAGGAGTTTGATGTCAGTTAAATACCGCAGTAACTGGCATTTTCGATCACCTCCAGACGAAGGGACAAATGCCTAATTAACATGGACCAACATGCAGCTTAAACTGGAAAAGTGCCTGTCCTTTTTCTTTCTTTTCTTTTTTCTCCGAGATTTAGGTCTTTAACATCCTTGAGTTAAAGCGCACAAAGGGTGTCTAATGCCATCTGACTGAGGTGTAAAAGTCTAATTAACTAATGCTTTTTTTGCAGCGACAGTAAATCAGCGAACATTATTAATCTTCCTGACTGGGCCTGAGTGCGTGAAGAGGGCTTTTGAAAGGGAACTAAACAGTGATACTGGGTGCCCTTGAAAATGAAAAGGAACCCTGCAAAGTGACGACTGATAATCCTAAAAACTATCGAGAAATGCTTTAAAATACCGCCGCTGGGCGCAGCACCAGGCCCTGTGCTCTCAAAACTGTGAGGCTGCGGCTCCAGGCTGAGAGGAAGAGGAGGAGCCAGGCCAGCTGCTGAGAGCGGCTCTCGTCTCCCATCCTCTCCCTCCAGCATCGCACCAGCGCCCAGGGAGGGCAGAACCCGAACCCTCCACTGCTTTATCTGATATTGCACCTTTGCAAGTTTTTTGTTTTTGTTTTAGTAGACCAAGCGAAAAGTATTACCTGGAGTCGTCGGGGCAAAAGACTCCCACAGTTTGGCTAGTTTCAATTATTCCGTACAACAACAATCCGAGCATTTGGCTTCTTAGGTTTACTGCCTGTTCGATCCCCCCCCCCCAAAAATGCACACGCACATCTTACTCACATTAGCAAAGCATAGGTCTATCGAATGCATTCACTGAATGCCAAAGTGTGAAGAGCAAAAGCCAAGAGCCAGACAAGGATCTTCTGCACCACGGCCCGCTTGGCAGGGTCTGCATGGATGGTAACTGCCGTCAGCCCCTCCGCCCTCTGCTCTGGATTCCAACTCGCTGTCCCCTGGCCATGCACCCTATTCCAGAAGGCCCCGAGGAAGGCACTTTCTCAGTCCCACCCTGCGCCTGCCTCCTCCGGGCCTTCCCAGAAAGCTGAGGGACGGGGCTGACTGTGAAGAGCCAGCCCGGGGCTTTGGGGAAGGAACTCCCAGTGCTAAGCCACTCCTGTCCCCAAATCCAGAGGAGTGGCGAGGTCCAGGACGATGACCCCAGCTGCATGCAGCTTCCTCTGTCTTCTCGAAGACATCTCAGAGGGCCAGAGATGGGAAAGGAAGTGAAAGGAGGACCAGGTGCCACGGTGGCTTGATCTTTCCCCCTCCTTGGTACTTCTATCAAGTTTCTGTTTCACTGCCCCTCATCTAAGGGGTATGGGAACCTTTTTAATGAAATTCTGTGGGAAATGCAACAGGTTTGATTAACGACGTGTTTCTACAAGCCACCTGATAATAGAGCACCCTTGAAAACATCGGGTTCAGAACTCAATCCATTTTAAATAAAGATATTTATGCTTTGTTTATAGATTTAAAGGTCTTTAGAGACTGCTATTCATTACTTGATACACTAGTCTGCCCCCAAAATCATCTTGCTTCCTGTTCAAAAAGCAAGGTAGGTTCAGAGAAACCTTATGTATTCCTAAATTGATAACGCACCTGTAACCCCTCCTCCAATAACATCTCTTACGAAAAGCTTAGTGAGTTACTATGAATTATCTCCATGTTGCCAAGTCACTGAAACCTGAAGCAACCTACAGATGGGGAGAAAACCCCCCAGCAGACAAAACAGTTCTTTAAAATAAACTAAATTGAAATCCTTACCATATAATTTATAACTCACTTCTATTTTTTTTTTAAAGGATAAGTACTAACATCAATAAAACAAAGACAAGAGAAGGTGCAGATGGAGTCCTCTTTCCAATCAAACCTCTCTTAAAATCAGAACTGTAAAACTGCTTTGGAATTCCTAAAATTGTGTTTGGAGGGTTTCTTGCCTGGAAACCTTTGTGAAGCCCGTGATCATCAGAAGTAAGCACCGCCTGTGACGCGTACTGGAGGAGCCTCACGGCACTAGGCAGGGGAGGGCCTGGTCCCATTGTACAGACAGCCGCGGCTCTGTAACTGAGTTCAGGTGACTCTAGTCACAGGCCGCCTCTTTCCCCAAGTCCACTTAATGAAAATAATTCTTCCTGCCCCCTTCAGGAAAAAAATCCAGTTTTACTTCCTGCAGAAAATCCAAACAGAGTCTTTTCTGGGTAGTAGCTTCCCCAACCCTATCCTTTCCCAGGCTCAGCTGATGTGTGCTACTGTGTATCCTCTTTTGCTAAGACCCTCCTGAAGGTTCCCTGGAGCAAAGCAACTTGAAAAAGCTATACAAGCTTGAAATAAAAATTACGTGTAACATTATTTTTTTGAAAATGTACAGATACCACATACAATATAAACAGAACACCTGCTCCCGGCCCTAAGTAACTCCCAGAAAAACAGAGGGATGCTCTTCAGATTATACAGCTGACATCAGAAATGAGGCAGCTAAGTCTCGTACCCGCATTTGGGGGGTGGGAGGGAGGGTAAACAGTGTAAGGATTTTGTTGCTAGAGCCCAAGAACAGTGTTATGTTGTGTTGTGCTATCTCTCTCTCTCTTTCTTTTAGAGAGGATGAGGGGCAGAGGCAGAGAGAATCCCAAGCAGGCTCCGTGTGGAGCCTGACACAGGACTCAATCTCACAAACATTGAGATCATGACCTGAGCCAAAATCAAGAGCTGGACACTTAAGTGACTGAGCCACCCAGGCGCCCCCAAGAATAGTGTTTTAAGAGGTATCACTATGGAACAATTAGTAAGCCACTAACACTGTCATTTTAAAGCGAAGAAAACAGAACCTCAGGAGTGTGGTTTCTGAGGAAGGTCTCACTTCACTGGCCGGTCCTCTGGCTGCTGCTCTGTCTTAAAGAATACGGAATACCTAGACCCTAGTTTTATGGTATTTATCCTTGATACGAAAGGACAATAGTGTCTGGCTTCGCAAAACCTTTCCTGTTTATTTCTACCGATTAAAAAGAAAGAAAACACTGCTTAGGAGGATCGTTAAATCACCTCCTGAGAATATGATAAAGGAAGAGATTCTGCCCATTTTACAGATGTAAAAACCAAGGTACAAGGTGTAATATCCTTCCATTAACCATAATCAAGGCTGGGATGGGTTTAGAACCTGACTGTAGTTACCTAGCCTGCAAATCCAGCCCTCTAACAGATCATATGAAATTAAGTAGAAGGGCTAAGGGATATATGCCATTAAGGTCTGTTGAAGTGTTTCTCATTCAATTTACTTCTCCAACATTTCTTCCTTTGAAATAATGAGGAGTAGGCTGGGTGGACACCTCTGGAAGCTTGAATCCTAACCTGTCATATAATGGCCTTCAGATCTTCCACCTGCACAGCTGTTCCTGGAGTTCAAGCATCCCACTTGCCCTCTAGAACAGATCTAAATCGTTATTTTTCTAACATTCGACATCAGAGTTACTCACATGTAGGATCTGTCTTCCTCTCGGGCAGACGCCCCCAGGGAACTATTTCAGGGGGTCCACTCATTCATACACTCATCAAGCATCTACAAGCCAAGTAAATCACATACATACACATACATGTACTGTTAGTTGGCAAGGGTGGAAGATGCTCTTATAATGAATTAATTCCATAAAACATGTTATTTTAAAGAATTTTCTGTCAGAACCTGCCAAGAGAATCTATGATTGAAATTGTGCTTGCTCTGGAAAAAGTCTTTCTATTAGGATAGGTCCTTATATTAGGAAAAATTGAGCGTAACTTCTCTAAAATGTCCAAATAAACATGACATGAATTAAAGCAAAATGCCCAATTAAAAACACAACCACAGGTAAACTACATATCACACTGTGTGTAACACTGACAACACAGTGTCCTACATAGGACGGGAAACTTCTCAAGACAGTCTGGCCCTTTGGAAGGACTTTTTGAACTGCTCACTTTGCTTTTCATCAGGACTAATTTGTTTCAAGTAATAAGATGACAGATCATACTCTAATCAAAAAATATATATATTTTTTCAGTGTTTTCCTCTGTGTAATAATCAATTTCTGATTAACTTTAATTTACAGTAAAAATTTTAATCCTAGATTGGCTTCAATTAACCTAGGAAAATACCCCTCCCTCCCTTCACATGGTAAATGCCCAGGGAATGCAAAATAAAGCATTAGCCAATGGCCCTCCCCCTTAAATTACTCCACATCAAAATAATGTGATTTTCACATTAAAGGACATTTAAATACCTTAGCAGATATTTATTATATCACGTTAAATTTTTAAGATTTGGTATAAAGGTGGGGCACCCGGGTGGCTTAGTCAGTTAAGCGTCCGACTTTCGCTCAGATCATGATCTCGCGGTTCGTGGGTTCGAGCCCCGCGTCGGGCTTTGTGCTGACTGCCAGGTCAGAGCCTGGAGCCTGTTTCAGTCTGTGACTCCCTCTCTCTCTGACCCTCCCCTGCTCACGCCGTCTCTCTCTCTCTCTCCTAGAAATAAATAAAACATTAAAAAAATTAAAAAAAAAAAAGATTTGGTATAAAGGCATGTGCCAAAAAGGGCTTTTTACTGTCTACAAATGTAATGAATCCCACTTTTGTATAAGTTATATATTCACATAAGACCATCTAGAAGGACCTATACTAAAAGTTACTTCAGACTCATGAAAGGAACAAATTTCACTTTGTATTTTATTAGCGATTTTCCCCCCTTTCTGTTCATTTAGAATTTCCTATGGCAGGTGTGCCTGGGTGGCTCAGTCGGTTAAGCATCCCACTTCAGCCCAGGTCATGATCTTACAGTTCGTGAGTTCAAGCCCCACATCGGGCTCTGTGCTAACAGTTCAGAGCCCGGAGCCTGCTTCGGATTCTGTCTCTCCCTCTCTCTGCCCCTCTCCCGCTCATACTCTCTCTGTCTCTCAAAAACTGAATAAACATTAAAAAAAACAACTTAGAATTTCATAGGGTGAGAATGAGTTAAAAATGCAACAAAATAACAAAAACCTAATGGGGAAAAACAAGTTTGAAGACAGAATATTTCCTCTGCCATCTGAGTGACAGGATGTCAGGGGGTTTGATGTTCCTCACACTCCCTCATATTACTTATAGTAAATATGAACATTCTATAATGAGAAATGTTCACATAGTACTGCGATTCTGATTTACTGGCTCTTGATAGGATCTCCTCACTAACATCCGCAGCAAGAATAACGGGGAGTCCTGCACAAGGGTTCAGACAAGCCCACCGAGGACAAATCTCTGGGAGTCTGGACTTGGCAGGGCTGCTGACATTGATGAGAACCTAACCTGCAAGACCAAGTCCTCCCCCTTCCCGTGTATCTCTCCAGGCTTCAGGTTCCTCACCTGTAATCTAAGGGGTTCTAAGGAACAACTGGACAGTGATCCCTCAGGCCCTTCTGGGAGAATATTCTGACTGGAAACAAAGCAGACGCAAATATAATTTAATCAAATCTTGCTTATTGCAGCCATTTGCCTGGGGTTGGTTTAAACTGATTTCACCAATGTCACTACTTGTTATGGCTTGACAGAGAGACAGCACATATAGGGACATTCGATTACTAAAATTAAAAGTTTTCAGTGGCTAGCAAATTTTCAGCTTTGCTGATTTGTAGGTCAACCCTGCTCCACATGAAGCCATATGCAGACGAGAGATCTGAAACACAGCAAATGCAATGCCACTCATCCAAGGTTTATGCTGTGCCAAATACTGGGTAAGTATTTATAGTGTTTTATATCATGCCCTACAATCCCATGACATAGATCTGATTACTCCCTAAATTTTACATGTGTGAAAAAGATCTGTTAAACAAACAAACAAACAAAAGATCTGTGGTGTGAAGAGCAAAAGGTGTTCTTAACTGTGGTATGGTGTGTGCCTCCACCTATAAAATGGGTAACAGAGCCTCTGCCTCACTCCTACATTCATTCAATGAGTACTGACTGAGCAGCAGACGTGCCAGGCAGTGTGGTAGGTGCTTGGCATCGTGGACGTTATATTCCAGCATAAGGAAAACCTAATATACGCCTAAAAAAATCTAGTGGGTACTCGATCAACGTTACCTCCCTACCTCCCCCTTTAGAAATGGAAAAAGCATTAGAAAACAAATCCAACAGAAGCGATGGGCTTTAAGTCAGCCCCAAAGGAGCAATTTCTACTTAAAGAAATATGGAAGAGCAAAGATTCATTAAGAGCACCCATAGGGGAGGACACTGGCCGGGGCTCTGTCACTTAGGGCTAGAGTGACTCCGGCAAATTATTTCAAGGCTCTAAGCTTCAGCTTTCCCATCTGTAGAATGGAGAGAACAAGGACCTCACAAGGTCAATGCAAAGATTAAAGGAGATAAAGCACAAAAAGCTGGGGTGCACAGACTCTCCTGCGTATTAAGGGTAGCTGGTTTGATTAGGACTATCTCCTCAGACCCCATCTTCTGAATCTACAAGATGTGAAGAATTACACTGGCTGGCTAGGGTTGTTGTGAGGACTATGGAGATAATTCATGAAAAGCATTTACCCTGACTGGCACATGGTGGGTGCACAGCTGCTTCTTATAAATGACATTTGAACACAAATGAACGGGAAGGGGGCAAGGATGGCCTCCCCACGGCCAGAGCTCAAAGCAAAAGAGCTGGGGAGGCCACACCTGGGGCAGGAGCCTCGAGGAGGCTTTGCTCCTAACAGAGGTGCTGACCGTGTCCACAGAGCAGGATCAGATGCAGATGGTTGTGAAATGACAGACCCACCGAATCTGAGTCACCTGGGGTGGCAGCTGGCGTGTGCGGGTTATGTAGGCCCCGGGTCCGGGCTGCCTCTCCCTTCCAGCTTCACCGGAGGGCCCAAGAGCAAAGGAAAGGCTGGAAAGGGCTTTGACCTATGCAGGGTTCTACAGGAAGGCACGGTGACTATGGACAGTAAAAACAATTTATGGGGAAGTTATCAGTGAAACTCCTAATCCAGGCTCTCTTTTTACCCCCAAGGAGGGCAGGTGAGAGCGTTCCTGCTGTCCTTTTGGGCTGTGATGGACAACACAGTTTCTCTCTCTCTCACCCGGAACCACCAGACACTTGAAAACTGGGCTGGCAGTGTCCAGCCAGTAGACCGGCCCAGGTCCCTAAGGCCACAGTGCCGCAGGTTGGGTGTCCACACACCGCATCTCAGACACACATGTGCCAGGGAAGCCTTCCGGCCCCACCTTCAGTAAACCAGTGCTAATAACGTACAAACCAGTATGGCAGCATTATCAACAGGATACGGGATTTCAGCGAACAAGCCCCCAAAAGGGATGCACTAGACCACAGGAACCTGAACCTTCTACAGAGCTCTGGGCACCCTCCCTACCACACATTACACTCTCGAGGGCGGCTCACCTAGAGTTGGTAACTTACAAGTCAAATATTAAGCCCTGAGTATGTGATTCAGCTTTTAAACAAGTCTGTGGCTGTAAAGCAATCAAGCCTCCCTGTGTGTCCACATCACTCCGGTGGCGTTAGGCACTTCAGGGATCCTGAGCACTGCTTGGTTCATCCTGCAGCAGCTGACGTGGGTTGCGCTCGCTCTGCTTCGGGCTAGAAACGAACAGTGAAGTGAGCGATGGCAGCCATGCCACACTCCCCATTCTGAGATGTCTCCAAAGCCCGCGCAGGCCAACCTGTCATTTCTCTGCTCAAAACCTTCGGGCTCCCTCCACTTACATAAGAAAAGTTCCCATTCTCTACCTCACTCTGCCCCAGGTAGCCCTCCAACCCCACCATCTTCCAGTACACGGTCCTCAATCCCAAATGACACCCAGAACTCCAAACCCCACCTGCCCCTCTCTGCTTGGACCTCAGCCCACACTTTGGCTTCTTCTGTTAGCCCCAGCCTTCCCATGGGTGCCAGGCCTGCGGTCCACACAGCAGTGTGAATTCCCTTCCCGTTGTAAACTCCCAAAGGCAAGAACCACCATGCCCCACCATGCCTCAACCTAGTGTCCTAAACGCAAGAGTTGGCTTAATTAGGGATATTTCAGGCAAACTGCAAGGCCTTCAAATACTGTGTTATGCTCAAATCCCAGCAAACTTAAAGAATCAAGGCAAGTGAATTGAATCAAGGTTCCAAAAGGCTGGCTACTGGGGAGCTCTCCAGGTACTAAGGTGTTATGAGATTTTGTGTAACAAAAGAACATCCCTTAAGACAGTGGAGAGAGGCCAGAACAGGAAGCTTCCCAGCAGGCTGACAGTAGCCATGTGACCTCAGAAACACGAGCATCTCTAACCCTCAAATTTCCGGTCTCCGAAAAGAGGGGAATGATACCCACACCCCATCCATGGAGTAACACCAGCTCTTTCCTTCCCTAACCAGTGCGCCTGACTGTCACAGGAGCAAAAGGAAGATGCCTCCCGCCCCATTCCCATCCTGGTCCCCCAAAGCCCCACTACAGAGAGCCAGCACCCCACGTTGTCCAGCTCACGTCTAGCGCAAATGAGAGACCATGTTCAGAAACAACACTGAACAAAAGGAGGCTGCCAACAGCTCAGAGACTTGTAACCTAGAAAAACAGTTTTAGGGGACAAAAATTATTAACTTTAAAGTCTGTGATGGGTCCTACCTACCCACCTACATTTTTCACAGCCCGCTCAGCCAGATCCTTCGGTCCATGAGTACCGGCTTTGAAATGTCTCCGGCCACACATGTAAAACTGAACACGTCTTCCCCAGAGGGCAGAGGACTCTGAAAAACTAAGAGTAAAGGCAATATCGTGTCCCTACTGTAGTTAATAAACCACTGACTGCCTATGGGACCTGATATCTGACTTCCTATACACACACACACACACACACACCCCGGGCACAGGGCCGGAGGGTTAAGCCCTGGGCACCCAGTGCTCCCCTTCCAGACTGACTTCATCCGCAGACAGGGAGGTAGAACCTGAGCAGAGGGTTGGGGCAGGAGAGGCACAGACATTACCTGGGTGAGTTCAAAGGCACAGGTGAGCGGGCAGGCCCTGCTCAGGGCACTTCCTCTTTGGGAACAATTTCTGCCAGCGGCTCTCAGCCCCCAAAACCTTCAGCCCCAGGGTCATCCAGACTGCAAAGCAGCTAGCCCTCCGTCTGCTCCCTCCGTGAGCCCATTCACTCCCAGCTGACAAACTGGTGATTACAATTATAGCATAAATAATTCCCTCTGGCTTTCAGCATCCACTCCCAGAGGGAAAAGACAGGAGTCTCTCTCCTCCAACTAATTCCGCTACCTGATAAGCCTAAATAAGTATCCATGAGTAAAACACAACTAAGGAAGTTTAAACATTGCTGACCCGAGTTCTATTTGCTGAAATAAAGCTCCCACCTCTCAGCGAGAGCATGTCACACTTCAGAGGGCAGCCCAACCATCCTGCGCTGAAAACCTCCGGCGGGGGGGTGGGGGGGTGTAAATTATCCTGTTAAACACAGCACCAAATTCCAAGTTCCCACTGCACTTTGCTGGACATGCTGTCTCCTCCACTGCCTTCTTCTTCTAAAGGGTTAGCAGTGTTCTTTCTCTGAGACAAGCCGCTCACATCATGGCCCCACTTCAAAGCATGTGACGGCTCACCACTGCCTACACAAGCCAGCCTGTCTTTCTCCAGAATCCATCTCAACACCCCTCTCGTCCCTAACTCAGCTCAACCGCCCCCCAGCCCTACCCCTCCAGCCCGACCCCACCGCCTACCATACCCTGGTCCCAAAGAAGCCTCAGCTTTCTGCACTCCGGGGCCAGTACTAAACACTGCTCTTCTGCCTA
Source organism: Proteles cristata cristata (assembly GCA_017311185.1). Classification (NCBI taxonomy): domain Eukaryota; kingdom Metazoa; phylum Chordata; class Mammalia; order Carnivora; family Hyaenidae; genus Proteles; species Proteles cristata. Next base: position 2,108,015 of record JAESUZ010001348.1, on the reverse strand, counting down.
GAAGTCCGTTTTCCCTTCCCCACTTGTTTCTCCACATGGCCAGCCCATCACGTCTGAAGACATCACTTCCTCCCCCCCCCCCACCCCCGCCACTTCCCACTCCCAGGGCCTCTGCCTGCCCTGGTGTCCCAGCTGGCTGTGATGCACCAGGGAGTTTTAGGGCGTGTTTTGCTCAACCTTGAGTCCCTGGAGCTTTGTGCCTGGGGAAGGTGTCAAGGAGGGATTCCCGATGCAGGGAAGCGGATGGTGGTATTCCACAGGAGGAGGAAAGGAGCACAGAACACCAGCCTCCCAACCCACGTGTCTTGCCCCTTCTCCCTGCTGAAACTATCAAACTGCCGCCAGCAAAATGACCGTGACCATAACAGTAGCAGGAAGCAGGAGATAGCCCATCTACAACTGAGCTGCAGCACACAAGGCTGAAATTTTCTATTGGTTACCAATTTCAAAACAATCCTTCTCCACAGACCCACCGGAAACAGGAAACAGACCATCAAGTGCTCATTGCAATTCAAGATCTGCCGGTTCCCATAACTTGCGCAGGCACCCCCAAAAAGAGGAGGAACGATGCACGCTGGTGACCCCCATCCCCAAAACATCCTAAGGGACAAAGGATGGCTTTCTATCACTGCACTCCAGTCCACAGGGCTCCTACTGCTTAAAAAGCCAAGCAACCAGAGAACATTACCTGCCAAAGGCTATCTCCCTTGAATATGCACAAATTTTAAGATCAGGTTAGTAACTAGATCAATTGCTGCACCCCCTTCACTAGTTAGCGCAGATCACTGAGCCTCTTAGGCCATCGACCCTGAACCCCAACATCTTGAGGCAAAAATCTTGAATTAAAAAAAATTTTTTGAGGTTTTTAGTTATTTAGAGAGAAAGAGAGAGCACGCATTCTCGTATTAACAGGGGAGGGGCAGAGTGAGGAGAGACAGAATCCTAAGAAGGCTCTATATTGTCAGTACAGAGCCTGATGCGGGGCTCGAACTCCAAAATCATGAGATCAAGACCTGAGCAGAAATCAGGAGTCAGTCACTTAACCAACTGAGCCACCCAGGCACCCCTCAAAATCTTAAATTTATATAATATGTAACAGCCTGTTACACAACAACAAGGCGCCTGTTTTCAAGGCACCGGCCCTACAGAAACCCAAACCAACATTCAATTCCCCCAAATGATTATAGCTGACAGGTTTCAGGCTCTTCAAAAATGGCCCACATACTATTCTTACTTTGAAACAGAGCTCAAGCACTTTCAGTTAGGTTGAAAGTGGGCCTGACAGGCACGCACCCCACTACCCATCACATGGAGGGCCGGCCCAAGTCTAAGCCCTCGCTCTTCCACTTTGGGGGCATCTCTCATCACACAAGAATGACAACCTCTGATCCACAGGAACCTCTCTAATGGGGTCATGGGGGAAAGTTTATTGTCCAGAAAGATCTGTGTGGGGCTTCACCCCTGGTCTCTCCTGCAGTGCCAGTGGGAGGCTCTGGGGACAGCCATGTCCCTCCAGCTGACCTGTGAACCAACGTCACCTGTGCAAGCCTCTCTCTCCAGCAAACACACACCTCGCCTCCTGATCTTCCAGTGAACACACAGTCTCGTCAGATGCTGGATAACCTGCCATTTCCAGAAGCCAGCAACCCTGTCGCACACTTGTTCCTGCACAACTTTCCCCTTGATGGGTACATACGGGCTCTGCAATGCCGCAGGTTTCAGGGGATATTTATTTGGTGTCTGGATCATGTAGGTCATCACGGTGGCTGCGTGAGCAGTGGCCCCAAGCACAGGCTCTCAACTCAGGCTGCACAGTGCCAGTCACTACTCTGGGTCCCCATGTTCTCATCTGAATAAAGAGGATAATAACTGACCTACATCACAGGCTCAAAGAGTCACTGTGAGGAAATGAATGAGACAATCGATGTCAAGAACTTAGGACAACAGTGACTAGTACACGCTCAATAAACGTTAGATGTCATTACTGCTACTCCTGGTACCCATGCGGAGAGTTTGTCCACCTGAAGAGCCTAACCACCAAAAAAGGGTAACAATTAACGTGGAATAACTTGAGATTTTTGTCATCAGGTTGGCGTCATTGATTTTAAGTCCAGCAAGGGCAGAAGAGAAACTGAGGCGTCATCCCTAACTTCTGGTTTATCTGATTCAAAGCAAACACAAGCAGGCCTCATCTGGTGATGTTTTTCACCAAAGATGGTCTATAACCAAAATGTAGTCTATAGAACTTATTTAAATATAGACTCCTCTGTACTATGAATGACCACATCGCGGTGGTTTCTGCTGTTTAAGGGTAGGCTCTGTGTATTCAGCTTTCTGTAGACATAGGCGGCAGCACTAGCTATGATCAGACCTCCTAGGACTGGCCAGCCACGGGAGCCCTTCCAGAATTTCATGGACTATATAAAGGTAATGATGAAATAAAGCTGCCGGGCCATTTTGATCACATTCTCTAAGTACAATAATTTGACCATACTACATCTCCAATGACAAGAGGTGTAACTACCCAAGTTCTCAGCACTTACTGCCATGACATGACTTAACGTGTAGGGAACTCACCCATTCTAAGGCAGCGCAGGAACTTTCCTGAGGAACAAGTAATGTATGCAGCACCTACCCCAAAGCCATGTGGTTTTTTTTTTTTTTTTTTGTTTTGTTTTTTTTTGAGAGAGAGAATGCCTTCATGCACATGCGGGGGAAGGGGAGAGGGCAGAGAAAGAGGGAAAGAGAAAGGCCCACAAAATGGGGCTTGATCCCACAAACCATGAGATCACAACCTGATTTGAAATCAAGAGTCAGACACTTAACCAACTGAGCCATCTAGGACCCCCAATGCCACATTCTTAGCAAGACAACAATGGCTATGGATTCACAATGAAGGGATGTATCACAGACAGCCTTAAGAAGATCACACAGCCTGGTCTTACTGATACCCCCTTGAAATTCTCTGGAGAAAGCTCATTAAAATTCCAAAGCATGTATCTCTTTATTAATTTGTTTCACGAACCTCTTCAGGAGCTTTACATGAAATATATTAAACTTTCATTTACTTAATCTTAATATAGCAGATGGTCTAATATATCCAGAAGGTAGCCACACAGGGGACATTCCAACACCCCAATGCCTAGGGAACGTAACATCACTGAGCCCTTCAACAAGGGGCATCAAGATGCAAATACACAACTGTTAAAGAGAAAAATAAGTTACCCAACAGACAGTGTGTGTTCTTACCACTATCCAGGGTTATGGATAGATTACCCAAAAGGGGGCTTATATATGTTTGTCACAGATATTGGCTACTGAATGTACTACTACTGACAACAATTCTGGATATTCATCACAAGGCCATTACCTAGTAAGCTTTATTCGCAACACACTTGTTAGACCTCGAAATCCACACCTCATGGTCAGGTTGAAAGACTGAGTTGTTTGCGTAGTACCTTAAGATTTAAATTTTCAAAAAATAATGCTAACACCCAGTTTTTAAAGCTTTCTTCTCAGCATCTACTTACCAGGCTAATTCAATTAGAAAGAAGAAGGACAAGGCAAGGTCTTTATTGAATTTTTTTTTTTTTTTTACCTTAGATGGTTCACCTTATCGAATACAGGGCTGGAATAAAGTGTGGGGTCTGTTCTAATAGGATTCATGGTCGCAATGATGCAGAAACACCCAAACCCTGAGCAAAAAATGGAAAATCATGTTCTCCCCAATGTGGGCATACAACAGCACTATCTGAGGCCCCCTGGGATGTTCAGGTTACACTGCTCAGGACTGATACCATAAAGGAGAAGCATCTTTGGGACATGCTGGGGCGCACCTGAGGCTTTTTGATGAGTCATTTGTATAACGTCAGAGAAAAGCATTACCCAAATTCAGGAGCGCTGCTAATACTTTCTTGTGAGATCACCTGAAGGGGTGGTGTCCCGGCTCACGCACAAGAGAATGGCTGTGTGGGCAAGCGAGGCAGACACCGCCCCCGTCAGGAAGCAGGAGTTCCCAGTGCAGGAGAAAGTAACTGAGGGGGGCCCTGGCTCATGGAACTGAGGGTCACACTACAAGAGGCAGCATGCCTCAGCTGTAGCTTCTGGTTTTCACCAGCTCAGTGGAAAACATGTCACTTTCTATCTCGTTCCACAAAGATCTGTCTGCCTTGAAAAGAAAAAAAAAAGTTAATTAACGCAGTAAAAACCCAAGGTCTGCCTGGGAGGGGCGAGCCGGCCATTGCCAGAAGCGTTCAAATACAGGCGAGACAATCGCTCAGTGGGGACAGGCTCCACTCCTTGTGGCAGGGATTAAAATCTTTTCCTTTGACACCCACAGACCTAGTGTAAAACCCAGTACACAGTAGATATGCAGCAGGTTTTGTTTACTGAATGAACTTTGTTTTCACACAGATTACCAGGCGAGCAAAATACTGATGCGATTCTAAGACACTGAGAGTGTCAGGTGACCACTGAGAAACTATGAAATATGCTGGAAAATCAGGTCAGGAGGGAGTTCTGACGCTCCTAAGTTAAAGGCTCGCACAGTTCTGATGAGAGTCCTACCTTGGTTCGTACCCAAAGCCTCTTCCCCTGAGCCTCATGCCTGCAAGCCAAACAGATCAAGCATCACTAAAACAAACAGAAACTTCAACGCTCTGGAAGACAGTTGTAGATCTCATCTGAAAATCATTCAGAAGTTCAGGCCATCTAGAAGAAAATCCTCCATTTCCTTTTGACATCAGAAAATTAAAAGGAAAGAAGGGAGAGAATGAGGAAGGAAGGAGGAAGCTATTCTTGTTTCAGTTTATCACTTTTTTATTTTTATAAAGGACTACTTTTCAGGCTTTTATCCATAGCAGGAGTGTAAGTCTGAACCGATGAAAACAATACAGGTAGAGAAGATGCTGAGAGTAATAAAGAACATAAAAATCACTCTTTAAAGAACAGGGGACACACCTTGTTTATGAACCTTGCTTTATCCAGCATTCTGATCTCCGAGAAAGGCACCCCTACTCATCCACTACAAAAGCCAGAGACCTGGAAACCATCTCTCCCTCTCCTGCTTCCACGTGTCCTTCCCACTGCTGAGATCTCTATCAAAGCCATCTAGGCTCCCCACCTCTATGGCCGCCACACTCTAAGCCACTAGTGGTTTTCAAAAAAAAATTTTTTTGAGAGAGCAAGCATGTACGAATGTGTAAACAGGCATGAGTGAGAGAGGGACGGTGGGGGGTGGGGGGTGGCGCGGAGGGACAAGGGGCTGGGAGAAAATCCCAAGCAGGCTCTGCACTTGTCAGCGCAGAGCTCACAGAGCCCAACCCGGGGCTCAATCCCACCCACTGTGAGATGATGACCTGAGCCAAAATCAAGAGTCGGATGTTCAACTGGCTGAACCACCCAGGCACCCCTGGTTTTCAAAATTGTGAAAAAACGGCCTTCTTGCGCTTCTTGCTTCTTGCAAACAGAAGACAAAATAGTAGCTTCTTTGCAGTCTAGTCTCTTCTCCACTGTGGGCAGGAATAATCTTTAAAAATACAAATCTCTTCATGACATTCCTTGGCCTAACACCCTTTTAAGTTCTTAAGAAAAATTCCAAATACCTGTCTGTGGGCTACCGTGTGCTGCTGCAGCCCCTACCTACCTCACCATGCTGTCATTCATTTGTCCTGTGTCTCTTCTTCTTTCTCTCTCTCTCTCTCTCTCTCTCTCTCTCACACACACACACACACACACACACACAATGCTTTTCTCACTTCAGTGGGCAGCCCCTTCCCCAACCTCAGGGCCTGTGTAAGCTGTTCTCCAATCTACTCTTTCACCATCCTTCAGACATTAGCTCCATGGGATGCCTCCCTTGACCTACCTCCCGGTATCTTCCCCACACACAGAGGCCAAACTTCCTATGTCCTTGTCCTACTTCACTCAGTTTACACCAAGCACAGAAGTACAAGATTTGGTGGACGAATGGGTATTTTCCAACCTGTGTGAAGCCAGCAACAGTCTCTTTCTCATACTACACCCTTCATGGTATATGTATTCAAATACCAAATAAATAAAAATCAGCAAATAAAGATCTGTAAAAGTTTTAAAAAAATTTAACACTGTGAGGTTGGCAAATTTGGGGCTGGAAAGCTGTTTTCTAAAAGGAGGCTGGGGATGCCTGGCTGGCTCAGTCCACTGAGCGCCCCGCTCTTGATTTCAGCGCAGGTCACGATCTTACGGTTCATGAGCTCGAGCCCTGCGTCAGGGATCTGCACTGACAGGGTGGAGCCTCTTTGAGATTCTCTCTCTGCCCTTTCCCCTACTCATGTTCTCCCTCAAAATAAATAAATTAAAAAAAAAACAAACATTTTAAAGGAGATCAGGTCTGATACTGACTCTAACTTGATAAAATTTTAAGAAAAGGAGATTGTGAAACATTACTAAGCTCCTGAACAACAAATCATTCTCAGAAACCTTATTTTCATGATTTAAATACAAATTCAGTTTGCAGATCCACAAGGGAAGCCTCTTTCAAATTATACTTAGTTTAACATTTTAATTCAACAGTTTAATCCAATATAGGATTAACTAACCAAGTCATGGGAAACCTGTTTGAGATGTTCACTAGTTTTATGTAATTATCTCTCAAAACAGCAATTAAAAGCCCTATGGATGGCAGAGAGAAGACTTAAAAAGTCTGCTTTCCACAGCAGAGAGGTAAATACACGAGTCTCCCCAGAAAGAAAAGAGTTAGAATATTATATCTGAGTATATCTGCTAATCTGAGCCTAAACTCTAGTTATCCGGTAAGCACAAAGACTATACTTTCAGGGATCATTTCTATAGTTCGTTATCAGGTAAGCACAATAGGAATATTTAAAGGTAGGAATGTAATTTTAATTAGCTAGGGTTTCATCTTGTATGAAGGATACCAAGTCCCTGCACTATGCAGTTTAAAAAAAATTATTTTAGATGCAAAAGGCTCCGTAAGCAAAACACCTGTCTCTCACCCAACCTATCTGGTATCTCCCCTCTCTCTGAAGCTATAATGCATCTCTTTTTTTAAAAGAAACTTAACCAATTTTGAGATGATTGTGTCTATTCAGAAGCGGGTTTTTTTTTTTAAATAATAAAGTCTCAGCATAAAGGAAACTCTAAAACAGTGAAATGATTCTATCAATATGATGTATAATCAACTTCTATCAAGTATATTACACTCATATACCCCCACAAATAAAGTGCAGGGTTCTGGTCTGGTATTTTGTTTTCAATCCAAGGAGTAACGGAAAAAAGAAAAGTTAAATTATACACAGACCAACACTCCTATTAACTCATACCACTAATGAAACAAAAATCTAACTAAGCAGAGAAAATGGGCCTACACGTTGAAGCTCTGAAATGATTTTGGTCTTTGATCTGTGTGCCCATCTCTCCTATTTAATATAAACTTCAAACTAAGAGCCATGAAAAGTGGTTATAATTAGTAAGGGCCCTAGTGAGAGCTTTTAGTGCAATCAGGCATTAACAAAGATTTTTTTTTCTCTTTAATTTCGAGTAAATTAAGCTGAGCAAAGTTTTATTTTAAAATTTCTGTAATTCAAAATTCTTCTGCACCCTTCTGTTCCCTTAATGCCAAATCTCTGCATGACGGGTGTGCTAAAAACTCGTTTACTTTTGTTTCCTACTCTCACTCGGCCCCAATATTTAGGACTTAGCTTCCAAATTATATGTGCTCTTCTCCAGCAATACCCTGCAGTTCTACAAAAACTCTTACTTTTGGTATAAGAAAATGGATTCAATCAACATACCTTATCAACTAAGCACCACTATGCAATCCTTGAACTAGGTAGAGAAGAAGGAAAAAGAAGAGCTGAAGTCCCTCCCTATTCCTGAGGAGAGGAAATGCATGTCAATAGTTACCTTATCACAGACTAGATTGACTGATGGGGGAAAGAGTCACTCTGGATGGAGGCCCCGATTCTCCCTGCAAGGAGTGGTCTCGGAAGAAGATCTAAGAGACGCTGTTTGCTAGAAGCGGATGGGGACCAGCCCGAGTGACCAACCCACGCACACGCAGAAACAGTCCGCAATCACTCAGGGCGGCAGCAGTGCAGAAAAGCGGCGGGAGTCGAAACTAGAAAGAGAGTCTGGAAGCTGATGATGAAGGTCCTCGGGTGCCAAGCTGAGGAGCTTGGATTTCTTCCTGTAGACAACAGGGAGCCAAGAGATGTTTTTCTGCAGGCAAACACCATGTGCAGCTTGAGTTTCTGAGCAGAGCGAGGATGAGCTGGAGCAGGACACGGGTGGCGGGAAGCTAACTTAGGAGGTGTTTGCGACATGATGAGGATCTGAGGTCAGGAGCCTTGCGGAGCCAGGACCAGAGTCCCGGCACAGAAGTTTCGGGGAGGGGCTGGTCACTGAATGTAGGGGCCCAGACAGACTCAAGGAGGGCAAAGCGTTTCCTGGCCGGAAGACAGGGTGGACGGCGCACCTCAGACCACCTTCTAGAAGTATGGGAGAGGATTTTTACTTTTACAGGTCACCTCTGGGGCACGTGCAGGTGAGCTGGGTGACAAAAGGTCCCAGCTGGGGAAAAGCTGTAAATGGAGACTGGGGCCAGGGAATTGCTGGCTTATAGGTTAGAGGGCAGAAAAGCACCAGAATCCACAGCTCCTATTACCCGAGAACAGGACAGCCACGGTGGCTTCAGAGCAGATCACAGACGTGAGCAGCACAGATGTGAACAGATGCTTACAGTCTACCCACAGGTTTAGGATGTAAAAAAAAAAAGCTACCTTTCAGAGTCCCACGTTTCTCTAAGGTCAGTGGGAGCCCAGGGAATCTTAGGGGCAACTGTTACTTCCCAGCACAGACAGCCCTTCCCTTTCTGGAATTCAGTCTCCCTGTCTTCCTGCCTTTTTCTCAGCTCCTCACCTCCTCCCTGTGTGACAAAGGCCTGGGGAGGGTGGGGATTTGGGGTGGGGGTGGGGGACAGGACAAGGGTCAGGCAAGTGGCACCGTGGCCACAAGCTCACTCCTGTCACTGTCCTAGACCTTTCTGGTCAGAGGAAATTCAGTTTAAAGTTCATGTACCACATTTTGGTTCTTGAGAGCAACCACCTTTCCACATGTGAGATCCAGGTGTCCCAAGAACAGGATAACACCGTGCCTTCCCCCTCATTCCCTCCCCGTCCCCTCCAGCTATGGGAGCAGCCTGACACCCCGCCCTCCAGCCCCTCCAGGGGAAATGTACAGTCAGAAGGCCAGGTTCCAAAACGCTGCCCTGGAGAGAGGGTGGATAGTTATGTAAGAATTTTTGCAAAAACTTGAGGACACAAAACCAGGGAGAGTTATCTTGCACTGAAGAGTGCAAAAAACATGGACTGTCAAGCGAGTAAAGGCTAGTTCAAACATTTGCGGGGGAAAGAGAGAGAGAGAGAGAGAGAGACTCAGTGTAACTTAAAACATGAGGGAGAACTGGCAGATGACAGCACCAGAGCGAGTTTCCCAATAACTTAAGAAGTGACTCGGAGCAGCTTCCCAGTGCCAACGAATCTGGTTTGTTTTAGAAGCAGATGAGCTCTAGAACTTTTTATTTACTGTGGGATTTTTAAATATATTTAGCGCCACTTCATGTCTTCCGAACCCCGAATTTTCTGTGAAACCTGGAATGTGCCAGCCAGGGTACCTCACAGTCACGTAATGGGAGCTTACTTGCTTTATGAAATTTCAGATCTCCAAATACGTCAAGCACGCTTATAAGGAGTACACCCTGGGCCACTTGCTCACACGACGTAGGCCACAACTACTGTACCTTTTAAGCAGGATTTCTCAACCTCCACCTACTGACATTCTGGACTGGATAATTCTTTGTTGTGAGGCCATCCGCTGCACTGTGAGATGGGTAGCAGCATCCCTGGCTTCTCTGCCCACTGAAGGCCAGCAGCACCCCTCCCCCCACCCCCCCAGCAAGGCAATCAAAAACGTCTCCAGACATTGCCAAATGCCCCTGGGGGCAAACCGCCAACTCAGAGAACCACTGCTTTCAAGGGTAAGTCCAAAGCTTTCCACGCCGTGCCTTGTCCTTAAAATCCACCCCTAAGTGAACTTCATTAAGAAAAATTTACTAGCTCTGTTTGTCTCTCGGCACCCAAAGCAGAGAGAAAAGTGCTGCATTTCCCCAGTTTGAACATAAACTCCCAGGCCAATTTTGCCTCAAGTGTTGGAGTTGTGCACAATTCTGGAAAGGAAATCCAGAGTGGATACCCACAAAGCTTCCTGAGCTCAAAATATACCACTTTCTTCCATATATAGATTTTGAATTTCTGGAACATTTATTATCCTTACAACAATTCCAGGAGATAGAAAACCTACTGGAAAAAAAGAAAAGGTGTACAACCACATTCATCAACAGAGATGTGCCAAAAAGCTAAAAAGTTTCTTTACAATTGCCTTACATTTCAAATCCAACACAGAATTATTGTGAAAAGGATCTGGTCTCGTTTACAACACACGCACGCGCGTGCACACACACACACACACAAACAGGCACGTGTATTCTTTGGAAGCTAAGCTGAGTTTAAAAAGCAGGTGTTATACGCAGCTAGACCTGGGTTAGGCTTATTACCAGCCACGGAGCAGAAACTGAAAGAGCTGTAAAATGGGTTAATATATCCAACTAACCCTCACCGTGTCTGTTGCTCTGATAAAATCCGAACCTTTGCTCACGGACTTCAAAAAGCAGGGTGAAGACTTTGTCAAAGGGACAGCCTCACAAAAACTGAAAATTTAAACGTAATGAAACCACTAAGAGTCTCAAACATTCTTCTGACCATTCTACCCCACAGCCTCTGAAAAAGGGGGTTAAAAAAAAGGGGGGGGTTAAAACGAGAAGATACTAAGCAAGCCAGGGGAAAAACAAATAGAGGCATTTAAAAGCTTTATCTAATTACCCCCACTGAGACTACTTCACTGCAGTCTAGCTGGCTGACAAAGAAATGGGGTGGGGGGGGAGTGTTCACCAGGCTTTTTCTCCCTTATCAGGACCACCTGCCCTCAGGGAGTCTGAAAGGCCTCAGGTGAATCCTGCAAGGGCAGTCAGTACCCAGTCTCCCCAGTCTTGGGGACTTCACAGAAGCTTTCAAATTCTCTTAGCATTACTTGCCTGAATCACACTGAACAAACATCTCCACCCTCTCCCACTTCTTTTGTCTCAAGCACCTAGTCACAGGCCACCACCTTCACTGATGGGCAGACTGGCTCACCTGTACCCTGAAGTACCATCAGAAACAAGATGCACCAGTGGCTGGAAGGAACAGCTCCCTGGGCCCTCCTCCCGGGCTTCCCTGCCTCCCCACCAACCAACATGGAGCTCCATCTCTGGATCCAATCCACACAGGCTTCCCTTCATACCAACAGTGAACACCCAGAAGGTGATAAGAGAACCTGAGCCCAAGCACCATTGACACTGTCCCACAGGGCAGCTACCATAAGTCTGCCTCCCTCACTCCTCCCCAACCCCCCACCCCAAACCTTCCTTGGTCTTCTACTAGGTCGTGGTGAAAACAGAGCAGATGGTTTTCCTCTCTATCTTGCCTTCTACGGGAGTGGGGAAATTAAAAGTAAGTGATGCATTTCAGAAAGCACATCGTATGCCTTCCTCTGTGTTTTATATGGTACACCTTTTACCTCTGATTTATGAGGAGGCCCCCCGAGGGCATGGAACTCACAGTGTGACCCCGGCTTTCTGAAGAGGGCCACAGCTATTTCTTCTCAAAAATCACTTTCTAAGTCTGAGAAAGAGAACTCCTTCACCCTGCCCCCCACCCATAAATAACCCATCCAATTTCTTAATTATATTTGGATATAAAAAAATGTTACTCAACTTTGCCTGTTCAGTAGGTCAGATGTACACAAACAACTCTGAGGCAGGGAAACTTTTGACTTATAGCAGGCTTGCCTTTCAACCAAGAGATGATGGTTACCAACTCTGGCTTCTGTTAGATTTCAACCATTTTAGCTCACTGTACAACTTGAAGATCCTTAAACATACTTAAGGTAGAAAACGTTAGGTAAATCACATTGCTTTTTATTTTCTTACGTTTGGTCTCCCTTCCAAAGATACTCTAAGCCTAATATGATTATTTTCTAAAACTTATTATAAACTGGGCTGAAAAAAACGGAGATAGGGAGGTCGAATCCTATCAAAACCTAATCTAATCTCAGGAAAGGGGAAAAAAAACTATTGTCCTGTTATCAGGAGGGGCTATATTGCATACTTTCTATTGATACTATATTGCATTTCTATCTTTTGAATGCAAATCTGGTTAATGAAGACAGACATCACTTTCTGGATTAGCTAGATTTTCCAAAACAAACTAAATAATCGGTTATGAATAAATGCAGTAAGGTGGTGTTACGCACATATATATCCTCAGGAAGGCAAGGTTTAACCTGGACACAGGAGTATCAGACAAGAAGTCTGCCCAGACAAGCTGCCATCTGACACCAGAGTTGGTAAGAGAACATAAACTTCAATTAAAAGACACTTATAAAAGAAAGAGATTATTTAAATATGATTTAAAAAAAAAAACTTAACAGCCTACCTTGCTAGGTCAGAGGACATGGAAGATTCAAAAATTAATTAAATCTAGTAAATAACATAAAACAGGGAAGGACTCCCTTTCAAAAATGCTTTGGTTAATTTTAGCATCCTTCTGTTTAGCTGCTTAGCAACCCTTATCCTATGACCTTTTAAGCACCACCTACTTTTCAGAAGGATAATGAATAGAAACATCAAAAGGATTCACTTCTGTTTCTAGCGAGAGCACGTTTAACCAATTTTTTGTACGAGTTAAATTTATATTAATTACATCAGGAAAAAACCCTAAAAGGGTAGCATTTTTTTTAAACTTCCTTAACCAGGAATTTTCCTCTGCTGAAGGTAATAAATGATATTAACAACTGGGCTTAAAGACAGCAAGCAAAGATTTCCAAACTGACCTGAGGAAGTGGATCAACACAGCAGTTAAAAACTGAAGAGTAAAATATGCAAGCCACATCATAGTAACAAGCTATTGCCTGACAATTCAGCAGATAACCAATAAACAACTTGATCAGATGCACACTGACAAGGTAGATTTATTTTCCTTCAACATTCTATACCTGTGTTGGATGCAGAAGTTGGCCCTGAATACATCTAAAATAAAGACCCTTCAGTCAAAAGGTCACTTGTTGAATGATGTAAATAGTTAGGAATGGATGCACCACCTGTGCCAGCTGAGTCAGACCCATCTTCCCCATCACATAACAAACACTTGTCTGCCACAAGGGCTTAGCTCTGAATTTCTGATGAGAAAATAAGGAGTATCTAGAAAAACCCAGAGAATGCTATGCCATGTAACAGTAAGCATCAGCAGCAGTTTTTAAGAGTTATCACATAACCAGCAAACCCTTTAAAAAACAAAACATACAAAAATGCAACCTGTTTAGCAGTATTTTTAAGAATCATAAAACAGTGCAAGTTCATTAACAGCCTGAAATGGAGCAGAAGCTAAACAAATACCTAAATCAAAGGGCTCTCCCTTTCTTTTGTAAAAGTGGGGGTGGGTGGGAGGGAAGGTGTTTTTTCACACATTTAAAACTTGATAAAAGACATTCAAATGTTTAATTCATCAGTGTAACCAAAGCTCAAAACACATCAAAGCAGGATCCATCAGCGGGTACCCAGAGAGCTCCTTCCAAAATGCAAAGGTAAAACACAAACAAACAACAACAACGACGAAAACCCTGACATTAGTGGCTCACCGGTGCATAAATTATTTGAAGGCTAATTTCCAACCCATTGCTTCAAAAGTTCTGTGTGACTCTTGAAGGGAGCACAGAACTAAATGTTTAAGAACAGAAAAAAAAAAAGTTTCAACCAGGACTCTAGCCTCTAACCTCTAACTTAGACTTCCGGGTTACACTAGGTCTTAGAACCATACCTGCCTACTCGAAAAAGCACCGGGTCTAGAGGATGCTTTTAAGGGCTACCGGGAGGAGGAGGAGGGGGAAAAAAACACCCCCAAAAAACAAAAAAAGCATTCTTTGCTTTGCAGTTCCCTTTTCTCCACCTTCCACTTCAACTAAACTTATTTCAGAACACACTCATGCGCATGCACAGACCACTTCATGTCTAAAAAAGATCTCAAAAATATGGGATGCACATTAGCAACTCAGCCTTTCGCAGAAATCATCCCAAGTCTCCTCTTCGAGACCGAAATACCTCGCTATTTCCAGCATCCCTATCCAACAAACTTCATTTCCATTGGCGTTTACGAGGTTAAGCTTAAAAAACCCTGAAACAAGCACGAGGGTTACTTTTTCTACTGATGAAAAACCCTCCGACAGGTTTTTCAGCATGCCAAAAAAGTTATATTTTTTACTCACCCTTCTACCTCTCTTCACCACCATCACCATCCCCCCAAAAAGAAGAAGAAAAAAAAAAACCTCCAAAGTGCCCCGAATGTGTGCTGCTGCTGGCTCTGAAGCCGTGTAGAATTTCGTAATGGAATGTGAACTGCTCGTCCGGATCTGGGCTCACGTTCTATCTTCTAACCAGTAAGGAGCGAGGGAGGGCAAATCTGCTGAGCAAGGAGAAATACTTTCCTCCTCTTTTATAACCCATCACGGATGCACCGCGGACGCTGGACGCGAGCTGCACGCGGCGCCTGTCAACCGGCCCGCCCGCTGGCCGGTCCCCGCGACCCTGGGGTCCTCATGCCCCCGCACCCCCTCTCTGCCCGGGGCCGCCCCCGCCACCCCCCTCGCCCGCCAGAAAAGGAAAGTGGCCCAGCCGAAAAGTGGGCTCGGCCGCCGAGTCCCGCACTCACGCGCCTGGTCCGGCCCCGCGAGCGCCGGGGAGCGAGTCACCACATCCTCGACGCGACCCTCGGCCCCTTCCAGAAAACACGCCGCTTCCCAGGGAGGGGGCCGGCAACGGGAAGGACCTCCCCTGCTCCTTAGCAACCATTAAGGTCGCAGTTTCCTAAGAGACCGCGAGTGGGGAGGGGGCGCGGGGGGCCGGGCTCGAGGCCGGGTGGGGGGGGCCGCACTGGGTCCCCTGCCCCTCGACGCCGACCCTCCTCCCCCACCCCCGCCCCGGCGCGGCGTTGCGGGCCGGGATGGGAGGAGGAAGGGAAGCCCCAGAACTCGTGAAAAATTGGTCCAGCGGGCGGCGGACAAAAGTTTCCGAGCGCGCTCCACAGCTGGGCGGCGAAGCGGGCCCGGCGGCCGGCCCCGCCTCGGATGCTCCCGGCCTCCTTCCTGTGCTCGTGACGGCGCCGGGTGCCGAGGTCCCCCCCCCTCCCACCGCGATGCAGGCTCCGCTCCACACCGATGGCTCCCACGAAAACACGTACACCGCCAACGGAAGGGGCAAGGGAACAATACGCGCGGACACGGCTCCGGCCCCCTCCTCCCCCCGGTCACCCGGGGACGGTGGTCGGCGTGACCCCCAGCCAGGAGCCGGGAACAGGGGGGAGGGCGCACGGTTGCCCGCGGCCCCCTCCCGGCCGGCGCCGTCCGCCAGGGAGGATCAAAGTCCGCGGAGCTGGGCGCGGCGGATGCTCCCACCGCGCAGCCCCGAGCGGGCACCCCCGAGCGAGCACCCCAGGCGGGCACCCCCGGATACCTTGCGGCGGCGGGCGGGCGCCGTCATCTCCGCGCTTCTCGGCCCGAGAGGGACTCGAAAGTATGTAGGAGAAAAGTTTCCCCTCCCACATGGGGGGGAGGATGTCGGGGGAGAGAGGGCGGAAGATGGAGAGCAGCGCTGGGAAGATGTTTCTGGCCGGCGGTGCGCGCACCATCCGAGTCCCCGCGGTGCTGGTTAAAAATAAATTCCGCGGCGGGCGCGGCGGCGCGAGTCGGGCCGGATTCCTGCGCTCGGACGGCTAATATGGATGCGCATCAGGTCCTGGCGGCGGGGCGCTGCGGCGGCCGCGGCGGCTCGCGCTGGGAGCTGGTTGGCAGAGCCGGCAGCTCGGGAAGGGGAAAAGGAGCGGAGGAAGGGGAGGAGGAGGGGGAGGAGGGGAGGAGGAGGAGGAGCGGCCCGGCGCGCAGCCCGAGGGGAGAGGGCTGCCCAGCTCATCCCCTGCTGGCCCCACCGCCCCGAGCGCACGTAGCGCGGCGTGGGGCGCTTGGGTCCTCGGCTCCGGGAAACGCCGAGTTGAAAAAGTACAACGCGCTCTGCACACTTCGCCCTCCCCATCCCCAAAAGTTCTTTAAAAGGTCGCTCCCGCTCAGCCCTAGACATCTCGCTGCCACCCGAGTACCGGGAGCCGGAACCCCGGGCGCGTACTTACGGCCGGGCAGGGCGCTTGGCTCCCAGGCATGATGCAGAGGGGACCGGTGGGCTTCGGGGAGAGAACGAGGAGAGATGCAAACTTGTTCCGGAAAAGGAATCAAAATGGCGTTTCTGGATGTGCAAAGTTCATCAACTCCGCAGTCACTTCCCCTCCTCCTCTTCTCCCACAGGGAGGGAGGTGGGCGAGGAGCTGGCGACCCCGGCGCCCCAGCCGTCGTCCCGGCCCCCGCCTCGGCCCCCCGCCCCGCTTCTTCGCCCGCACGCTCCGAGACTCGCTCTCCCCCTCTCACCCTGATAAGTAGACACATCACGTGTTGCTCCTGCGAGTCTCCTGGGGACGTGTTACTGAGCGGCGGCGGCTCCGGCTGGGGGGTGGGGGTGGGGGGGCCCGCGGTACCCGCGGGCTCCCCACCACCGCCCCCGCCCCGATTTTAGCGGGGTGACCGCAGTTTCCATCCCGGGATGGATGGAGGTGGAGTCCCCCACCCCACCCCCACAGCAGCCCCAGGTTTGCCCCACGCCCTCCGCTGGCGCCCGGGGCCTGGGGAGGGCCGGGCCGCCCCAGGGGAAGGGTCTCGGCCGCCGCAGCTGTGCGCGATCCCGATCAGCCCAGCGCTCGCCTGCTGGCCACCTTTTAGGACCACCGCGCCCCCTCCCCTCCAGCCCCTCACTGCTGGCAACTCCCCGCCCCCGGCTTTCCATCACTTCACTCCAGGGTTTGTTTCACTATTTTAACGGAGGAGACAGATAGGCAGCGATGCCCGGGAGGCGCGAGAGGGGCGCCCCGGAGGCCGGGAGGGGGTGGGGTGGGGTGGGGGTCGGGTTCCCCCGCCCGGTGCCGCCCGCTCGGTCCTGGAGGCAAACGGGAGGGTGAGCCCCACCCGCGCCATTCCCTCTCCACGCGGTCCTCGCTCTGCATCCAGGTGGGGCGAGTAGATGATGGGGCCGGAGATTAAGGAACCAGCGCTTCACCCCGCCCCCAACTTCGGGCTGTTTCTCTCCCAGGCCCCGGTCCTTCTAGCGCTGGGGCTGCCGCTCCTATTCTCCGTCCAACAAATTCA
This sequence comes from Proteles cristata cristata, assembly GCA_017311185.1. Classification (NCBI taxonomy): domain Eukaryota; kingdom Metazoa; phylum Chordata; class Mammalia; order Carnivora; family Hyaenidae; genus Proteles; species Proteles cristata. The sequence goes on along the minus strand of JAESUZ010001348.1, from coordinate 2,090,624 downwards.
ACTCTGACCCGACTTTTGTCACCTTCCCCTCCCCACACTCCACAATCGATGCTTAAGCGGGGGTTACCTCGCCCCCAAGGGGCTGAGGATGGCACTGGCTCCTACTGCCGCTGTGTCCCCACCCCGCGACGGCACGGGCTGATGCTGTGTCATCCACGTCGCCCTCCGAGGCACCAGGGAAGCCACACGCAATATCTCTTTCTTTCAGAGGGCTCCAGTTTCAACTCTGAAAAGCAGGGGCCCTCTTCGGAGCTGCTTGCTCTCCATCCCCGAGGCGGCGGCTGCCACCACGCTTCAGCGTGGCTGCCGCGGCCCAAGTTATCACCGAGCCCCAGAGAAACCAGGCCTGGTCTGTGCTTCCTCCAACAAGCAGCTGACATGTTTCCCACTGTTAATACTTTTCCTACCAGGGTTCTGAGAGGGGCCTTCTCTCGCCCTTTGGAAACATCTTTAGACAGATAGGGGTGATGGTGGCTTTGGAAAATAAATGACCTCCCCCCAATTTCTGAGGGCAAACGTGCTTCCTAAATAGCTGTAGAGAATACTGCTGTAGAATTATGCATTTGTGAGGAATTAGGCAAGATGATGTTATAGGTACGGAAAGCTGCCTACTCTGTACTTACCATGACTTTTGACCCTGTCTCTTCCAAACCAGCTCCTCTGAGGACACTTACATGCCCTATAAAGTTGTAAGCCCAATCATGGGCCTATAATTTGTGGCCTTCAATGGAATTCAGGTTTTCAGGGCTGCAGATGGAAAGAAGTGTCCACCTAGGGATGGATTAAATGAATGGATTCTGGCCAAGACAGAACTCTATAGAACCAAGCAAAAGCAGTTGGACCATTAGCCTGGAGACAGGTAGGCTAAACCACTGCCTGAGAGGGAACTGATTCAGCTGCTTGTTTCTCTGACGTCCAGAATCACCAACGTTAAGTTTTCAGAACCTGTTAGGTTTCCCAGGGTCTGCTGTTTACTGAGGAAAACTCTACTCAGAGAAACTTCAGCACTTGCATTTTCCTATGCGTTCCCCACCCCACCCCCGCCACCCCACGTCCCCAAGTGTGTTATCAGGTGCTTTTGTGAAGACAGGCATGCCAGAGGCGGAAATGGGCAGGTCTCTAAGCAGGACTAACAGTTCACATGGTCACCATAGAATTGGTGTCTGGAGTTTCCAAGTTGTAAGGCGTTCCACTGAGAAGGCAAAGGAAGGGCCAGGTAGGAAATGCTAGTTTATTTACTTGCCTTGCCTCAAGATTCAAGAGGTAGCCATTCCTGGTCTCTCTAGCCAGTGGTAGGTGTTGAGTGGGACCAACATCAAAGTTCAAATTTTGCTTATAATTTAGCTCATTCTGTATCATATACTCAAACTTGCAAAGCTACATGAGTTTTCATGACAAACCACCACCTTTATAATGTCCTCTAGATAATCCCGGTAACTAAAAAGAAAACAGTTTAAAAATAACTTACAAAAATTAAATTCTAGGGGCACCTGGCTGGCTTCGTCTGTAGGGCATGCAACTCTTGGTTCAAGCCCCACTTTGGGTACGGAGCCTACTGAAGAATAAATAAATAAAAATTGAATTCTAATGATACTGGGTTCTGTGTTCATCTTTTCTAGCTAATTAATAAACTTGGGAGTCAAATGACCTGTGCAAAGTTCTGTTTGTTTATATTCATATAAATAGCATTTATCCAACAAATATTTATTGAATATCTAAAGATAAAAAGAGTCATGCTATCAAAATCACAATGAGAGAGACATGCCTCTCCACACTCACTTAGGATGGCTAGAATCAAAAAGATAAATACTAACAAGTGTTGACAAGGATGTGGAGAAATTGAAACCGTCATACATTACTGGTAAGAATGTAAAATGTTGCAGCCACTTTTTAAAAATTTTTTAAATGTTTTATTTATTTCTGAGAGAGAGAGAGAGAGAGAGACAGCATGAGCAGGGGAGGGTCAGAGAGAGAGGGAGATACAGAATCTGAAACAGACTCCAGACTCTGAGCTGGCTATCAGCACAGAGCCCGACGTGGGGCTTGAAACCACGAACTGCGAGATCATGACCTGAGCCAAAGTCAGACGCTTAACCGACTGAGCCACCCAGGTGCCCTGGTGCAGCCACTTTAAAAACACCTTGGCTGTTCCTCAGAATCCCAAACACAGCGTTATCATATGACCCAGCCATTCCACTTCTAGGTATGTACACAGCAAATGAAAATATATATCCACACAAGAACTAGTACACAAATGTTCACAGTAGCATTATTCATAATAACTAAAAAAGTGGAAACAACCCAAATAATCATCAATTGATGAATAAACAAAATGTGATATATCCATACATGGAATATTAGTCAGAAGGAATGAAATAGTGATACATGCTGCAATGTGATCAACATCGAAAACATTCTAAATAAGTCAGACCCAAAAAGGCAAATATTATATGATTCTGTTTATATGAAATATTCAGAATAGGCCAATCTATAGAAACAGAAAGTAGACTAATGGTTGCTGGGGGTTAAGTGTTTGAGGGAATTTGGGGATTCACTACAGTGCATGGGTTTCTTTCTGGGGTGATAAGAATGTTCTAAAATTGACAGTGGTGATGGTTGCACAACTCTGAATATATTAAAAAACTGCTGAATTGAACACCTCATTTTTTAAAATTTTTTTATGTTTTTATGTTTTTATTTTTTTATTATTATTTTTTAATGTTTTATTTATTTCTAGGAGAGAGAGAGACAGCACGAGCAGGGGAGGGTCAGAGAGAGAGGGAGTCACAGACTGAAACAGGCTCCAGGCTCCGAGCTGGCAGTCAGCACAGAGCCCGACGCGGGGCTCGAACCCACGAACCGCGAGATCATGACCTAAGCGAAAGTTGGACGCCTAACCGACTAAGCCACCTGGGCGCCCCTATGTTTTTATTTTTGAGAGAGAGAGAGAGACAGAGTGTGCCTGGGGAAGAGGCAGAGAGATAGGGAGACACACAATCGGAAGCAGGCTCCAGGTTATGAGCTATTGGCACAGAGCTCAACGTGGGGCTCAAACTCACAAACTATTAGATCATGACCTGAGCCAAAGTTGCATGCTTTAACTCACTAAGCCACCAAGGTGTCCCGTGTAGAGAGAGAAAAAGTACAGATGGGACAGAGAGAGAATCCCAAGCATGCTCCACACTGTCAGCTCAGAGTTGGATGCAGGACTTGAACTTATCAACCGCAAGATCATGACTTGAGCCAAAGTTGGATGCCTAACCAACTGAGCCACCCGGGTACCCTGAATTGTACACTTTAAATGGGTGATTTGTACACTAAGTTATATAGCAATCGAGCTGATATACATATACATCAAGAATTTGTGCCAGGTTCTCTAGCAGAGAAGTGATACAAAAATGGATAATTCATATCCATTGCCTTAAAAGAATTTGTAGTCTAATCTCTGCATCCACATGAAGTAAGCATGAAATGCAAACCAACATACTAAAAACCATTAAGTTGGTGCAAGATTCGGAGATCACTTCTAATAAGAGCAATGGGGGAGGGGCACCTGGGTGGTTCAGTGGGTTAAGTGCAACTCTTGATTTCATCTCAGGTCATGGTCATGGGATCGAGCCCTGTAACAGGCTCCCCACTAGGCCTAGAGCCTGCTTAAGATTCTCTCCCTCTCTCTTCCTCCCTCTTCCTCTGCCCCCCCCACCTTCTCACACACACTCTCTCTCAAATAAATGAATAAATAGATAAATAAATAGCAATCAGGGGGAGCTTCATGGAAGAAAAAGCCAATGGAGTGGAGCCATGGAGAACAGCTAGAAATTGTGTAGATGGAGACTGGGATTATAATCAGCAGATGCAAAGGCATGATTGTAGCAAGTCATGGGTCCTGTTCACAGATCCGGATGGAATCTAGTATGGCTGGATTATGACATATACAGGAATATGCAGGTGACATGACCAGAAAGGTAAACAAGCTGAGGCTCTACCACAAAGAATTTTGAATACTATCCATGGAAAACCTCAGGAATGAGGGCCTGAACTAGGGTAGGGGTAGAAGGAACGGAGGACAGAAGATCAAGAATCACTTCACAGGAAGTTGCCAGGAAAGCAACTGGTGGACCAGGGATGGGGGTGTAAAGGAGTGAGGGCCCAGATGATGCCTGAGTCTTAGCCAGGTGACTGAGGGAAGGAATGACAAAACAAGAAAGTCAGAAGTAGCAGACCATTTGAGGTGGTAAGTGACAGAGCAGGTGATACTGAGCTTGAGGTGGGGATAAACGGGAACCATAGTTTTCCATGCTATGCCATGGAAGAGTATCAAGAAGAAGAAGGAGGTGGACATTAGAGAAAGCTGCATGGATGAGGTGACATTCACGGAAGCTCACGAGATGTGTAAGGTGTCCCCCAGGCAGAGAGGAGGGGGCAGGGCACTCCAGACACAGGGAGCAGTGAGTAGTAAGCACAAGGGCATAGAGGCGGAAAACAAGGTCAGTTTCCTGAACTGCAAATACCTCTCTCTGTGGCTGGAGCAGAAGGAGGAGGGGGAGACAGCAAGAGATGGGGCTGGAGAAACAGCCAGTGGGCCAGACCGCTAAGAGCTCTGTGCACCTTGCAGCTGACTTGGACCTTATCCAATGGTGAGGCCCTGAAAGGCTTAACGAAGAAGGCAGACAAGAGCCTCCCTCCGGGGACTGTGGAGAAGAGTCTGGAAGACTTGAGAGAGGAAGGCTAGTTAGGGATTAACAAAAGAATCTGCCTAAGAAATAATGAGGATCCAGGGAGCCCTGGATGTTGAGGTAGGGAAGAATGGATGGATTGGAAATATAGTTAGGATGTAGATTCCACAGAACTTGACCCATTTGATATGGGAGAAAGGAAGTCAGTCCCTCTGGAGCTATGACCAAAAGGTGTGGAACCGAAAGAAAGGAAACCACAGCAGCCCTGGTGGAATGACAACACCGAATACAATGGGACAGGTAGAGGGACTAGACCAGGTAGGAGATGTTACAGAAATGAAACTCACTAGGCTTGAGCCCAACCGGCTGTGGCATGAGAAGAAGGAAGAATTAAAGAAGACTGCTTCTTTGGTACCTGGGTGGGTCCTGTGTCCCCGGACCAGTGGCAGTGAGTGGTGGGGAGAGAGGGTGGTCCGTGAAAGAAGAGAGGAGGCTGGAGCCAGGGAGGAGGCCCGGAGAGACATCTTAGTGACAGAGAGGATGTGCAGCAAAAGCTAGAGGCTTAAGCCAAGGGAGAAAGCCTGTAGTTAGGTGGGGGACGAGGGAGTGACAAATGCGCTCTCTCTCGCTCTCTCTTCTTCCTCTCAAGTAGCAAAAGAGCCAAGGAAGTGGGGGCTGTCAAGGAAAAAGATGGATAACACTGTTAAAATACAGAGAAATCAGGCAAAGGGGCCAAAAAGGAGTGAGGTCTGTAAGTTGATTTGAGAGTGGAAGGCAGGGCCAGGACACAGCAGGTTCCAGAAACACTGGAAGAGGAAGTGAAAGCCATGCTGTGTTGAGAAGTTAGGTGATGAGCAGCAGGGAGAGAAAGGATCAGAGCAGCTAGTGTTTCCCGAACCCCTACTATGTGCCAGGCACTGTTTCGAGGGCCTCGTGTGTATTATCTTGCTTAACCCCTCCACCCTCCAATCTGGGAGGTGCCTTATCATCCCTGTTCTGTAACTGACAAAACTGAAGCGGAGTCCCAGCGTCACTGGGCTGAGATGCGCACCACGCAATCTGACCCTGGAACCCACTCTTTCATTGTTGTCTGTCAGTTCAGAATTAAGTGCTCTGCTAATAGAAAAATGCCTACTTGACTGGCCTAATCTCAATAAAATGCTCTTTTTTAAAAATATTTTTACTTATTTCTAGGAGAGAAAGAGAGAGAGAGCATGAGCAGAGGAGGGTCAGAGAGAGAGGGAGACACAGAATCTGAAACAGGCTCCAGGCTCTGAGCAGGCAGTCAGCACAGAGCCCGATGCGGGGCTCGAGCCCACAACCGCGAGATCATGACCTGAGCGAAAGTCGGACGCTTAACCGACTAAGCCACCCAGGCGCCCCAATAAAATGCTCTTGATAGGGGTTTGCAGAAAACCATTGTCTGTGCAGTTGTTTTTACAAGGAGTTAATTAAGCAAGATAAGTCAATGTACAGCTTTAAGATGGCTAATTTGGTTTACTCTTTTTGTTTTCCATATATTATGCTCTGTATGTACAGACTACCTTCTAAAGCTATAGCCAGATATTTTGTATACCCAGGACAGTGAGGCTGAAAATGATGTAGCAGAATCCACACTCTTAATGTCTATACCACTGGTTCTCAGCTGGGATGATTCTGAACCGCCCTCACCCCCGCTGAGGGGATGTTCAGCAATGTCTGGAGATATTTTTAGTTGTCACAGGTTGGGGGAAGGGTACCACTAATATCTATGGGTAGAGGCCAAGGATTCTGCTTAACATCCTACAGGGCACAGGACAGCACCCACAGCAAAGAATTATGTGGTCCCACATGGCAATCGTGTCAAGGTGGAGAACCCCTGCTTGATGGTGCTTTGACAATTATCTCGAGGAATATCAGCATCCAGGAAAGAGGTTTTAGAATGGGTAAACCACCCAGACCGTTTATGTCCACAGGAAAGGAATGTGGATCCAGAGAGGGAAAGAATACAGATATAGGAGATAGAAAACAGCTTCTGAAGGAAGGTGTGTGTGTGCGTGTGTGTGTGTGTGTGTCCATGGCAGAGAGATCAGTATTGAGGGAAAAGAGGGATACTTCCTCTTCTGTGACAGGAGAAAAAAGGAAAAGAATATTGGGAGCATACTGAGAAGTACTGGTGGGAAACAGGCAAGTTGGGGGGCTTCACGTCTGACGGTTTTGGATATGGAAAAGGGGCAGAGCCAAAGAGCAAGTGGAGTAGCATTGGGCTGAGGCTTACAGAGAGAAGACATTTAGGAGTTAGTGGTAGAAAAATTCTGCTATTTTAGCTTCAATGCCATGGGGCCACAGAGGAGAGAAAACATATGGTAGGGATTATGGACAGTTGGAAATGGAAATGAATGAAATCCATCACAAGGGGATGACACTGAAGCGGCAGAGTCTGAGAACCGGGAGTGGCCATGGCCATGGAGAGGAGGAAGCAAAGTGCACTGGGAGGGAGAGGATGGTTGGTGCAAGGGGCTGAGAGGGGCTGAGACCGCGAAAGCAGACAGAGTCTCAGGAGAAAGAGGAGAAAAGGGCTCTTGTGAGACAGAGCAGAAATTCCAACCATGGGGTTGAGGACATGGAGAAAGCTATGAAGGGCCAGGACATGAGTCCTTGACACAGATGGTCCTGTCACTGAAGATGAAGGAGGGGATGGACTCGAGAGGGAAAACATGGAACTGGTCCCTCAAGCTATCTTGAGGGAAGTGTGTCTGAGAGATGAGTAGGTGGCCTGCACCAATGAGAAAAGGCACGTGTAAGCACATGGAGTGTCAGAGAAGGTCTTGTGGGCTAGATTGTGTCTCCCCAAATTCATATGTTGAAATCCTACCCCCCAGGATCTCAGAATGTGACTGTATTTGGAGATATGGCCTTTACCGAGGTAAGTAAAGTTAAATGAGGTCATAGGGATGGGCCCTGGTCCAGTAGGACTGATGTCCTTGTGAAAAGAGATTAGGACACAGATACACATGGAGGGAAGACCATATGAGGACACAGGGAGAAGGCGTCATCTAGAAGCAAAGGAGAGAGGCCTCAGGAGAAATTGATCCTGATAGCACCTTGATTCCAATTTCCAGTCTCCAGACCTGTGAGATACGTATTTCTGTCATTTATGCTTCCAGCTTCCACTTTGTTACAGCAGCCTGAGCCAAGGGATACAAGAAAGAGGGATGTGAAAAGATGGTGAGCCTGGCATGGAAGAGACAGTAGAAAGCACGTTTCTGTACTCTACGGCCTCCCCTGTGAGTAGGAGAACTAGTCTCCTGGAGGAAAGGCTTTTAAAGGAAGTGATCTCTCTAAAGACCAATCAAGTTTCCATCCAGGTGCAGAGGCAGGGGTAGCACTGTGGAGAAGCCTTAGAACAAAGGAACAAGGGGTCTGCGTCCTCAGTGGGTTGTACACCTCTCATAAGTGGGGACTTGCCCTGCTAACAATCTCTCCACTCCAGTGCTAGCACTGGAACTGAATATTGCAGATTCTTAAGGAATCTGTCTTTTCACAAGCGTGCAGAGGTGGAAGGATGGGAATGACCTGGAAAGGGATGGGGGCACCGGGGATCTGCTTTGCCCAGGAAGGGATCTGCCCAGGAGTGGCTCGTAGAGCAGAAAGCCAAGAGGTAGGTGGAGAGATGTCCTTTAGAATTTCCAAATCCCCTTAGTAACACAGTCAAATAAAGTCTCCCTCTTAGACAAGGAGTGCAGTCATAGGGGTGGGCTACTGAGAACACCTTTATACAACTTCTGTTATCCTAAATACATTAGCCACTCAGATAACTAGAGGGATGCATTATTTCTGGTGGCTGACAGTTTTCCCTTTATATGTGAACCATTTGGAGCAGAGTTAAAAAAAATTTTTTTTAAATGTTTATTTTTGAGACAGAGAGAGACAGAGAATGAGCAGGGGAGGGCCAGAGAGAGAGGGAGACACAGAATCTAAAGCAGGCTCCAGGCTCTGAGCTGTCAGTACAGAGCCCGATGCGGGGCTCAAACCCACGAACCGTGAGATCATGACCTGAGCCGAAGTCAGATGCTCAACCGACTGAGCCACCCAGGTACCCCATGGAGTAGAATTTTTTTTCTAAAAAGTACTATGCACTGCTTGGTTTTTCTCCCTCTGCTACAAAAGTCAGAAAGTTAACATATGAACAAAAGGGCATTATTGTAAACGTCAAATATTATATTGGATTGTCATACAAACATAACATCTAATAAGAAAGATTTATACTTGACCCCAGAGTGATCCCATCTTCAAGAAACTTTTCATCCTGTTTGCTAGCATACCCTAAGACTCCGTAGTAAAGTCCAATTTGAGTTTTTGTCTGCTTTATCTTACTTTTCCTCCTTCATTATCTGGCTGTCCCTGTCCCTTCTTTCTGAACTCAGAATACCTGCCAATAGCAACCTCCTCTTCACTTTCTAATTGATCATTTCTAATCCACAGTGGTTAGGAAACTGGATAACCAACACTGCTAGAAATGGGTCGAAAGTCAGCCTAACGCCCAGCACCGCCTTTTGCTGCCCAGAAGCCAACAGTTGCTTATTTCCTGATTCTTAGTTGAGTTTTAGATGGATAAGGTGTTAGCATACTTCTCAACTATAAGAGTCATTTTAAAGATGTCAGCATATTAGGGAAGGATAAATAACTCTTTTAAGCCAGATTTTCCTCCATGATAAAAGTTCATTGCTTCCTAGAATTTCATGTAACTTCAGGGGACGCAAAACAGCCAGTGGTCCCTCCTTTTGCTTCGTCAGGCAAGATGACAGGTATTAGAAAAGTTGCTCTGCTCTCATTGGATGAAGTGTCTTTCTTTGCCTTTAAAACATGTACTTACAATTCAATATTTGTTTCCTTTTTTAAAATTTTTTTAATTAAAAAAATTTTTTTAATGTTTTTATTTATTTCTGAGAGAGAGAGACACAGCATGAGCAGGGGAGGGTCAGAGAGAGAGGGAGATTCAGAATCTGAAGCAACCTCCAGGCTCTGAGCTAGCTGTTAGGACAGAGCCCAACATGGGGCTTGAACCCACAAACCATGAAATCATGACCTGAGCCGAAGACAGATGCTTAACCGACTGAGCCACCCAGGCACCCCTCAATATTTGTTTCCTTGTGGGAGACAGCTCTTCGTTCATGAGTATAAATAAGTGAAATAAATACTTCTTCAATACGCAGTATGTATTTGTAACCTTTTGTGTTCATTTGGGAATGCATGAACCAAAGTACAACTTACGCAGTTTCCAGTAAGCAGACCTCCAAATGGTACTTGTAAGTAGAGACCATTGAGAGTGCTTTAGTATTCCCAGTGGCTCTGTCTACCCTTCCTGGCCACTGGCCATCTTGCCCACAGAACAGGTCCCAGGTCAAAGGAACAGATCAGAGTTTTCAACTGTTTTTTTTTTTTTAATATTTTTGTTTATTTCTAGGAGAGAGAGACAGAGACACAGCGTGAGCAGGGGAGGGTCAGAGAGAGAAGGAGTCACAGACTCTGAAACAGGCTCCAGGCTCTGAGCTGGCAGTCAGCACAGAGCCCGATGCGGGGCTCGAACCCACGAACCGCGAGATCATGACCCAAGCGAAAGTCGGACGCTTAACCGACTAAGCCACCCAGGCGCCCCGAGTTTTCAACTGTTTTAACTGTAATGCTAACTGCAGAAAATCACATAACTGGATAGCCATGAAAAAACCCTGATCATTTGTAAACTGTAAACAACAATGTGTATGCCCACATTTCTGTCCTAAGGGATAGAAAACTCTCTTTTGCTCAGAAAGATAGAAAGTCCTGAATTGCATTCCCCCCTCCCCCCGCCCAACTACAAATTCATATATTGAAGTTTTAGCCCCCAGTACCTCAGAATGTGACTGGGAAACAATTAAGGTAACATGATTACATGTTACTTCAGGTGGGCCCTAACTATGGCTGGTGTCCCTATGAGAACAGAAGATTAAGACACAGACGAGCACATACACCCAGAAGACCACATAAGACATGGAAAGATGGCCATCAGTAAGCCAAGGAGAGAGGCCTCAGAAGAAACTAATTCTGCCCACACCTTGACCTTGAATTTTTAGGCTCCAGAACTGTGAGAAATAAATGTCTATTGTCTAAGCCATCCAGTCTGTGGTACTTTGTTATGGCAGGTCTAGTAGACTAATACAGCCTCCAAAACCTAAACCCTGTCTGCCCAAGTGCAGAGAATATCTGTAAGCTAAAACAACTTCATCAGAACTGTAAGCTATAATGTCAGGATACAAACACCTGTGCACAGACAAATGGAATGAGAAGACCTTAAAGGAGCAAGACAGTATTAGATGATATTGTGGTACGACAAATTTGTGATAATCCTGGAAGTAAAGCCAATTGGAAGCAACCTGTTGAAGAATCTAAAATTAACTACTAAAACTATCCTACGTCCATGGAACAAATAGTTCACACCTTTTTAAATGATCCTATAGAAGAATACTTAATCTTTATTTATTTATGTGTGTTGTATTTATTTAGTAGGCTCCAGGCCCAGCATGGAGCCCAATGTGGGGCTTGAACTCATGACCCTGAGATCAAGACCTGAACTGAGATCAAGAGGCAGATGCTTAACTGACAAAGCCACTTAGGCACCCCCTGTTTTTTTTTTAATACTTAATTTCATTTTAAAAGTTCTTGCTATGCTTTTTTTTTTTTTTAGTGAAAAAAAACCTGGCTACAGACAGGTAGTCCCATTTTTGTTAACAACAACACAAATTCATACTCATATCTAAATTTAAAAAGACAGAAGTGGGGGGCACCTGGGTGGCTCAGTCAGTTAAGCATCCAACTTCGGCTCAGGTCATGATCTCACAGGTTGTGGGTTTGAGCCCAATGTCGGCCTCTGTACTAACAGGTCAGAGCCTGGAGCCTGCTTCGGATTCTGTGTCTCCCTCTCTCTCTGCCCCTTCCCTGCTCACACTTTGTGTGTGTCTCTCTCTCAAAAATAAATGAACATTAAAAAAAATAATAAAAAGAAGGGATGGACACCAAAAAATTAAACTGTGCTTATTTTGAGGTAGAAGGATATCTTACCTCTTGCAATTCTAGTGACCTGTTTTCTTTTCTCTACAATAAAGATGGAATGATTTTGTTATAAGAAAAAAAATAGTATCATTATATCCATTACACGAAATGAAGATCTTTGATGTCATAGATACCTCTATCAAGCTCAAGGATTTGAAGCAATTATCTAGAGAATGTCCTAGAGAATATAAGTAGTCAAATTTTAAAATGCAAAGCTCTCTCCACATCAAATCCCTTCCTCTTCCTCACAATCTATCTGTATCCTATAACTCCATCAGTTCTTCATGCTTCCTATGGATTTCAGCCATAACATCATATATCAGATCATGCTTTGTCCCTAATTGAAATCCAAGTTTCAGGCTTCAGCCCAAAGAAGAGTTTTTCTTTCTCCTCAAGTTTCTCAGAAATTGGATTTCATAAAGTGAAACAAAGACTGAAAAAACCCTTGGAAGTGGTAGATTACAAAGGAAAGAGTGCTCACTGGGACGTGAGACAGCCCTGGATCCCATCCTGGCTCTATTCCTTACTGGCTGTTACTAGCACAGGTGTGTCTAACTCTGACAAACTTCGGTTCCTTCAACTGTAAAACAGATGTAATAACCATCTGGGCACTGTCATGGGGATTAAAAGAGATAACATACATAAAACATTTTAAAAAGGCATCTGGCCCATGGTAGGTGTGCTGTAAAGTACCGCTCTTAACGTTTCTATAAAATTTTGATGCTGAGTATTTACATTTTGCAGACACATACATCTTAATCCAATAACCTTATTAAGGTTACATCAAATTCCTTATGGAATCTTTAATTATGGATTCTCTATGGGATCTGGTAACAGAATAGTGCCACGTCAAGGTCATTATTTCTTAACTGCTACATGATAATCATCCATTTATGTGTATGTATATATAGCTGGATTTATATATATGTGCATGTGTATGCATATAAGATGTTTATAAAGTAAAGTTTCCCAGAGGCACCTGGGTGGCACAGTTGGTTAGGCCTCTGACTTTGGCTAAGGTCATGATCTCACTGTTCCTGTGTTCAAGCCCCGTGTCAGGCTGTGCTGACAGCTCAGAGCCTGGAGCCTGCTTCAGATTCTGTGTTTCTCTCTCTCTGCCCCTCCCCTGCTCATGCTATGTCTCTCTCTCTCTCTCAAAAATAAACATTAAAAATTAAAAAAAAAAATAAAGTTGCTCATAATCATTTTTAATGTTATTTAAATTATATCATGGTGACAACAGACAAGATAAAGCAGTTATAACTGAAATACTGAGTTGGAAACTTTCTGTAGTCATTAGAAAAATGGCTCATCTTATAGAAAGGGAAGGAAGGACCTGAGTGATAGGACTCTATGCTTGGTCAAGTTGTTCCCATTATTTCAGATGAATTTGGGATAAATGCTGATTTTCACACAATTATTTCAACAGAGAACCAGAGGCACATGGGGAGTACCAAATATGTCCAACCAAAACAGCTCGTAGGTGGTAGCGCCAGGTTTAGAATCCACATCTTCTGTCTATGGCTCAAGTTCTTTCTATTGTACTGTATAGAATCATAGGAAAATGTATAGCTATAGTGGGTTATAAGTCTGTTATACACAGAAACACATTTGCAATTAAAAAAAAATTAGGAAGGACGGGCTCAGTTGGTTAAGCATCCACCTTCAGCTCAGGTCATGATCTCATGGTTCGTAGGCTCAAGCCCCACATAGGGGTCTGTGCTGACAGCTCAGAGCCTGGAACCTGCTTCAGATTCTGTCTCCCTCTCTCTCTGCCCCTCCCCTGCTCACACTCTGTCGGTCTCAAAAATAAATAAACATTAAAAAAATTTTTTAATAAAAAAATAGGAGGGAGAGGGGATGAGTGCAGTCAGATACTAAACATGCAATAAAGCTCAAATCCACACAAAGCACATTTGCTATATACTGTGCTATAGCACCAAATGCAGTGATAGATTATCAATGGAATCAAATGGAAAACCTAGAAGTATTTGGTCTACAATAAAGATAGTACTTCAAATCACTAGCAGACTTCAAATCACTCACGGAGAAAGGTAGATTAGTCAACATAGTTGAACAACCTGATAGGGGGGAAATATTCACACCAAATACCAACTTCACACTAACTTTACATCAAAAGCTAAAAGATATTTCAAATGGATTAAAGAATTAAATGTAAAATATAAAATCTTAAAAGAACTAAAAGAAAATTAGGTAACTACTTATCTGATCTTTGAGGGTTGTACACGGGCTTTTTAGAGAGAATGAATAAACCATAAAGGAAAAGACGTGCATTTTCAATCACATAACAATTGAAATTTAAATATGTTTAAAAAAAAACATTCTAGGCTAAAATGAAAAGGAAATTACAAGCTAGGAGAGAAGCATATTTACAGGCAGAGTTGGTTAAGAGCCTCAATAATAAAAGCTACACTTTATTGAGCCTTTATTAGGTGGAAGATGTGCTAAGCTCTCTGCACACGGTATCTTACATAATCTTACAAGTAGATACAGTAAGTTCCACTTTTAAACTAAAGAAATGGAGACACTGAGTGGCCAGGAAGTAATGTGTCCAAGGTCTCCTAGCTAATAAGTAGCACATCAGAGGTGTGGATATAGAATTCTTTCTAAGTTCATGCTTTTCATCTCAATTTTTATGCACTGTGTACTCTTATAAGTCAATATCAAAAGAATACCTCCACTGCAAAATGGGTAAAGGATATGGAAAAGCAATCCACAAAAGAAAACATATAGATACTTAAATAACATATTTTTCATGTTCAACATCAGTAGTAATAATAAAAGAAATGCAAATTAAAACATGTGGTAAGATTTTTTTCCTCTCAGATTGGCAAAAAATATTTTAATATGTCAACATCTTATTTTGACAAAGCTGAGGAGAAAAGATACATGTGGTTGTGGGAATGCTATTATTTTCAACCACCTTAAAGAGAAATTTGAAAATTTAAGTATTTTGCTCTTAAAAATGGCTTTTAGCCAGCCATCCACTTCTTTAAAAAATTCTAGAAATTTTGCTAAAGAGATATACACAAAGATATTTGTATAAGGATGGTTGTCATTAGATTATTTGCTATTATGGAAAACTGGAAACAAGCTAAAAGTCTACTAAATGGGATTTTGGTACATAAATGGTAAAACATTCACATGATGGAATAACATGTTAACCATCACCAATCATAAAGTGTAAAATTGGTAAATGTTCAAAATATAGTATGTGAAAACAACTCTTACAAAACCGTATGTGCTACTTTCAAGTTTCATTTTTGTGCTCATTCACATTTTTCCAATTTTCTACAAGGAGTACATATAGCTTTTACATCAGGAAAATAATCGTTATTAAAACACCAACAAACTTGAATCAGAAGAATAAGGAGTTTAAGATTACAGAATTTAAATACGATTTCTGGGGCACCTGGGTGGCTCAGTCTGTTGGGCGTCCGACTTCAGCTCAGGTCATGATTCCATGTCCATGAGTTCAAGCCGTGCATCAGGCTCTGTGCTGACAGCTCCAAGCCTGGAGCCTGCTTTGGATTCTGTGTCTCCCTCTCTCTCTGCCCCTCTGTTACTCACACTCTGTCTCTCTCTGTTTCTCAAAAATGAATAAATGTTAAAAAGATTTAAATATAAGTTCTACTTAAAATTTAAATGTTCCAAATATTGGTAAATATGGGAATTCAAAATCAGAATCACTATAAGGTTCCTGTGAAACCCAAACCAGATATAAAAGGAAGATACAGATTTATAATATATAAAGGAACCGGTGGTTAAGCCACTAAAATGAAGATGCATCTGCCATCCAACCCCCACCCTCCACATTCACACACTTTACCCCCAAGGAGCTTAATTGATTTTCAGTATTCAAATCTACAGGACTAATAAAGATCTTATGCAGAGACTGCTATTTTTAGAGGAAATAATAACCTGTATATTCAAGGTAGAATTGATCTTTACTTTCTCTTTCCTCTTAGGTAATGCTAATACAGTAACTTATAAATAAAGTTGATCAAGTTGTATGAATCTTCCAAGCTAAGTGATTTGTAATTTAAAAACACTTAAAAATAATTGACATATATTCCTCCAACATATGCAGAATAGCCATTTCGAACCACAGCCAATATTATAGTTCATAATGAAAAGCTAGAGAAATACCTTTAAAATAACAATAAAAAGCCCCTGGATAGAAAAAAACAACTTTTTCTGGCCAATGCAACAAGTCATGAAACAGATAAAGAGATTTAAATATTGAAAGAAAAAGTTAACATTATCATTACTTATAGATGATATCATCGTAAAACTAGAAAACCCAAAGAAATTAATAGAAAACTATATTTAAGAGAAATCCAATAGTAATAGCTATCATTTACTGGACTCCTTTTTCGCCAACATTGCAGCACTGTTTTTCCAGAGTCATGCATCTTGTCATAAGTAGAACTGGGATTCAAACCCAACTCTGATTGTTTCCAAAGACAGTGTGCTTTTCAATAAGTTATTGCTTTGTTCTAAAAAGTGTATAGATGGGGCGCCTGGGTGGCTTAGTCAGTTAAGCGTCCGACTTTCGCTTAGGTCATGATCTCGCGGTTCGTGGGTTCAAGCCCCGCCGGCTCTGTGCTGACTGCCAGCTCAGAGCCTGAGCCTGTTTCAGTCTGTGACTCCCTCTCTCTCTGACCCTCCTCTGCTCACGCTGTCTCTCTCTCTCTCTCTCCTAGAAATAAAACATTAAAAAAAATAAGTGTATAGTTACAATGTACAAGTCCTCACACACACACACACACACACACACACACACACACACACACACACACTTCCTATCTAAAAGCAAGAACCATTACAACAGTACAATTTAAAAAACCCTGTTCACAAAGCAAAAAATTCAACAAGGTTTGTGTGTAACCAATGAAAGAAAAAAATCCACCTAGACATAATTTTGACATACATATATATATATATAACAAAAAGGGAAGAGAGATGAAACAAGATTTAGATAGGAAGACTAAAAACTTTTTAACATTTTTTAAATGTTTATTTATTTTTGAGAGAGAGAAAGAGCATGTGTAAGGTAGGGGAGGGGCACAGAGAGAGAGAGAGACAGAGACAGAGAGACAGAGGATCCAAAGCAGTCCCTGCAGTGACAGCAGAGAGCCCAATGCAGGACTAGAACTCACGAACTGCAAAATCATGACCAGAACTGAAGTCAGAGATTCAACTGACTGAGCCGCCCAGGTACTCCACAAAGACTAAAATTTAATTTTTAAAACATATATTCTAAATTAATTTATACGTTAAACATAATTCCAATCAAAACTCCAACTGGATAACAAAATTTTATAGGGAGAAATGTTAACAAAGGAATTCGCAAATGCATCTAAAAGAAACAGGTGAGAACAGTAAAGAAAATTTTACCAAAAGGCATAGGAAAAAGGGGTACTAGTTATTAAAAAATTATGTCTGTACATTAACTGGAAGTCAGTTTATGATAAAGGAAACACCACCAATCATCAGAGAAGGAAAGAACTGTTCAGAATTAATTATTGTTGGAGTACTGGTTACCAATTTGGGAGAAAATATCAGGATAAATTCTTACCTCATACCATACACCCAAATAAACTCTTTATGGATTAATAAAATCTAGTGAAATAGAGATGTATTTTTAAAGCAAAAAAATAATATAAAAACAAAATTTGTCAAATTCCTGGAGAGAAAAAAATGTTTCATACCACTTGAGGAGAAAAAAGTTTTTAAACTTGAATGCAAATAAGGAATAGACATTATCTAAAATTCAAAATTAAAGGGACATTAAAAAAAGGGAAGACCGTAAGTAAAAACTTGACCACACTGAATTTATGAACCTGCTCTATATCAAAACTAAACAAGCCAGAAAACAAACTGGTAAAAAAAAAAAAAAAATCATTTGTAGCAAAAATTATAAAATAAATATAAATTAAGCAAAATAGTTCCTTTTTCTCTATTAAATTAGAAAAACATATGCCCCCAATTTACCAGGATTTAATGAAATGAGTGTATGCTCTAATATGCTGTATTACTAAAGGCACTATAAATGGGCACACCCCTTTTGGAAAGCTTTATTTACATATTTTTATATATATCATTGCAATTATGTGTTTTAAAAAAAAAAGAGTAAAAAAGGATTGGAAAGAAATTTACCAAAATAATAAAGAAGCAACATCAGTGTGATGGGAATGACTTAACATTTGGGTCTTGCATTTTTCCACTTATCCAGGAAAGCTAATGCTTTTGTGGGGTCTTTTTTTTTTTTTTTTTTTTTACAAATAGTTTATTGTCAAATTAGTTTCCACATAATTTTGTGGGGTCTTTTTAAAAGCAGCAGGAGAAGGAGCATATTTTTATAAATCTGAAAAATCTGTCAGTGGTTGAGTTAGTGTCCCAGCAAAGCACACCCCTCGGCAGACTGGTCAGATTAAGTGTCTCTGCTCCTGCCCACGTGCTTGGGAGACAGGTTTTCAAGGAATCCCAGCCCACCTCAAGCTGCTACAACCTCCCTTCTCCAGGATGGAGCAAGTCAGATCACACATCTCTCATCTGCAGTTGCCTAAAAGCCTCAGCACTCAGCTAGAGCAGACCAGAGCAAGTGCTTACATTTGTGGAGCCTGGGCATAACAAAAGAGGTAAGGAGCCTTCTCTTCATGCCTCATTCCATTACACAGAAACACAATAGGAGAGTTCAGCTGTGCATGCCACCAAACACCAACATTAAAATGACCATTGTCCAAAACCACCATGAGATACCACCCCAGACCCATTAGTATTAAAAAAAAAAAACAAAAAACATGGGGCATCTGGGTGGCTCAGTTGGTTAAGAATCTGACTTCAGCTCAGGGCATGATCTCATGGTTCAGGAGTTTGAGCCCCGCATCGGGCTCTGTTCTGACAATTCAGAGCCTGGAGCCTGCTTCACAGATTCTGCGTCTCCTTCTCTCTCTGCCCCTCCTTTGCTCATACTCTGTCTCTCTAAAAAATAAATTAAAAATTAAAAACAACAAACAGAAAACAACAACTGTTGGCAAGGATGTAGAAAGAACGGAATGCTTGTGTACTGCTAGTGGGGATGTAAAATAGTACAGCCTCCGTGGAAAACAGTATAGCTGTTTAGTTAAATTAAAAATAGAATTAATTTAGTTAAATTAAAAATAGAATTGCCCCTATGATCCAGGAATTCTACTTCTGCATCTATACTCAAATTGAAAGTGGGGTCTCAAACATATTTGTATGCCTATTATTCACAATAGTCAAAATGTGAGAGTAGTGCTCATGGATGATGAATGGATTAACAAACAATGGAATATTATTCAGTATTAAAAATGAATGCAGCATCGGCATGTGCTATATATAACACAATGAATCTTGAGAACATTATGCTGAGTGAAATAAGCCAGACACAAAAGGACACACATTGTATGGTTCTACTTGTATGAGGTCCCTAGAGTTGTCAAGTTCATTGGGACAGAAAGTAGAATGATGGTTGCCCAGGGGCTGGGATGGGTGAAGTGGGGAGTTCGTGTTCAGTAGGGACAAAGAGTTTCAGTCTGAGAAGATGAAAAGAGATCTGGAGACAGATGCTGTGACCGTTGCACAACAGTGTGAAAGTACTTAATGGCACTGACCTGTATATTTAAAAAATGGTTAAAATGGTAAATTTTATGTCATGTATATTTTACCACTATACACACACACACACACACACACACACACACACACACACACACACAAGACCATTGCCACATGAATGCTAAAGACACCAGTCACATTCACTGTATACTTTCTTCAAAGCTGCATATTGCTCCTAGGAACACCCTGGTGACAGACAGAAAATGCACCTGTGGCCAGGTAAATGGAATATACACTGAGCCATAGCCAGTTCTAGGCGACTGAGAGCAGGGTCATGCTTGCTCCTTAGGCTTCACATGACTCAAATCAAAGAACAGGACACACCGCAGGAAACTGAGGGCTGGCACCATAAAACAATGCAGAGCAATTTCCTTATCAACGTGTCCTCAGTTTAGAATATTTTACAAAAGCCATTTACAAAGGGCAAAGTCCTCAGCCACAGCACCCCTTGGCTCATGTAGCACCCAAAGAGTTCTTTCACGTTCCGTGGAGAAGCCTAGAGGGGTCTTCTATGGAATTGCAAAAGATGACACTGGGTCAGAAAGTTGCGGCTGAAATGAGGGTGGCTGAAAGGTCTGCTCTGAGCGCTTGCCTCAACGGTCTCAGCTCCAGTTTCAGGGATTATTTTGTGAACTCAATTTAGCTATAGTCAAACATGTCAATTTGTAACTTGCCTAAATAAATCACCTGTCCCTAAGCTGGGGTCCTGAAGCACCATTCAGCTCCAGCGGTATTGTTTGCTGTACAAAGATACAAGCACACTTTTCTTTTTAAAACCTGGTCCAATGGCTCTCTGAAGCTGTCTTTAGTCTTCTAAAGACTCTTTGGCCACCTACTGGATTTTTTCAGCTCGAGAGCTGGGCAGAAAAAGAGCAACTTATTGCCCTTGTTCAAAGGAAAGTGAGTTACAGACTAGAAGCTAGACAGACTTTATTATTCAGAATCCACGGGGATTTGCAAGAGAATAGCTCAGACACAGTCTGTTACTACCCTCCTCTCAAGGAAAGAGCCAATTATTTTCTCCTACCTAAAGAGTTTAGCAGGAGTGTGAAACGTAAAAGCTTCTATGACATCTTTATCCTGGGCCCAAGGAAGGAAAAAGAAAAAGGTGGCCAAATTCGAGTACCTTTGCTTATTTTTTGCTTAGTTACTAGGAGGAAAAAACGATTTAAATGACTTGTCAGTTTTTTCACACATTAGGTTATCAGCTACTTTCACTTTCTAACGAGCAGCTCTGGTCTCCCAAATGAGTTCTGTGTAAGGCATTTAATTTAAAGGGAAGTCGTTTTGATTCATAGAGAAAGAGATTTTTTTAAAAAAATACCTTTAAAAAAAAAAAAGCATGAGCATTCTGTTAGATGTGACCCCTGAGATCAGAGAGCAAAACTAGAAAAAAAAAATGGAAGCTACGACTCATTCAGGAAGAGCACACTGAAAGTGAAAGATTCATTGATGAGTTTCTAGCTCTCGGGGCCCGGGTGGAAGAGAAGCAGGTTCAAGGTGGGAGCTGAGAAAGGCAGGGCCGAGAGGAAGTAGTGGTATGGCGGGGCTCCAGGGTGTGCCGGGAACCTGTGAGCCGTCCCAGCACCCTTGCTCACAGTACCGTATCTCAGGGGCCCCAAACTGTGATTTTTCAAAAACAGATCAGGGTTTGAGAGGTCCAGGTAGTTAGAGCCTGTTCCTCAGCTGCTAACCCTGATGGGTAGCTGCGTGGACACAGGGACGCAAGAGCACACACATGCGTGTGGGAAGGATGTCAGGGCCTATGTAACACTTACATGTCTATCTATGCACTCGCAATATTCATTGAAACAGGAGGAAACACACTCAGAGAGTCGACATGACCTACAAAGATCCAAAGCTACTTAAAAGCTGGGACTTGGGTCTGAGACTCCTAATGTCCAGAGTAGAGTATCTTCTCCTTACTTGAAACCTGAAAGCATCCGTCACACAGTGACTTGACAAGGCCATGTTGCTGCTGTGGGCAAGGGCCACCAGTGCCTGTCTGAGATGTCATCAGGAGGTGTGGCGTTGGTGCAGATTCCCGGAACCCTGAGAGCTCTCCAGTTGTCTGGCGGCAGGCTGTTGAGTTGCAAAAGAAAGCAGGAGAGAGAGAAAAGCACCTAAATGACCAGCAGGCTGGGGCTCAAATGTACCAGGACAGACAGTTCCCCAGTATGCATGTGCCTCGGGGCCCATCGTCTGCCCTGGGCCTTTCCCTCTGCTCTCCCTTGGCTCAAGTTGCTTGAAGCATTGCTTTTTCTTGCCTCTCTGTTCTCTTGCCTTTCTGTCTTCCCAAGCAGCTACGACATCCCAATCGACGTGGTCTCCTCTGGCTTTATTAATACTAATTATAGAGAGTTTCTGAGCAACAAACACTTCACTGTTAATAGGTTTAGATTATGAATTAGATACCAATAAAAGTTCACATGTACCGGGGCACCTGGGTGGCTCAGTCGGTTAAGCGTCCAACTTCAGCTCAGGTCATGATCTCACCGTTCATGAATTTGAGCCCCGCATCAGGCTCTGTGCTGACAGCTCAGAGCCTGGAGCCTGCTTCAGTTTCTGTGTCTCCCTTTCTGTCTGTCCCTCCCCTGCTTGCGCTCTGTCTCTCTCAAAAATAAATAAACATTAAAAAAAAAAGTTCACATGTACCAAGAGCACTGACTCCATCTTGAGCCTAGTGGTTTGCCTCCATGATCTCATCTGACCCTTGCCACGACCCTTGGAGGGAGATATATGCTTCCATTGCATTCTATTGCAGAAGGGAGGTTTTAGAGAGGTTAAACTGCCCGAGGTCGGAGCGACCCTGGGTCACTGCAAAGTTCAGGCTTTACCACCACTGTCCCAGAAATCACACCCATTGAGGGTCCCTCCGGCTGGCTTGGCCCTTCCTTGAAATAAAGATTCTGACTCTCTTCCAAGTGGCCATGATGAAAACAGACCAACAAATCTAACTTTCATTGTTCAGACAACTCTGAATGCACCGGTCTGCTGAACACCACCCTCCCCATCAGCAGGCCTTAGATCAAGGACAGGAAGGAAGACCCCCAATGAAATATGAGGCAGAAGGGAAAAGCTGGTGCCCCATTTTTCTGAGATGGTTGAAAACTCAGATGTAAATCTCCTTCTGGAATTACACCTCCTGGTCTCCCCAAATGCAAAGCAAGACCCTGGCTTTGAGAAAGCTGTGGAACAGCCCTTATTTAATTGTTCTTTTATTTATTTCTGAGAGAGACATAGAGACAGCATGAGCAGCGGAGGGTCAGAGAGAGAGGGAGACACAGAATCCAAAGACAGGCTCCAGGCTCTGAGCTACCTGTCAGCACAGAGCCCGACGCGGGGCTCGAACCCATGAACTGTGAGATCGTGACCTGAGCCAAAGTCAGATGATTAACCGACTGAGCCATCCAGGCGCCCTGAACAGCCCTTATTAAAACCGTGGTGGAAAGAGTTTTCAAGTGGAAGGGAGGACTTTGGTATGAAAGAGGGGGAAAAACTGTTCTGAGCGCAGACCGTTTTCCGGCCTAGCCCACGAGCACACCGATTTCACCAAGCTAACAGGACAAAGGTTAGGGGGTGGGTGGTAAGCTGGGTAAGAGCTCTTGCAAGCAGGGTCAGCACTGTGATGGGCAACCACAGGAAGGAGGAATCAGAGAAGATGAGGCATTCGTGCAGTGAGAGAACTCTGCTGCCAAGCGAAGCACAGCAAGCGATCTTTCCACAGAAGAAACCATCCAGAGGGAACTGGTTAACACTGAACGTTTGGAACTCAGATGCAGGACAAATGGTCGTTCCTGTCTGCAGAGTGTACCATCACCAACTACCTCTTCGTGCTTCATCAGCTAGACTTACAAGGGGTGTTTCAGATTACAGAACGACATGAGTGGAGTTAGTATGTAACTCAAAAGTCTGGCAGGCAGAGGCTCTAATTCCATCCCAAGAGGAAAATCATTTGTGTGTGTGCGTGTGTGTGTGTGTGTGTGTGTGTGTGTATGCGCGCGTGCGCATGCTCTCCACTTGGAAGAGACTTCTTTCCAGTTTCTGAGGCTTCCG
This sequence comes from Proteles cristata cristata, assembly GCA_017311185.1. Taxonomy (NCBI): domain Eukaryota; kingdom Metazoa; phylum Chordata; class Mammalia; order Carnivora; family Hyaenidae; genus Proteles; species Proteles cristata. The sequence continues at coordinate 2,067,159 of JAESUZ010001348.1, read as the reverse complement.
AAAAATTCCAGAACTGTGCACAGGGTTTTTAGATTGTTTTCTGGAGGTGTTGATACACAAAGCTACCACACTGGGCTCTGGCCACTTGTTGCCATGTCTTTCTGGCAGTTGATGGAGAAAGTTCTACGGGAGGGTGTAAGGGGGAGAGGAGGGAACACATCAGTTTAGAGTAGCTCTTCTGGAGCCAGAAATACCAACTGTGGCAGCCGCCATAAAAAATCCAACTTGCTGAAAGTTATTGGCTTTGAATCCAAAGGTGCTCCTAGATTGGGCTCACCGCACCTCTCAGGCTCCAAATGAAACCATTTACAGGCCCAGGAATGTCACCTCTTAGGAGATGCTTAACAATAATATGCCCTAGCAAAGAAAGAAGTGATTTGAACTCTTAACTGGCTGTGGCAGAAAGATGGTGCGAGAACATAGACCTTGTCATGACTATTTCATTGGTGCCCAGTGCCCCGTGGGTGGACGCTCTTGGATAATCAGGTCTCACACCAGTTGGAACTCCTGTATAGATAATGTCAGTCGGATTCACCTGGCTGCTTTTGTGATCAAAGATTCCCAGCCTGGATGTGAAGGTTTCTTCACCACTGCTCTCTGTACATCTGTGAGAACATGGTTCCACAGATACACCACAAGAGAATGGCAAGACCAGCTCTTTAACATGGACCTGGGATTGCTCAACAGAAAGTCTATTGTTTCCTTAAAATAGAAAGACGATCTACAGCAAAGATGCTATAAAAACACACAAATCCTGCCCCCCTCTTTTTTTTTTTTTAATATTTTTATTTATTTCTAGGAGAGAGAGAGACAGCATGAACAGGGGAGGGTCAGAGAGAGAGGGAGATACAGACTCTGAAATAGGCTCCAGGCTCTGAGCTGGCAGTCAGCACAGAGCCCGATGTGGGGTTTGAACCCACGAACCGCGAGATCATGACCTAAGAGAAAGTCGGACGCTTAACCGACTGAGCCACCCAGGCACCCCTGCCACCCTCTCTTATTAGCTAACAACTCATACAAATTATCTAACCTCTCTGAGTTTCGATTTCTTCACCTATCAAGACATACATTATATACTCTAAAGGATTGTTATACAATATAATGCACACAAGTACTCAGGGCAGGGCCTTACCCACGGTGAAGGGTGGTTGGTATTCATTCGCCCAGAGGTTCCCTTTCTACCAATTCAAGAGTCACAGCTGTTTACCAACTTATAGGTTGGTCTTTTATATACTGAAAATTGCTTAATAATTCTATTTCTTGACATATTTTTTAATGTTTATTTACTTTTGAGAGAGAGAGAAAGACAGAGCGTCAGTGGGGGACAGGCAGAGAGAGAGGGAGACACAGAATTCCAAGCAGGCTCCAGTCTCTGAGCTGTCAGCACAGAGCCCGATGCGGGGTTCGAACTCACAAACCATGAGATCATGACCTGAACTGAAACCAAGAGCTGGGCATTTAACCGACTGAGCCACCCAAGCACCCCACATGACTCCTTTAAACACATAAAATTACTGATGACCCCAAAGAGCTTTTGTTTATGTAGATTATATCTATCAGTATTTTCCTATTAGAAATTAAAACTGAGAATTAAATTTGTTATCTAAAATAACACTGATAAACCTATCACATATTAACATAAATAGCCTATTTTTATGAAAAATAACTACATTTTCAAAACAAAATTTAATGAGAAGAGTACACTGCTTTACGTTTTTGCAAATCTCTTTTAATGCCTGGTTTACAGATGACTGCATTCTCTGCTGTCTTTTACACGATCACACGTTATGTATCTTCTGAGTAAGTCCAGAGAGAAAAAGAGTGGAGACTGGCAAATCTTATTATTGTTATAAAAATAGTTTTGATCTTACACCCATTGAAAAGATAATTAGTGGGGGGTGGCAGGGAGTGGTGCCTGAGCAGCTCAATCAGTTAAGCATTTGACTATTGGTTTCAGTTCAGGTCATGATCATGTGGTTTGTGAGTTCAAGCCCTGCATGGGGCTCCATGCTGCTGGTGTGGAGTTTGCACAGGATTGTCTCTCTCTCCCTCTCTCTCTCTGTCCTTCCCCACTTGCACTCTCCGTCAAAATAAATAAATAGATAAGAGATCTTATTTTACCAACATCTGAATTTCAAATTTCAAAACGCAACCTCATTTTAAATCATTTGCTCTATGTGTATGCCCTCATTCGGCTGGAATCTGCCAGACATTCTACCTAATAGAAGACAAGAATGCATGTATGTATGCGTGCACATACAATATACAGTAACTTCTCTTGTAGGGAACTTCTCATGTCCAAAACTGACTTTGTTTTAAGTTTGTTTACTTGTTTTGACAGAGAGAGAGAGAGAGAGAGAGACTCTTAAGCAGGCTCTACACTGTCAGTGTCAGGGATCAAACCCATGAACCATGAGATCATGACCTGAGCCAAAATCAAGAATTGGATACTTAACTGAGCCACCCAGGTTTTTCCTCCCCCCAAACCTGATCCTCAGTGGTAAGGGTGCTCCAAAATTTCCAATGAAGATATTTTTTCCCTCCTCAAAGTCAAGTTCTTTTTTTTTTTAACGGTTTATTTATTTCTGAGAGAGAGACCGCGTGAGCAGGGGAGGGTCAGAGAAAGGGAGACACAGAATCTGAAACAGGCTCCAGGCTCTGAGCTAGCTGTCAGCACAGAGCCCGACATGGGGCTCAAACCCACAAACCGCGAGATCATGACCTGAGCCGAAGTCGGCTGCCCAACCAACTGAGCCACCCAGGCTCCCCTTACCTCCGCAAAGTCAAGTTCTTTGTGGCACAGGCCTATACTGTCTTTCAAACTGTAGTTCACTCTGGCAAGTCCACTTTGCTTCAGCCGCTCCTCACCTCACTTCCTAGAAAGCATGCTTCCTCCTTAAAGTCTTCTTAGAAGAACAGCAAAAAACTCTCCTTTCCCCATCCAGCCTAAGCACAGAATTCCCATTTACCATGCCACTGTTTGATGGGTTTAGAAACTTCATAAACGGACTTATCGGTTACACATAGCTGGCCTGTATTAATTTTCATTGTATCATTGAAATAAAATCAAGAATAGAACGTCATCAGTTGATGGTTATTTAGAAAATGATTTTTCCTAAATTTGACACTGGCTTTGTGCCACCTGCATATAGTTTGGCAAAGCCTAAGACACAGCATTATAAATCAGATAATTTTATTTATCACAGGGAACCCCACTACTTTACTTCTCTTTGTGAAGATCAATGGAAAGAAGGTCTTGGTGCCAAGAAAAAAACCTACTTCTCTCGCCACGACTGGTTTGCTTTCATATTATAAGCACCCTCTGAATCTTATTACTAATTATTTCCTTTATTTGCTTTGACTGCTAGGAAACTCAGGGCCAACTCTAAAGCCCACCCCTAGAAAATGATCTGGATTTCACGACACAGATTTTATGTATCAACCTTACTCCAAGCTTTGGCTTACAATTTGGCTTTAGCTTTGATTCACTTACCGATTTGTTTTAAATACTAGTGTACTATGTGTATTTCTATAATAATTTTTAGGATAGAGCAGGGCATATGTGAATAAGTAAACAGGGTGAACTCTTAATCTACTTCAAGCCAAGTTTCTTAGATGAGCCCTTGAAGAGAATGGGCCAAAATCAGTTGTAGGGAAATAGGAAAATGTTTAGCTAGCTATTCGTTTTCTATGGGCCATGTAATTACATACATTTCCAGATACACATAAGCTGTTACTTGATGTTACAAACTTTCCATTATCATTCATCCAAACCACTTGGGGGGGGTTCATTCCCAGAAGCTCTCTGGAATTAAGGAAAGGAAGAAGCAGCAGGAACGTCAAGTCAATTACATATATCATCTTTTCTATCCAAATACCTATGAAAATGCTATTAACTGCTGAGAAAATTGAGGCTCAAAAGGGTTAAATAATTTGCCTAAAATTAAATAGCCAAGCCAGATTAGGAAACCAGGTCTGTGGTATTCAAAAGCTCTGGGGATGGGGCACTTGGGTGACTTCATTGGTTGAGCGTCTATCTTCGGTTCAGGTCATGATCTTATGGTCCATGGGTTCAAGCCCTGCATCAGGCTCTGTGTTGATAGCTCAGAGCCTGGAGCTGGCTTCAGATTCTATGTCTCCCTCTCTCTCTGCCCCTCCCTTGCTCATGTTCTGTCTTTCTCAAAAATAAATAAACATTAAAAAAAAAAGCTCTGGGGGTATGTTCATTTTGTGAAAATTCTGGGAGTCATACATTTATGACATGTACACTTTTCTGTGTGGATATCATATTTCAATAAAATGTTAACAAGCAAAGACAAAGGCCATGGGGCTCTTCTACCTCTCACTGCACGTCACTGTGACAAAAGTCAGATGGAATAGAACAGGAGAAAGTCATGAGTTAGACTCATGGGCTGTGATGTCACTCCCTTAACTCTTCAACACCGATGGCATTATTTTTAATGAATGAAATAGTAAATTTAATGACCTAGCTTTACTAGGTCTTCTCCAACCATAGGCCATTCTCCAAGGACAATGGGTCAAAGGGATGGCCTAAGTTACAACTCATGCCTGTGTGTCTGAGGCCTTTACAATAAGGCAGGAGGTCTAAAATAGATGAAAAAGTCATAATGATGAAACAATGTGTATTTTGAATTTTCTTGTGTTAGGCTTTCATTTTCTCCACTGAAAACATGTACAAGCACACAGAATATCCGTAGATGGGCTTTTCATTATGATGGATATTAAGCTCTCTGGCAGGCCTGATAATATTTTAGAAGAGACTCTCCCACCATCTACCATTGTCTATTTTTAAATGGAAGAGATGCAGGACACCTGGGTGGGTCAGTCAGTTTAGTGTCCAACTTTCAGCCCAGGTCATGATCTTGCAGTTTGCAGTTTGTGAGTTCAAGCTCTGCATCAGTCTCTGTGCTGACAGCTCAGAGCCTGGAGCTTGCTTTGGATTCTGTGTCTCTCTCTTTCTCTGCCCCCTCCCTCCCTCCTTCTCTCCTCTCTCCCTCTCTCTCCCTCCCTCTCCCTCTCTCTCCCTCCCTCTCTCTCTCTTCCTCCCTATGTCTCCCTCTCTCTCTCTTTTCTCTCTCTCTCTCTCTCAAAAATAAATAAACATTTAAAAAATTTAAAAATGGAAGGGATGCTTGGGTGCCTCAGTCCATTCAATATCCAACTCTTGATGGCAGCTCAGGTCATGATCTCACAGTCATGAGATTGAGCCCCATGTCAGGCTCCACGCTGAGCATGGAGTCTGCTTAAGATTCTCTTTCTCTCCACCTCTACCCTTCTGCCCTGCTCGAAATCTCTCTCTTTCTTTCTCTCAAAACAAAATAGCAGAAGACAAAACAGTCTGGGGCTCCTCCAGTCCCTAGACATCTGTCTATCTTGTTATAGGCCATAAACCTGGCCATGACAATAGCTCTACGGGATTCTTACCTGACTCAGGGACCAGACAGGGACAACAGAACCCGGGGACAAAATGGGGAGGCTAAGCAAATGATAAATGTCATTATGTCATTATAAGCTATTGACAAGATCTCTTTAAACCCCAGAATGATCTTAGTGACTGGGCTGTCTGGGTCACTATCAAATAGATAGCAATTCTCTAGAAAACAGAAAATTCTATTTGAAAGGCAGAAAAATCCAGTGGCTCACAGCTAGCTTCTAGAGAGTGGTAGGCATTATCTTTACATCATGACCAGGATGTAGAGGCTGTGACCACAGGCAAGTTTCCTTAGGTCTCCAAGTCTTAATTTCCTGTTCAGCTGGTTATTAATAGAAGTTAAAGAGGGTTCTTGTGAGGATACATGGGAGAATACTTCTAAAACACTTGGCATAGAGTCTGGTGCAAGGGTAGAGCTCAAAAGCTCTTCCACTCCATCCCACGGGCATCTACTAAGAAGTCATTAGTCTGATATACTAGTTTCCCATACATGCCTTCCTTTTGTAGAATCCCTGCTCTGAGCCATAGGGATGTTAACTGCCAATGAGGACTTGCTAAAGAAATGAGTAACTTACACAGCACATAACACAATATCAAGACACAATTTTGATCCCAGTGGACTCTCTGGGCCCATTTCTGCTGGAGACCAGTTTATTTTGTAATTAACAGAAGTCAGGATTTCACTCTTAGGATCCACAAAGACAATACCATTCTGTGTCCGCTGTTTGACTCTGGGCAAGTTATTTAACCTCTGAGTGCCTTGGTTTCCTCTTCTATGAAATGGGGCTAATAATAGTAGTCTAGGGTTAAACATGAAGTCCCTGACACATGGCACTTAATTAGGTGACAGCTACATTATATCAAACATCCTGTGAATTTTTCCATTAAGTGAAATGTGATCAATGAAAATGGGAGCTTACCATACCTTCAGTACTGTCACCAGGTCCTGTGTGACTGTTAGTAGCACCAGGGAATCTTTTAAAATATTAAAGTCCTAGGGCACCTGGGTGTCTCAGTGGGTTAAGCATCCGACTTTGGCTCAGGTCATGATCTCACAGTTTGTGAGTTCAAGCCCCACATCAAGTTCTGTGCTGACAGCTCAGATCCTGGAGCTGCTTCAGATTCTGTGTTTCCCTCTCTCTCTGCCTCTCCCCTGCTCAACCTCTGTTTCTCTCTCTCTTTCACTCTCTCAAAAATAAACATTAAAAAAAGAAAAGAAAAAAGAGAAAATACTCAGTCCCTGCCTCCTCCCCACCACTTGTCTTATTCCCTTCGTGTAAGTCAGGCCCAGGAACCTGAATTTTCAATGAATCCCCTGAGTCCCAGCAGATGGTCACTAAACTGACAAACACTGCCTGGAACATGCCGAAGAAATCAGATCAAATGTTGGGTGATTCCCCTCTCCCTCCAACAGACGGATTTATGGTTTGGGTAAAAACCATTAAGAATACATTGGTTTTTTCATTGGTTTCACTTTGAGTTTCTGCCCTCCTGCGATACAAAGTGAAATCACAGGGAGCCTCACGGCGTGGGTCCTTACCTCCCACGTGAGGTGGGACACCACATGAGCAGAAAGCTTAGAAAGGAAACAAGTCAGGGGTAACCTACATACACATATCTGTTTCCTTTCTTTTTATTTTTTTCTTCTTCTTTTAATTATAATGCCATTGAGACATGGTGTTACATGTGACTAATGGAAAAGAACAATGTCGGTTTTTCTCCCAACAAAGCTTACTTAACCCTGGATGCAAGTCTGTGTATAAAGTTGTGACTTTAACCTCATCTTTACTACAGAATTTAGGGGAAAATCAGAGCATTGGAAACAAAATATAGCAGGGTTGCAAGCACACCATGGGTGGTGTATAAGAAAAGTATTGAGATCTAATGATCTCATAAATATAAAAGAAATAATGAACAGAAAGCAGCCTAATATATAGTATAAAACGAGCCAGATTGCCAAAACTCTCAGTCAGGCTTCAGTAACAGAAGTCAAGGGGATATAACAGTTTGAAATTATGGGATTGGGGGGCACCTGGGTGGCTCAGTTGTTGAAGTATCCAACTTCAGCTCAGATCATGATCTCACGGTTCGTGGGTTCAAGCCCTGCATCAGGCTCTGTGCTGATGGCTCAGAGCCTGGAGCCTGCTTTGGATTCTGTGTCTCCCTCTCTCTGTCCCTCCCCTGCTGGCACTATGTCTCTTTCTCTCTCTCTCTTAAAAAATAAATATTAATAAAAAAATTTTAAATCATGGGATTGAGCATTTTATTGATTTTGCATGAGACCAGAGCTGTAACTGAACAGGCAATTATCCAGGTGTAAGTATCCATACTTCCTGCTTGCTCTTAGCAGTATCTTATGCAACACAACCACTTAATAAGTATTAATCAAAGATGATCATAATCAGCTCATAAAAAATACTAAAGAAAAACATAATATGTAAAACAAAACTGTAAAAAATACCATTTATAATAGTCTCAAAGATTTCAAGGTTGCTAGGAATATATATTGTATGTATTTCTGTATGTATATAGAAAATTTTATAGTTTTATAAAGAAAATTATTAAATTTTTTTGGGACATAAAGGATATAAATATAGACAAATAGTGTTTATGCACTTATATAATGCTTGCTATGTGCTTTACACATATTATATGCAACACATTTAATTATTTAAACCTCTCAATTTCCCAGTAAGGTAGGTACAAGGATGATCCCTATTAACAAATAAGGAAATCAAAGTACATCAAGGTTAAATACATTCTCCAGGGTCATTCAGCTGATGAAGAGAAGAGCCAGGATCAGAACCTCAGGAAGTTGGGTACCTTCCTTTTAAAGACTCTGCACACTGCCTTTCAACATGGCAGACTCCGTATTGTAAACATGTCAGTTCCCCCCCCCGCCCCCAAATTGGTCTACAGATTCAGCACAGTCCTAATAAAAACCCCAAAAGGTTCTCTTAGGGAATTTGTGCTGTTTCTAAAATTTATGTAGAAGGGCAAAAAGCCAAGAACACCGAGACATGCTTGAAGAAGAATGAGTTGGAAGAACTTGCCCTCCCAAACGTCATGATTCACTCTAGGCAGTGAGAATAAGGATTGTACAGAGCTGGATCAAGCATTTACAGGAACCAATGGAATAAACAGAGGGCACAGAAACTGACACCACACAATTGGCCACTGGGAATATAACAGGTAGTATTCCAGATTATGTGAGAAAGACTGGGCACTTCAAGAAGTAACTGGACAACCAAGTAGTCATTTAGACAAAAAATAAAATAGACCCCTACCTTACAACATTCACAAAAATAAGTTTCAGATAAATAAAATATAATAAAAGCCCATGTGAAAGGCAAAACTCCCAAGAATAAAAGAGGATCTTTATGAACCTAGGATAGGGAACAACTTGTTAAAGATACAAAAGCATTGACCACAAAGAAATCAATTGATCAATCCAACAGTATTGAAATTAAAGAGTTTGTGCACCTTCAAAGGTATCATAAACAGACTAAAAAAAGAAAAGTCACAAAGCAATCAGATATTTGCAACACATGTAATTGACAAAAGATTCGTAACCAGAGGATATATATGAGTCCTACAAATCAGTATCAAATCAATAACAAAAAGGCAATCCATAGAAAAATGGGAAAAATGTTTAAAGCACTTGAGAAAAATAGCATCCAAATGGCCAATAAACCTTATTACTAATCAGGCAAAAGCAAATTAAAACCACAATGAGACATCATTTCATGTTCACCAGATTGGCAAAAATTAAAAAGTCTAGCAATATCAAGTTTTGGTGAAGATGTAAAGGAATAAGAACTCTCACTGTTACAGGGAGTACAAATTGGGACACTTTAGAAAACAGTTTGGAATTACAGCATAAAGTTAAAAATACAAACAGCCTACAAACCAAAAATCCACCTCTAACATGCACCCTAGAAAAACTTGCACACTGTATTAAGAGTTACATACACATATAAGAATATCCTCGACAGCCTTTTTCATAAGAGCCAAGAGCTGAAAGAAGTTCAAATGTCCATCAACAGTAGAGCAATGCTTCACTGTAGTACATAGAAATACCAAACAATGAAAATGTACAAATCATAGCTATATGCATCAACATGGCTAAGACTTGCAATCCCATTGTTAACAAAAATATACAAGTAAAAAGCAATATATACCAAACACTTGTAAAACTCAGTAATCCTCTTTTAAGGATACCTACATAATTGTGAACTTCCCATGGAAAGAAGAAGAAGGCGGTTTTAAAGTAGATTTCTAAGGCAATGTTCTATTTCTTAATCTGGATGGGGGTTACATGTGCCCAGTTGTTCATTATTCTTTAAACCACATATATCTATTTTCTACCCTATTCTGAATGTATACCAAATTTCATTATTTCTGATTATCCTCTTAAGAAAGTCCAATTCATGGGGCACCTGGGTGGTTCAGTCGGTTGAGTGTCCAACTGGCTCATCATGTTCTCAAGGTTCATGAGTTCCAACCCCGCACTGGGCTCATTGCTGTCAGTTCAGAGTCCTCTTTGGATCCTCTGTCCCCACCTCTCTCTGCCCCTCCTCCTCTTGCACTCTCTGTCTCAAAAATAAATAAACATTTAAAAGAAAGAAAGTGCAATTCATCTTCCTTCATAGGAAAGTGGTTTGCTTTTCAAAAAGAAAAGCACATCACATACTTTCAAATTTAAAAATTCAAAGATATACTTCAGAAGATAATCTATAGAAGACAGCAAGAATGTGCAATTGCAAGGAACCCTAAATAAGAGTAACAGACAGCTCACAAAAATCTGATTTTACTACCATTTTTATAAAAGTTAGAAGACAAAGCCTGGTTATTCACATAGATGTTGAGTTGCATTATTACACTCTAGGGAAATGACCATAAAAATAATTAGAAAAGAGGTAAGAAATGCACAGCAAAGCAAATGCCTGATGATGTTTTAGTCACATTTTATTTTTTAAATTTTTTAAATGTTTGTTTATTTTGAGGGAGAAAGAGAGAGAGAGAGAGAGAGAGACAGAGCATGAGCGGGGGAGGGGCAGAGAGCAAGGGAGACAGAATCTGAAGCAGGTTCCAGGTTCTGAGCTGTCAGCACAGAGTCCCACGTGGGGCTCAAACCACAAACTGTGAGATCATGACCTGAGCCGAAGTCGAATGCTTAACCAACTGAGCCACCCAGGCGTCCCTGTTTCAGTCACATTTTAAAGACCCGCTGTAAGACTGAAATATAGCAACACAGCAATACTTTTTAACACTGCTTTTATATTTCTTCATCTTCTGCCTTAAAACAGAATCAAGAACATATACCCAGACCTAAGACTTTCCACCCTGACGGCAACTAGGTATAAGAATTATACAGAAAGTACAAATTATTTCCCCTAATGTCTGACCTCACACTCTGACAGCAGATAGATTTCTGGTCATCCAGAGCTTTCTGAAAATGGTCTGCATTTGTTTTGACTGGAAGGCCACTTAAATCTTACCCACTTGTTTAGCTGCATGAATTGAAACAAAATGTTTGCTGGCAAAACAAACATGGGTTTTAAAATTCTCCACTTGGGCTGCTGGATAAAACACTTGTTTACTGAAACAAATGTTTTATTTGGAAAATGCCTGCCAGTGTGGACATATTCCAAAGAATACACCATGGTGTACTAGGATGGTGATGTCTCACCCTTGATAGAAGCTGGCATTGTAGGGTAACTTCACAAAGGTTAACCTTTGAACTTTTGAGAATAGAACCACAATGGGAAAACCAATCTGTTAAAAAAAAAAAAAAAAAAAATCAACCCCTAAGCTTTAAAATGCTCTTACTGGTTCATTAAATGGGCTGGTTCAATCCTCCCAAAGCTAATCTCTTTAAAATCAAGTTTATAAATATAATAATAATAATAATAATAATAATAATAATAATAGAGCCAAATCTCACCCTTTAGATTTATTCTATGCCTTCTGGCTCTCCCATGTGACATGACATGAAAAACCATTTCTATCTCTTAATAAGATACACGAGGACCCTGAAAGGCACTAGTGGTGAGCAGCGGGTGTTATATATGTGTTGAATCACTAAATTGTACACCTGAAACTACTACTACACTATATCTTGACCAACTAGAATTTAAATAAAAACTTAAAAAAAAAAAAGAAATGTCATTATTAATCACAAAATAGGATTAAGCATAAGGCAAGTCTAACTTGAAATCCATCCCCAGAGATTTACTTTCTAAAGTACCACAGGGAACAATCCTGAAAGATAGCCTTAGGACCTTGTGTTTACTTTCATATGAAGGCTCCAGTAAACACATTACCTTTGGCCAAATAAGACTCACACCAATAAAATTTGAGGATTTTTATCAATAGTGGGGCTCCTGGGTAGCTCAGTAAGCATCCAACTCTTAGTTTCCGCTCAGGTCATGATCTCACGGTTTCATGAGTTCAAGCTCAGTGTCAGGCTCTGTGATGGCAGCATGGAACCTGCTTGGGATTCTCACTCTTCCTCTCTCTCTCTGCCCCTCCCCCAATCTCTCTCTCTCCCACTATAAATAAACTTAAAAAAATTTTCTTAAAATAATCTTTATCAATAGTTAGGCAATAAGAAATAAAATGGATCATTGTTATAGATTATAATAATGGTCTCCAAACTTTTAAAAAGCACATCCTCCATCTTAAAAAAACATTTTTCAGATATCCAAGTATATGCATATTTTTACACATCAACTATATACTACTATTAGACCTCATAAAACAAGTACAAAAATGGACAATGCAAAGAATGTAACAGACATTTCTCCTATGAAGACATACAGCTGGCCAACAAGCACATAAAAAGATGCTTAACATCATTAGTCATCAGGAATGCGAAAATCAAAGTCATGGGATACGACTTTATATCCCCCAGCATGGCTGTAATGAAACAACATTTCTCAAAAAGTAAAATAACAAGGGCTGCAAAGACGTGGAGGAACTAGAACCCTCGTACAGTGTTAGTGGGAAAGCAAAACTGGTGAAGCCACTGTGGAAAACAGCCCAGCAGTTCCTCAAACCACGTTAAGCTTGGAGTTACCACATGAGTAATTCTCCTCCTAGATATATACCCAAAAGAGATGAAAACAAAGATTTGAACTGATGCTTGTATATCCGTGCTCAGAGCAATATTGTTCAAAGTAGCCAAAGTGTGGAAACAACCAAGAGGACCATCAACAGATGGATAAACAAAATGCGGTATATGCAGATAGTGGAATATTACTGAGCCATGAAAAGGAACGAAGTACTGACACATGCTACAATATGGACGAACTTTGAAAACATGTTAAATGAAATGAACCAGACCCAAAAGGACATACAGTAGTCCCCCCTTATCTGTAGGGAATACGTTCCAAGAACCGCAGCGGATGCCCAAAAGCACAGATAGTACTGAACCCTATATATACTAGGTTTTTCCCATACATACACATATGTATGATAAAGTTTAATTTGTAAGTTAGGCACTGTCAGAGATTAACAACAAACTAATAAAAAAATAGAAAAACTAAAACAATATTCTGTGAATGTGATCTCTCTCTCTCTCTCTCAACATAGCTTATGGTACGTAACTCACCCTGCTTCCTCTTACAATGGTAGGAGATGATAAAATGCCTATGTGATGAAAGGAAGTGAGGTGTATGACGTAGGCACTGTGATGTTGCATTAGGCTGCTATTGACCTTCTGAGGCTATGTCAGAAGGAGGATCATTTGCTTCTGGACCCTGGTTGATCACAGGTAACAGGAACCATAGAAAGTGAAACCATGGATAAGGGGAAGACTACTGAGTACTGTATGATTCCACCCACAGAGAATATCTAGAATGGGCATAAAAGACAGAGAGTAGAAGAGAGGGTCAAGAGGGACTTGGGAAGTTCCTGCCTAATGGGTATGTGGTTTCTGTTTGGGGTGATGAAGAATTTTGGAAATAGGGTACTGTGAATGTAATTAATGCCACTGAAGTGTACACTTAGAAATGACTACAAGAGCAAATTTTATGCTGCATCTATTTTACCACAATTTAAAGTAAAAAAAAAAAAAAGAACAAGCTAAAAATACAATAGAGGTTTTAATATGTTCTTGTCACATTGTAGTGGGTCACTCTACACACAACAGGTCCTGGTGGCAAGTGGGGGAGGGGGCTTCCAAAACCAAATCAGGAATTATGAATTGGATTAGACATGTAGTAGAAGAAATACTGGGGAGGTAACAGGGTCTGAGTTTTGGTGATGTCTCCAACTCAGAAAGAATTCTGTCTTTAATTCCAAAGGAAAGGGGACCCCATTCTGTAACCTTTCCTTAGAACTAAATACAGATCATCTGAGTTCTTGCCTCCCACCACAGACCGGGAAAACCCTCTTCACGCCCACTACAAAGTGTTCATTAGAATGCCAGCTCGCTCACTGCAAGGGCAAGGCACTGCCTTACAAAACAGACTGGTGTGCTTTTTCAGTCATTTTATGGTCTCAGGTAAGACCCGGGTCCAACTGAAAATGCTCCTTTTCAAAGCTGTTCTCAAAGTCATTTTCATCACTTTTCCCCCCTCAGGCTCACAAGCATCAATCACGGGGAAAAGTGACAGGAAATAATAAAAAGATTAACAGCTCAACATCAAGAAGCACCTATACTGCCTATGCGGAAAAGTGTCAAATATGAGGCTGGCCGACGACCAAGGTAATCAAGAGTAAAATACACATGAGTTTGAGGCCTAGGTTGACATTTCGGGAGGCAGAAGGCTCTGTTAAACACAGAAATGACAAAGCACAGGGGCACAGCTATAGAACAATCTACTTCCGTACCAACACACAGTACAGAAATTTCCTGCAGACGCCATCACAGAATTTCACTGTTAAACAGGTCAGTAGATGGTTGGATTGCTTGATCTTAAAAGCCGAAGTCTTTTTCAAGTAAAATCTAAGAACTTAGCTTCATAAAAAAAGTCAAAAAAATGTGTGAGACTCCCAGGACCACCTGAACTTGCATTTTCTATGGATTTGTCATGCAGAAATATGAATCATTTGCCACTGTCTCTTGGCAATTAGTTGAAATTCATGACTACGCTGTGCTAGAAAGGGCAACCATCTTCTAAAATTACAACATGAGACAGTTGATTCAAGTATGTATATAGAGTCTGCTTCTAAATAGAATTCAGTATATTATACTGGGTGAGTGTGTGTATGTGCGTGTGTATACATACTCGTGAGCAGGATTGTAAAAATGTAGGCATTCGAAGTTCTTGGGGAAATTCTAAATTGCATATGCCCGGTATGCTATCAACAGAAGTCCTTCTATTGGTAATTAAGTTCCTACCATGATTTGTGAGTTTGAGCCCCACGCTGGGCTCTGTGCTGACAGCCTGGAGCCTGCTTAGGATTCTGTGTCTCTCTCACTCTGTGTCCCTCTCCTGCTCACACTCTGTCTTGTTCTCTCTCAAAAATAAATAAAACCATTAAAAAAATTTTTAAGAAGTTTCTACCATGAAATCTTGGCTTTTAAAAGATGAGTCATCCAAACACAGGGAAATATACATATCATAAATATTCTGGTTTAAAAGCATTCCGTTTAAAAAAAAAAAAGCATTCAGTTTTGGGGTGCTTGGGTGGCTCAGTCGGTTAAGCACCCAACTTTGGCTCAGGTCATGATCTCACAGTTTGTGAGGTAGAGCCCTGCATTGGACTCTTGTACTGACAGAGTGGAACCTGCCTGGGATACTCTATCTCCCTCTCTCTTCTCCCCTCCCCAGCTTGTGCTCTCTCTCAAAAATAAACATTATAAAAAATAAAAAAATAATAAAAGTATTCAGTTTTATGAAAACACAAATTCAAAAAGATCTATGCACCCCTATGTTTATTGCCATATTATTTACAACGGCCTTCTTATGAAATCCACCTAAGTGTCCACTGATAAATGAATGGATACGGAAGATGTGGTAGCTTGCTTGGTGGGTCAGTGGTAGAATTCTCAAGATGTGGTATACATATATGATGGAATATTACTCAGCCATAAAAAATAATGAGATCTTTTCATTTGCAATAACATGGCTGGACCTGGAGGGTACTATGCTAAGTGAGATACGTCAGACAGAAAAAGACAAATACCACTTGATTATACTTATACGTGAAAAAAATAAAGGAGCAAAGAAACAAGATACTAAATACAGAGAACTAAATTGGTGGTTGCCAGAGAGGAGGGATGGGGGGATGAGGGGAAAAGGTGAAGGAGATTAAGAGGTACAAACTTTCAGATATAAAGTAAAGAAGTCAGGGGGATGAAAAGTACAGCATGAGGAACACAGTCAATAATACTGTAATAATATTGCATGGTAACAGATGATAATTATACTTACCATGATGAGCATAAAATGATGTACAGAATTGTCTAATCACTATGTTGTACACCTGAAATGAACATAATATTGTATGTCAACTATAGTTCAATTTTTTAAAAAATGATTTTAAAAAAGACATTCAGTTTTAGTTCCAGGGCTGATATTATTTCAAAACTCTTTTCTCAAGGCCCTCTCACATGCTATATTAAAAAAAGTTGCCAAACTGGTTTTAACACATCTTCTCAGGACCGATAGGCAAAAGTTTACGAAAGCAGTTTTGAATAAGAAAACTCAGAAAGATTCTATATGTTTTCTCCAAGTTGGCAGCATGTTTTAAATGGGCTGTTAAATAAGCTGTACAAATTTCCAAAACCAAGAGAGACGTGAAGGCACTTTTCCTTTGGTAGGACATGAACACACGGCTCCTTGGGAACCACAGCTGGCAATCTGTTGGACTGCCTCGCTCCAAACCTGTTTTGTGGGTATTATGAATGACTGAGTGCAAACAGTAAGGGGTTGTGAAAAAAAAGTGTTCTGATGTTAAAAAAAAAAAAAAAAAAAAGAACTGCACTAGATTTGGGTTAACCAAGAACTCTGACAAATGGCAACAATGTTTCCAAGCTTTCTTGAGAATCTTACTTAATTATTTAACCTTAAAAATGGTTTCCTTTCATGCCATGGTCATTTACCTGATAATAAATTCACAGATTCTTGCTCATTTAGAAATATTTTCGGTTGTGGGGCACCTGGGTGGTTCAATCGGTTAAGTGTCTAAGTGTCTGACTTTGGCTCATGTCATGATCTCTCAGTTCGTGGGTTTGAACCCGGTGTGGGACTCTGCTGACAGCTCAGAGCCTGAAGCCTCCCTCTTACCTCCCTCTTACCCTGCTCCTCCCTTGCTTGTGCTCTGTCTCTGTCTGTCTCTCTCTCAAAAGTAAACATGAAAAAATTTTATTTAAAAAAATAATTTCTTTGGTCGTTGATATTCACGTTTACATAAATCGTTAAGATTTCACTAGAAAAAAAATAGAACAGTGGCAAGTATTACCTGCCCCTCCCTGTACATCAAGGGAATATCTCCACAGAGTATGAAAAAAACAAACTCTGGAAACTCTCAGCAATTGCATAAATGAAATTCTGTTAAGTTCACATTTGACTGAGCACATTATCTTATTCTTCTCTTTTTGTTTTAAATTTATTTCTGAAAGAGAGAGAGAGAGAGAGAGAGACTCTCAAGCGGGCTCTACACTGTCAGTGCAGAGCCCGACTTGGGGCTTGAACTCATGAACCATGAGATCATGACCTGAGCTGAAATCAAGAGTTGGACACTTAACAGACTGAGCCATCCAGGCGCCCCCTCCCCTATTAATTTTGATCATTAGTTTCTCCGTACCAGTCCACCAGACATGTAATAACATCTGAAGGTGAATTTTTCTCTTTACAGCTTATAAACAAGGAAAAGGAAGGGCAGGCAAACGATCATTTGTAGCCAGACAATGATTTGAAGCATCGGGTTAACTAAAAGCTGGCTGTGGCAGAATGTTTGCTACTGCTCAAGGGGACAGAGATTTGTTTTTCTGACAATAAAGAAGTAAACAGATACTTGGATAAGCAGGTACTGTTTGAAAAAGGTGTTAACAGTAGTCACCTTTTAGAAATCCAACTGTAAATTTCTGTCTACTTATTTCTCCCGAGGATATGTGGTTATAGAGCCCACAAGCTTGCCCGCCTTGCCTCTGACTCTCGAAAAAGATCAAACAGTCTCCTTCTGAAGATACTGCCAAACACCGCACCCTGGGTCTGCGTATCCAAAGGTACAGGAAGTGGTCTGCCCAGGGCATCATCTTCAGCAGGCCAGGATGGACAGAATGTGAGTCACTCCACATCATGCCCGAATTCCCTTCCTACCCAGCAGGGCAGACGACTTCCATCTCTGCTTCCAAATTGGTGCTAAATTTGGAAGGCAGCAGGTCATCTGGGTAAAAACAACTTCAAGCACTGCCTCTCCATGGTCGTCCATTAGGAACAAAAGGAACACATGAAAAGTAGGAACTCTTGCTCTCCCAATGGGAGATCTCAGAACTGGTAGAACAAACTGGTTAAGGTATTGGTGCCCCCAAAGGAATCCATACCAGAGTGGCTTGTAAAGCTTATTAAAAATATAGACTTGCCAGCTCAGGAGATTGTGATTCTATGTCTATGGCCCCTTAATCTGATGAGCCAGGTTCAGGAGACATTGAGTGAAACCACTTAAGCTAGAACAGTGCAGGATGAGTAGATGGGTTCTAACTAAAGGCCCAGGAATGACTCCTTTGTTGTGCTTTATGAGGGAGGAAGAGAATTTTGAAAAGTTCATATATATATTCATATATATATAAAATTCGAATTGTGCATGTTCCCTCACACTGATCCTTTGGCCACCAAGTTCAAACTGAGGAGTTCATTCCACACCTGTGGCTCTGGACAATAATCACCTACTTCTATGTGGATGACTCATATCACTACCTCTGGCCAAGACTCATTCATGTTCCCTAAACCCAGCTACCAATCACAGCTTCTGATTCCATTTTCTCAAATCAACTCTTCAATTTATCTGGAACAATGGCTTCCTGTTCCAATTTCTGCTGATAGTACCACCTCTCATGGCTTCCAGATTCAAATTCTTATCCACTGCTCTCCACATCCATGTACTATAATTGATACCATACATGTCAAGCCCCCCCCTTGGATCCCTGCAATAGTCACTCGCCTAAACCCCCACTCCAATCTAAATCACAAGATTAACTTTCCCCAAATGCAATTGTGACACACACTTCCCTTACTCAGGATCCTGTCGTAATTCCCCACCACCTGTAGATAAAGTCCTTCCACTTAACTTGGCCAGGTATTCATGGTCACTAATTGGTCCGTCCCTAACCTATCATTCAAATGACCAATTTCACATTTGATCCATCTCCTGTCCCAAAACTGATCTATTCTAATCCCCACATGTGCCCTACAACTTCCTGCCTCTTGGCTTATCTCATTTCTACCACTTTTTCTTTCTGGCTGTAAACATTGTGTACATCCTTTAAGGCCTAAGTTCAAATTCTACCAACTCCCTCTGGAGCACTTCCTGATGGGTGCCACCGGAAGGCTACAGTCCCAGAACACACCCAGCACATCAGAGCCTTTCCTAAGTAAGGGTGTGCCCTCTCTCCTTCACTGTCTCTCAGGCTCTCTGCTCTCTGGCCCCCTCCCCAGCACGCAAGCTCCTAGGGCACTTTAAGATTCCCCTCTCACTGACAATCATATCCTGGTTGTCTGGCAATATCTCCCTAGGAAGAGCAAATCTTTAATTCTTATAGAGAACCAATTCAGGTTCCTGCTAACATTTTAGAGAACAAATAGAAGAAGAAGAAAAAATGTTTAATCTCTCATTCTATTTCTCAACTCCTGGTACCTTTCATCTAGGAATCCATCCATCCATCCTCTCTTTTTATGCATAATGAACATATTTTTACTTAACTCCTGAACAGTTAAATTTCTTGTATTTGTCATCTAGCTACAGCCCCCAGCTTAATTAACCACAGATTTCACTTTTAGGAACATGGGCATGGTTCTGTGTCATCTCCAAAGTGCTTCACACAGTTCTATACACAAAATTGTTAGCAAAAATGTTTCGAGCATATGTTCATTCAAAAAAATATTGGGTGGGTGGAGCAGTGGCTGTGAGTACATGGTTATAAATACATTGCCCAAAACAATCTATGTGAAAACCTGCTACATATAGATGATTTCTTGAAAACTGCCCCCAAATTTATGTAACAAATATTTTAAATACACAAGGATAAATCACAATATTAAGGATCCTGTTGTTGATCCTTTCTTAACAGGCAGTCACTCCTTAATTGAATTTGTTTTGTAAATCCAATTTACAACTAAAACGAAGACCACCCTACATGTAAATGTTTCATGAACTCAGATGAAATTTGGGGAGTGGGGGAATAAGGAAGTTTTCATTTTTTACTTAAAATTACAATTTCTATGGCAACAATTCTGGTTTGAACCCAGGTTTTACAGTTGTTTGGGTTTTTTTAAATGTTTATTTTATTTTTGAAAGAGAGAGAGACAGCATGAATAAGGGAAGGGCAGAGAAGAGGGAGACACAGAATCCAAAGCAGGCTCCAGGCTCTAAGCTGTGAGCACAGAACGGAACATGGGGCTCGAACTCACAAACAGGGAGATCAGGACCTAAGCTGAAGTCAGCTTAACCAACTGAGCCACTCAGGTGCCCCGAACCAAGGTTTTAAAGTCTAATTATCTCACACAGAAGAAAGCCATGCTCCTTAAGAAAGTAGCAAAATCTAAAATCATGAAAGTGTTCATTTTTTCCCAAGTGTCCAGAAAACTATTGTGTAACTCTGCTTTTTACATCTAGAACACAAGACAGCCCAATGTATGGGATTTGTCAGCTTCCAACACATTTGTTCCACAGGCTGGGCCAACACCAGAAGTGAGAATAAAGACTTTTGCCAGTTGAACTGAAGATCCTTTATGTAAAAAGTAGTGTAAAAAATCCAAAGAAGACTAATTGTTATTATTACTTCCATTTTACTAGTGAGACAACTCAGTGAAGTTAAAAAAAAAAAAAAGTAAACTGGAAATGATCAGATGCCCACAAAAGTTTTCATTACAAACTAACCTCTTCTTTAACCTATGTAGAATATGATTTAATTTACAAAAATTCAATGTGCTTTCTATGAATACACACTCTTTAATGCAAAGTACATGTCAATTTTGGTTACTTCATCTAGGATGGCCTTGGAAACAAACAATGACTCCTAAGACAGCTTTTCGGAGAACTCTGAAGGTCTCTTTAGAGGATAACACATCCCTTTTTCGTTCCTGAATAAAACTCCAGCTGCTGCACCTTTTCTTCTGAGTCTGTGGTATCAAGGGTCTTTGAGCCTTAGCTCTATAGCCCTGTCCCATCCTCTGCGACTAATGTCCACTGAACAAAACCAGAAAGAAAAATGGGACAGAACTCCAGAAGGGTGCCTCAAGGAGAGATTTGAGCTGCAAAGCACACAATTTGCAGTCTCTTCCTTTATTATTCTTTCCCCCTTAACTCAAGTGTCTCCAGGATTCAAGCCCAAAGCCCATCACTTTTGAATCTGGATTCCTCCCTCCCCTAATCACATGCTCGGGGTGTGAGGTGCCAGTGTGCTCAGCAGGAAATTCACTGGGCTGCTATCACTTCTTCTGCTTTGAGAAGGGCTGGGTTTTGGGGGTTTCTTCTTCTTCTTCTTCTTCCTTTTAATAAAGGCCTTTTCATGTTTGTTTCTCAAGCCTTCCCCAAATACAAAACTATCACTGTCCTTTACTCTTTCCACCTCTACGGGATCAGCTTCAAACCTTTGTATCAACTAAGTCCGTGTCTGTTAAGAACTTTGGTGAATTTATGACAGCCCAGGGCCTACACTTGGGAGACTCAAACTCTAAAGCAAAAACGTCTTATGCATGATCTCTGAAACAGTAAAAACACAACCACGAAAGAGAGCAGAAACCCACCTCTTCTCCAGTTTTCCTTTCATGTTCTGGTTCAGTAATAAGAAAAGTTAATCCACTCCCTAGTGCCACGACAGCCTTGTCCTGGTCAGGCTCACCTAGAACATTCATTGCATCATTGCATCCAAGCCAAACTCGGTTACTGAGGCAACTAAGTTTTTCTTCCCAAAGGGTCACAGGGAAACACATCCCTCGGGATCCCCTGGTAACCGTCCACCGATAATGCTGGGGAACCACAACAGCAAAAGACTCGCTCTCCAAGGCTGGCGCTGGCCGCCTCCGCCGGCAACCGGGGAGGGGGGGTTCTGCGTGGGGGTGCGCAGAGTCCAGTTACATTCCTGACCCACTTTCGCATCCCCTCCCTCCTCCTCCTCCCCCTTCTCCTCCTCCTCCTCCTGCTCGGCAGGCAGCGAAGGCACCAGCGCTCCGCAGAGCCACTCGCAAGCCCTCCCTAAGCCGCCGCGGGCGGGGTGCACCCGGCGTCGGGCTCTGCTGGGGACCCGGAGGGGAGGGAGCCCGCCCCCGCCCCCACCCCCGGCTTCCCCTGCGTGGCCCCTCCCTGGTCACATGGGCTCGAGAGCACCTGTTGGCGACTTCGGCTCCTAGCGGAGCCCCTCCCGCCCCCTCTGCGTGAGGGGATGGGAACGCTGGGGTGGGCCAGGGCTTGGGGGCTGGTGGGCGACGCCTGCCCGACTGCTCAGCTTTGCAAAGTGCGAGAAGCACCACGGCCGCGCGGCTACTGGGTGGAGGGGAGCCTACCCCTCCCTTCCCCCCTTTCCCACCCCCCGCCGAGCGGGGAGGTGGGGTGCGTCCGCCCCCAGCCCGACTCTGCTGGAAACCTGGGCTCCTCGCGGGCGCCGGGAGGGGATGCTGAAGAGTCCGGGCCGGGGCCGCAGGGGCGAGGGCAGGTAGCGGGTGGTGACGGGTGGGTGTGTGTTCAGAGCCGCCGAGTCCAGGAAGGGGGCGGGAAGCTGCCTTCTCAGCTGCAACTTCTGAGCGTGCAAAGCAACTCAGCAACTTTGCCTGCGCCGCGCCCCTCCCCCGCGCCGCCGGGCTGGGCCGGGGGCTGTGCTGCGCTCGGGGCCCCGGCGCCAGGCCCAGTGGGGAACAGATTTGGGGTGCGGGCGAGCCCAGGCTGGCGGGGAGCGAGGGGAGGGGTTGTGAGGGCCGGGACCGCAGAAGTGGCACAGCTGCCCGGGAAGTAGGACTGAGGGTGCGCCTCCGCGCGCCCCGGGGCTTGGAAACGACGCGCTGCCCCCGCCCGGGAGCCCTGGGGCCCCCTCCGGGCCCGGCCCGCGCCCGCTGCCCGGCTCTGCTCGAGGAAGGGGCGGAGGATGGCGGCGGAGCCATGGAAACTGCTGGGTGGATAAATAAGGAGAGGGCCGCGCGAGGCCGGCCCCTGGCTGCCAGCATCTCGGCGGCGGATGCAGCGCGCAGCGAAGCGCGGCCGAGCCCGCGCAAGTCCCCTCCTCCGCGCCCCCCACCCCCGCCCCGGCGCCCGGCGGCTCCCGGCGGGGCTGCGGGAGGCAGGCCCCGGCCCCAGGGGAGGTGCGGGGCCGAGGCGAGTGTGAAGGTGACCCGGGCCTCCTGGGGTCATCGGCTTGTTTGCTCCGGCCGGTCCTGCCAGCCCGGAGAGCCTGGGGAAAGCCCCAGATTCGCGTCCAGAAAGATAGATTCGCCAAGTTAAGACCTTCAGAAGCGTCGGGGGGGAGCTAAACTTAGGCGTGAGGGGGAAGATGGGGTACCTGGGCCAGACTGGGGAGGTACAGGCTGTCCCCGAACTCATGCCCACACTCCCTCAGCCGTCAGATTGGCAGGATGGTGAAGGATGTAAGCGGGTTGTTGGGGCCAGGCCTGTGCACTGAGGCATGCGGGGTGGGGGGGCGGTGCCGAAGAGCCCGGGCCATCCACCCGCACCCTTTCCCTGAAGCAGATTTATGAGTCCCTCCAACCTTCTCATACTTCTTCTGACTCACTATAGAGTTACTGATGCTTTACGTCCCAGTCTAGCCTGTAAAGTGCTAGGGATGTTAATGGTGGTGTTGTGAAGTTGAGTCACTGCAGGGTGTGTGGGTTACTTCAAGTGAAAGTAAACTACCTGAGCCGAGGAGCCCGTCAATGGGCTGAATGATTTAATTACGTGCCATCTTAATTTAAAGAGATTTACATGCCCATTGAGGACAGCTGGACAGTTACATTCTGATATGCACCTGGCAAGTTTTAACTGAACAAGGTCTGTTTCACACTTAAAACGGGTTACCAGTATTTCCGTTTTTTTTTTTTTTTGCTTCACAATTCTTACCCTTAATAAGAAAGGATAGTCTTTTACCTGCTTCCTCTGATATAACTGTGAAAACGGTAGGCCAGAGCATGTTTTCCAGAGAACACTGGAGCTTTGGTATGGCCACGGTGATGTTTGCAAAAAAAAGGTTCTGTGGTCATATACCACATCTCATTGGTCCTGAGATGCACGTGTTTTTGAATTTTAACATCTCTGGTGTCCTATTTGATGGAATCTTAGCTTTGAATTCTAGTTTACTCGGCAGTAAGTGGTACGTGAAATAAGGAAGTCTGAGAATGCTGAGATACACAAGTTTGTTATACAACAAAGAAATGCAACAAATATCTTTATAGCAAGACTTTCCAGAATCTTCTGTGTGCTGAGGTGATTGTGAATCACCAATAAGTTATCGTAGGCAGACTTCCCTAAATGCATCCGTCCAGTCCCTGGGTTTTGTGAGCGTTATCATTGAGGATTAGTATTCCTTTCAGGAAGTGCTGCTCTAGTGGTCGTGACAGATTTGAACACAGTTAAAGAAAAATGTTCACATTTCAAAATAGTACCCGAGTGCGATCAGAGGTCATTAAATGATAAACTGAGTATCATTACACAAAAGACAGAGACCATTTGGGGAAATATGCACAGAACTGTTCACATTCAGCTATATTAGAAACTGAATCAGTATTATTTTTAGGGAACTAATCCCGGTGAACATTCAGTTCATCAGAAAATTCATGTATTTGATATGTCCTATTGCTGTTATACTACCTCCTGCATTATTTTGATTTGTAGAAGTTGATAAAAATGCTTTGTTAAATTAGACTGGCACTAAGCTATTAGCCAATTATTGCAATCACCCCAAAAGCTCATTATAGAAAAAAATTTTTTTAAAAGAAAAGAGAAAAAGCAAGCAAACAAGCATATAAAAATTTGCAAAAAGGTGTAATTTAGCATTAGAAAAAATAAACCTGTCATTCATCCCTTACCAAAGTTGAGAGGCAAGTTCAGATTTTTATCAGTGAAAAAAATACTTTATTTGGAATGTTTCAAACACAAATAATATTTAATGTTTTAAAATGTGTAATTTAAAAGGTGCGTTTTCATTTATTAGTCCCTTTTCACTGTACTATTATCCTGTAAGGTAGATGAAATAGTCACTCTTTGACCTTAGATACCTGTCCATTTGTTTGTGTAACCAGCGTATATCAAGTACCTACCAGGTTCTAGACATGACACTAAGCTTTGATGATAGAAAGATGAATATGAGAAAAACCTGTTCTGTAGAAGTTTGCATCTGGTAGGAGAGATGGATAAGTACAATAAGTCATTGTAATGCAGTATGACATTGAGGCTTCGAAAGGTTAATGACTTACCCAAGGGAACTCAAGTCAGGATTTGACTAGTCTAATGATTTCAAATTCCCTGCTCTCTTCTATAAGAGACCTGTTCCCATCTTTGCAGGTAACATCGTGAAGATACAGTGCTTGAAATTATTCAAACATAAAATCGAACAGATTGAACTTCAAGAGCCAGAATGAAATGTAGAGATGACACATTTCACAGGCCCGGAAAGTGAACCACAGAGAAGAAAATGGATTTGCTCAAGGTTATACAGTTATCTAATGACTGAATTAAGATTAGAATCAAAGTTTGTTGACTCTCAGCCCTTTGCACTGTTAGGTGCTGCCCTATGGTAAGAGACGGTGAGGAAAAGCCTTAGTAGAGTCTGTTTCTACTGTTGTGCAGTGTGGGCCCATCTGAGTAAAGGCCTCAGGCAGTTGTTGAGTCTGTGATAAAATGCCCCATGACTAAGCACTTATTTAAAGAAATATTTCTAAGAGGAACTGCAAGGGGATTTCAGCTGAGTTCCTTAAAAAACAGGCACTATCCTTAAAAGTTAGACATGTTTGATAAAAAATGAATATGGGACATTTGGGGAAATTTGCACATATGAGAGACTATTAAGGAATTTTTGTCACTGGTTTAAGTATAATTGGGTTTGTAATTAATGCTGTTTTTGAAAAGGAGTTCTCATGTCTTATACATATATAGTGAAATATTTGCACTGAAATTATAGGATTTCTATAAATTCTATAAATTCTAAAAAGCTGCTACTAAAATAATCCAGCTTTCTTTTTGGTGGGGGCTCAGGGGAAATGAAGATTGTAAATGAAATAAGATGCCGGACACTAAAACCAGGAGGTGGGTAGGTGAGAGTGTGTCATACTTGTTATCTCTACGTTTGTGTAACCCCAGGGAGGAAAAAAATCTCTTCATAATGTTGAAATACCTTCTTTTTTGGAAGTTTTAGAAAGTTATTTCTCCTACCAGTTGAGTCAAGGTTAGGGAGAAGTGCAATCAGGAATTGCTGACATTTGCATAGACTAGCACCTTTAACATTTACAAACTGTGTTCACACCAACACAGACCTTTCCTCACTCTCCTGAGTTAGTTCAGGCCTGCGATGAAAGCAAAGAATCTCAATTGTGTTGTCCACAGAGCAGTGCCTGAAGCCCTGTCTGAAAATTCAATTTTCTTAGCGCTTTTAAATGGTAGTAAAAATCTGAAGGATTTCCAGGAATACTGAAGGCAGTACATGCTGAGCTGGGTCCTGTCTTGCAAGATTTCCCCCTTTCATTTTAGATGCACAGAAGGGGATGTGCTTCCATTTATCTCAGCCAACATCCTTACTACAAACTATTATGCCAATCCCAAAGCCACATTATCATGGAATCTATAATAGCATTCTTAAGGGCCTCTGTGGCTAAGAAGAGTTGGTGTGTTACTGTTTTTATTATAAGATTTATAGAGCTGGTTTATAATACTGTATTCTTAATTGTATGGGTAATATATTTAAAACACATGTGGTAGCTACAGTTCTAGTTCTATTTTTAAGTGACTTTAGGTATTTTTTTTCCCCTCTTTCTAGTCATATAAGGTATACCGCATCTGGAAACTATCAAAATATCGCAAAGACAACACAGTGCATGTGGTTAATTAAAGGGATAGACACCATGGAGGTTATAGGCAAGGTCATTATCGTTCAATAAATATTTTATTGGCAATACTTTGTTTTGTAGGGAGCTAGAAAACTATAGCATGGGTGGGATTTCCAAGCACACAGAAATGAAACTAGTTTCCAAATGAGAGTATCTTCATACAATCAGATGTTTCGGGGAAAGTAGTTTTCTCTTACCTTGTTTAAATTGCAGAAAACCCTTTAATGATGTGTCTAGCATCCCTTCCTGCCTTCACATCATGTTTGTGCTTTAAAACGTCAGTGGTTCCCAGCTGGTGGCTGAATACACCCTCGGGATACCAGGTTATTGCAAGGGGTCAGAGACACTTTATGTGTATTAAATACTCTATAGACTGAATAATGAAATGACTGGCATAGAAATGTACTCGGCCCAAATGTACGTGTTTGTCGTTAACGAATAGCTACAAATGCATTGGAAGATTAGTGTAACATGCCAGGTGCACAGTATACTGTAACTCTCTTCTTATGTACCTCTTAAATCAATGAGTGCTAAAAATATAGGCACTATCTTACCCATGGAGGGGGCCAAAAAACAAAGGAGAACCAGGTCTTTAGGGGAGGTAAGAAGCTCATCTTCATACATTTGGTAAAGCAAATTCTCTCTCTCTTTATTCTAGGAGACACATAATAATTTCCTTGTTTCATTATATATTATATGACACCAGAGATGAAATGGTGCCCGGGATAATTGGATGCCTTCATGGATTTGTTTTATCATTTGGCTCTTAGAACCGGAAGTTCTAGGCGTAGCTTCTCTGCCACTTTTTTATGCTTAATGTATTCACTTTTGTGCTCCAAGCCAAGAGGAGTTTTTCCAATCCAAGCACACTGTGAGACCTGAAATACCCAGGATAGAGATCTCTGAGGAAACTTTTAACAGTGGTGGAAACTTACTATTGGGTGCATCTTGTCAGAAATGCAAAAGTTGTGCAGAATGCCTCCGAAGGCTCTTCATACAGAGTAAATTTTATTCCCTATGTTTCTCCACTTGCTTTCTATACACTGTCTTTGGCTGGGTATATTTTTTTAAAGGCCTTCAGTCTTGGATTACTACAGCGAGAAAGCTAGCAGATGGCATCACTGCTGAGTGGGGTTCCAGGGTGAAGGATGAGACACTGAGCTCCCAAATCATAATTGGAGGTGGGATTAGTCGGAAGAGTTGTGTTTATTAACAAATCCTCTTCATTTTATTTATTCTCCAGTAATTATTTGCCACTGATTAAGCCCTTACTGTGCACCTGGCATGTTTTGCTAATCTTTACAACCTTATGAGGTGAATATTATTATTTTTCCATTTGACAGATGAGGAATTTGACGCTGTAAAGGAGGTTAAGTAATTTACCTAAGGTCATGCAGCCGGTAAGTGACAGAATGAGGATTTGAACCTAGGTCTGTCTCCAAACCCTCCAGGAGCACAGACTACTCTTCAGAGAGGAGCTGAATTTTGGGGCCTCCTCACCAGCCCTAGGGCTTAATGACTTAAGCACCTGCCTATTCTTATCTTTAGAAAGCGAGAATTGCTGTAAA
The DNA here is from genome assembly GCA_017311185.1 of Proteles cristata cristata. Lineage (NCBI taxonomy): Eukaryota > Metazoa > Chordata > Mammalia > Carnivora > Hyaenidae > Proteles > Proteles cristata. The sequence continues at coordinate 2,038,942 of JAESUZ010001348.1, read as the reverse complement.
CTGAACCAAAATAATGACAGCTGTTTCCTTAGACCATCCATCATTAGTCACTTTTTCCTTTATCTCTTCCCAGCGAGCAGTAGGTTAGTAAGTGGCTTAACTGTTACCAAGATCATCTGTGCATTCAATCCGCAGATGGCACTGGGCTAGTTATGACTTAACCTAATTATTCCGGCCTTTCTAACTTTTCACTTCTAACAATAATCATCAAAAAGGGGGAGATTTTGAAAGACTTACATTGATCCTACTTCCTTAAAGAAGAGGGAAAATCTTATTTAGGTAAAAGAGTCCTAGCTTTCCTATAGAAAGGGAGATTATTTATTATTTGTCTAAGTAGAAGTTAATTAAGAGGATATTGTACACGATAGCTATTAAGTCAGTAGTGACATATGGAAGCTGAAAAATCTCACTATTGGACACATATGGCAGCTAAAAAATGGGGCATCTTCTTGGTTTGACTTCACCACTAGCCTTTCTTGAGTGCTTTGATCTGGATTCACTCTCACCTCTAAACTCTTTTTTGGACCTCAAGCCATTTTACCATCAGCTGAGGACTTATCTGGTCATCCTCCTCAGTGGCCCCTCTCATTTTGAGATGGAAGGAGGTGAAGCGTTTCCAACCACCCCTACTTAAAATCTAAGAGGATCATCTGCCAGCAATAAACTCTTCCCCTTTTCTTATTAGGAAGGCAAAAACCAAATGTAGGCAGTCGGATGGGCTGACATCATATGGTATGTCCCATACGCCTGCGTACATCTTCACCACTCCCTGGGTACACAAGTTAAAGGGAGCCACTTATATTTGGGAGTTGGAAGGAAGGAGGGTGTCTCAGCAAGGCCAGCAACAGTGGTTTCTGGGTCTGAAGCAGTGAGGTGGCATGCAGAGAGCACGTGCTAATGGCAGGTGGCAAACACAGACCCCCCCAACTGGTCCACGGGGGGGTGGAAGACTAGAAGGCTGCCTCTTAAAGCAGCTAACCCCCTTAACCCCCCCCCCCCCGAGAGACAGAGGCTGCATTCTTTGTGGCAATAGCTGAAAATATGGTATGAGGTTGGGCCCTGAGAACTGGTAGCCTGCTAGGGGCAAAGAGAGTAGCCAGCGTCTCCCAAACATAAGACCGAGACGATGAACACGGCCTTTGCACTCTTGGGCCCTGTTACACCTGCCTGCCTGGGATTCTGGCTCTCAGCCCTGTCTTTGGGAAAGAGCTCAACTTTATAATACTGTTTGCCCTCTTGCCCGAATAACAAAGAAATCCGAGTAAAAAGGTGTGTTTATGTTTTTCCCTCCGAAGCTGGTTGATTTGGGTCACAGTCATAGTTTTTACACTGTGCCTCTAAATTTTATGTTGAAGAAGAAGCAGTGTTTCATACCACAAATTCAGTGGCCAAGATGGTTTGCTCTTGCTGTTGTTCCTGACTGGATGAGGCAGGTTAAACCCTGTCAGCCGAACCTTGATTTGTTAACGCTACCCAAGTCCTAGGTAGCAGGCTCAGATGGCTTTCAAAATAGACTAGGCCCGCATGGCTGGCAAGATCCCAGGGAGCAAAAGGTAATGTTACACCATCCTATGATATAACTTCTAGAATGGTCGCTGCTGCCCCTTTGCTCCAGAATCTAGCCCCAGTGCACTAAAAAGTGGAAAGTCCTCAAACAGTTTGTGGGAGTAACGTGTGTGTACTTTCCCTAGAGCTGGTTAAACTTTCACTCTGCTTTGGAGGCTTCCAATAAGCAATTACAGCCTTTTCTTTTCTTTCTTTTCCTCTTTTGCTTCAGAGGGACAGCTCGCCATACAAACTTTCTGGTGGCCGTTCCGAAGGACAAAATTCTTTGCTGAAGCACGTGCCAGGGTTTTACAATGCGTGGCACACATCGGAAGCTTTTGGCACCCTCTGGGCCACAAGTGGGTTCTGGGGCTCTGGGGACAAAGAGTGCTGCTAATTTGTGTGGCCACTGCTTCAGAATGGTGAGCGGGCGGATGACGCCTGTTTAAGGAGCAGGAAGTCAGGACAGGGGGTGGATTGATTCTCCAGGCTGAGAAATGGTGGTGAAGGAAGGGGAAAGCCCCGTCTTGGAAGAAATTTCAGTATCTGCTGACCTGTGTGGCTGCCAGTAGGTATCTTGCTCCTCCACAGAATGACCCAAATCTCCTTTGCCTTCTATCCTGGAAAGCTGTCTCCTGAAGGGAATGTGCTCTACTATTTAGAGAGGAAACCAGGAAGTGAGGAGTCACAGCCCCAGCTTCCTGGTCAGGCTGCTGACTCACAGAGCCCTCCTTCAGGCAATTTCCTTCATTTCTTTGTACCTCAGTTTCTCAGTTCAATGAAAGATGAAAATGGAATTCCCCTGGAGGCATTGGGAACACCTAATTAATGTTTATGTTTCTTTGAGATAACTGGGATTAAGAGGTCCTTCATTACATGGAAGATTACATCTTAATTGTCAACTCTTAGGCGTACACTGGATAACTAGCATTCGGAGTGGTTGGGCCATCTTCCCAATAGCCGCTCTGCATCATCCCCTCCCTTTCTCTCTCTATGCTTTTCCATGTTGACCTCGGGGTGTGTCATTTGCTTGACTTCTGTTAGTAAAGGGAAGGAGACTTTAATTTCTCTTTGCTCATTCAGAGGCTGGTAGCCTCTAAGTGTTTGCCAACAAGAGCTGACAAGTGGGGAGAGAGAGACAGAGACAGAGACAGAGACAGAGAGAGAAAGGGATAAGATGCTGCTTAATGAAGCCCCTTCAAACACAACCCTCCATGTTCTTTGAAGGAATTTCGGATGTTCCTTTGTACTTGCTTGATTTTCTCTTCCCCTTTCAAAGTGTTGACTTCATTGTTTGGCCAGGGTGAATACATCACTTCCTCTTTGGGGGTCTGCATTTTGTCTCCTGCTGGGTCTGAAATGTCATGCAATTTGTTGAGTTTTGCTAGATCATGTTGGGAGTTGGTTGTTTTTTGGTGTTGCCAAATCGGCACCGCTTCACCAGAACCCTTGCCACTTCTACCCCCTGATTAATGAAGCGATAGAAATTTGCAGCCCCGTGGCATTTACCACAAGATAGGCATTTGTCTGTAACTGCTCTCTGGGTTGTGTTGCCTACAAAGGGCAATCCCCCTGCAAGGGCAAAAACCCAACAAAACCCCGCTGTTATCTTTTCTTCCTGCTGTGTGGTCAGGTTGCTCTGTTGCTTTGCTCGTTATCTGAATTTGGTTGAAGAGTGGATCTCCGTGCGTTTCATCCACACTATGGTGCTAGCCCAGATCTTTTCCTCTTCAGACGTGCCAACCTTTCCATGATTCCTCGTACATGACTTTTTCCATTCCTGGAAGCAGTGTGTCTCTACTCCCATAAGTACATTTTAGCAGATACACTTGGAATTTATTAACTCATTCCACAAGCATTGTTTACTTACCGACATGTGCCAGGCACACGGGACGCTGGGTGTGTGATAGGAATCGTGAGACTGAGTTCCTGTTCTTGGACAGCAGTGTGTGGGCAGGGCAGGGTGGGTGGAGGCATAGCGGGTGATGGGGAGGGTGAGAATGACCCACAGGCTCCTAGGTTCTGGTGCACAAAGAAGGATTTCGGCGGGTGCACTAATAATATGTACAATATCCACAGTGTGAGTTTTTTTATGATAACAAAAATATTTTCCTGAGCCCTTACTCTATGCCAAGCACTGTGCTAAGTAACCTCATTAATCCTTACTCAGTCCTTTGTGCTCGGGTGTATTGTTATCCTTGTCTTCTGGATGAAGGAGGAGAGACTGGAGAGGCTAAGTGATGGTTGAGGGGTTGTTAGTAATTTCAGACTTAGGCAGGGAGGCCGTGCTGTCCAGAGAAAGAAAAGCTTGCCACGGCCTTTTTGGACAGGGTCCTGCCTGTACCTGTGACGACACTAGTAAGTCCTCTCCCCTCATTTCCCTGAAATGAAATTTGTTTCTTGTATTCCTGGAGGACATTGGGTGGACTTGCTGTGTGTTGACATCAATGCCTTTCCTAGTAGATTCCTCTTAATATGGTCCTTCCTCAGGGCTGTCTTAGTGAACTCTCTGTTGGACTTAATGGAAACACTTGGGCTATTCCGCCAATCCCATGTGGGGTTTCTGCTTGGAAAGGATTTTGGGGGTGATACGGGTGGCTAAGGAGCTCCCCCTCTATTTGTAAAGAAAAAAAGACCTTTCTTTTTTTAATTAAAAATTGTTTTTAAATGTTTATTTTTGAGAATAAGAGAGAGTGTGCATGAGCACATGAGCAGGGGAGAGGCAGAGAGAGAGCGAGACAGAGAATCTGAAGCAGGTTTAAGGTTGTCAGTGCAGAGCCTGACCTGTGGTTCGAACTCAGGAACTATGAGATCATGACCTGAGCTGTAGTCGGATGCTCCACCGACTGAGCCACCCAGAAGGATCTTTCTAGTATACTTAAGATTGCTACCATTATAGACTCCACATGAGCATCACGGAGGTTAATGTGCTTATCAAGGGCATCAGCAATGTCCTTGTCACTGTATTCAGTGGGCACATCCAGTTCTTATATTTGACTTTCAGCATAATTTGCTGCTGACTGCCATCTTTTGAATGAATCTTTTCTCTTGATTTCCTGATTCTCTTCCTAGCTCTCAGGGCAGTGCTTTGTCTTTCCATGTTGGCCTTCTCCGAAGATATATCCCCTTGCCCCAGGGCACTCTCATTTTCAGAGGTATTACTTCGTTATCAGGGCTTCAATTAGCTGCTTCATGTGAATGGCTCCCAAGCATCTGTCTCCAGACCAGATGTCTTCTACGGCTGGAACCCAGCTAGTGTGCTCACCCACAATAACCTCAAACCCAAAAGGTCTAACGCTGGACTGGTCCTCTTTACCCCAAACCCTCCTTTTGCATCCTCTCTCTGTGAAGGCTGCCATGGGCCATGCATCCATTTGCCCAAGCTGGGGGACTTGGTGTCATCCTTGATTCTTCCTGGTCCCGATGCACTAAGAGCTCTTCCTTTAGCCAGTTCTGTTGTCTCTCACTCTACGATTACTTGAGTCTTCTGTGTTTCCCTATGCCATCACTACTGCCTTAGTGCACACCGTCATCATCATTTGCCGGCCGTCTGCGGTGACCTCACTGGTCTTCCCTGTGGGAATTCTTGCTCCTGCCAATCCATTCTCAGCCAGGCAGCCAGAATGACTTTCCTCAACTGCAAATCTGATGATGTGACTCCCCTACATAAGCCTCTTCAAGGGTTGCTACTGCTCTGAGGATAAAATTTAAATGCTTTAACATGGCTTGTAAGACCCTATGTGATCTGGCCCCAGGTTTGGCTGTAGTCCCTCACTTCATGCTCATAATTTTCCAAATGAACATCCTATGTCTTACATATATGGTCTTTAGGACATGCTAATCCATCTGCTTAGACTATCCCCCCATGTCCTCATATGCTTTTACCTAGTGCTATGGGCTGAATCATGTTCCCCAACCCCCCCCCCATTCATATGCTGAATTCCTAACCCCCAGAAGTTCAGAGCGTGAGCTTATTTGGAGATCAGGTCTTGGCAGAAATAGTCAAGTTAAAGTGAGGTCATTGGGATGGGGCCCCGATCCAATATGACCAGTGTCCTTATACAAAGGAGAAATTTGGACACAGAGATGCATAGAGAGAAGATGATGTAAAGACACACAGACAGAGGATGGTCATCTATAAGCCAAGGAGAAAGTCCTGGTACAGATTCCTACCTTGCAGCCTCACAACCTCATAGCCTCACCACCCTGCTGACACCATGATCTCAGACATCTGACCTTCAGAAGTGAGAGATAATAAATTTCCCTTGTTGAGCTACCCAGTCCCTGCTACTCTGTTATGGCAGCCTGAGCAGACTCATATACCTGGATAATTCCTGCTTATCTTTTGATCTAAAGCTTAGGTATCACTTGGTTATGACCTCCTAGACTGGGCTGGATGACCCTTTTCTGTGCTTCCCTGAATCTCCTGCTCATTGAGACCTCATTCTTTCTATGAGAGCATGTGTCAGTCTGTATGAATTGTTTTTTTATCTGTGCTGCCTGATAGGCTGAGTTCTGTGAGGGCAGGATCAGACATACCTTATAGATCATTGTATCTCTAGAGCCTTGCACCTAGTAGGTAGAGCCTTGTATTAGGTATGTATTGCTGAATAACAAATGACCCCACAACTCAATAGGTTCCAGCAACAAACATTTATTATGTTATAGTTTTTTGTGGGTCAGGAATTTTGGAATAGTTTAGCTGGGTGGTTCTCTTATGAAGTTGCAGTCCAGATCTTACCCAGTCATCAGAAGGCTTGACTGGGTAAAGGCCCTTCTTCCAAGATGGCTCCCTCACATGGATGTTGACAAGAGGCCTTCACTACCCCTTGCATGTGAACTTCCTCAGATTCCTGCTTGGGTACTCTCATGACATGACAGCTGATTTCCCTCAGAGGAGGTGATTCAAGAGAAAGAGCAAATAAACTGCTATGGGTTGTATGTTCTAATCTCAGGTGGGCCATTATTTCAGCTATATTTGCTACCTTGTATTCATTAGAAGTGATTAAATGCAGTCACACTTAATGGGAGGCGAATTAGGCTCTATTCTCTGAAGAGAAGAGTATCAAAGAATTGTGGATATATTATTTATTTATTTATTTATTTATTTATTTATTTATTTATTTATTTTATTTATTTCTAGGAGAGAGAGAGACAGCGTGAGCAGGGGAGGGTCAGAGAGAGAGGGAGTCACAGACTGAAACAGGCTCCAGGCTCTGAGCTGGCAGTCAGCACAGAGCCCGACGCGGGGCTCGAACCCACGAACCGCGAGATCATGACCTAAGCGAAAGTCGGACGCTCAACCGACTAAGCCACCCAGGCGCCCCGAATTGTGGATATATTTTAAAACCACTGCAGGACTTGTTGAATAAGTGAAAACATTTTGAATAAATGCACCAACATAAGCTTTTCTCATTTATTGATTCAACTAGTTATTTACTGGGCTCCTCCTGATGCAGGATTTGCCCTGGGTAGGAGAAGGCTGAAAATTCCACTGGGAGAGGAGAAAACATAAGAATAGAGGTCACACCGGTGCTTCATCTCTCAAACATGCATGTGACAAAGACCAAAGGGTCACTCTACCCCAGGAGCCTTGTCATTGTGGCTCCAAGTATATCCCAATTACTGGCCTTGCTTTACCCACCTTCACTGTTTCTCTCCCACTACTCCTGAGCTTTTCATAATAGCTCTTTTTCTTTTCTTTTTTTCTTTAAAATTTTATAGCTTATTTATTTTTGAGACAGAGAGAGACAGAGAGACAGAGCATGAGCCAGGGGAAGGGCAGAGACAGAGGGAGACATAGAATCTGAAGCAGCTCCAGGCTCTGAGCTAGCTGTCCGCACTGAGCCCAATGCGGGCTCGAACCCACGAACCGTGTGATCATGACCTGAAGTTGGACACTTAACCAACTGAGCCACCCAGGCGCCCCCATAATAGCTCTTTTTCATTTTTATTTTCTAATGTGTATTTTGGAACCATTTTCATGATTGTTTATCCATATCTCCATAGATATCAGTTTGTGGAAGACAGAGCTGAGGTATATGATCTTTAGTACAGAGCCTTGTGCACCTTGGTCACTGAATAAGCATTAGTGGACAGTGTAGGTGCAATCTGTTATGCGTGAGTGTGCGCACTTATTAATAGCTTTGGTTTATACAGCACAGGAGGCCACTGCTGCTGTCATTGCTTGGAGAGTTGAGGAACCACATGGCCCTTCTCCCACTCCTACTTGCGTTCCTCAGGCCCCGTGTGAAGTGTCAGAACCTTGGTTTCATGCTTTGATAGGTTGGCGACCTCTGACATACTTTTCTACCTTTTTTTCCTATTAAAACTTTTTTGATGCAGGAGCACCTGGTTGGCTCAGGTGGGTATCCGACTCTTGATTTTTGTCTCTGGTCATGATCTCATGGTTTGTGGGATGGAGCCTCACATTGGGCTCTGTGCTGACAGCGTGGAATCTGTTTGGGATTCTCTCTCTCCTTTTCTCTCACCCCTCCCTGGCTGGTGCTCTCTCTCTCTCTCAAAAATAAATAAATAGGGGCACCTGGGTGGCTCAGTCAGTTAAGCGTCTGACTTCAACTCAGGTCAGGATCTCATAGTTTATGAGTTGAAGCCCCACGTTGGACTCTGCATTAACAGCTCACAGCCGGAAGCCTGCTTCAGATTCTGTGTCTCCCACCCTCTCTGCTCCTCCCCTGCTTGTGCTCCTTCTCTCTCAAAAATAAATAAATAAATATTTTAAGAAAAAAACATAAATAAAGCAAAAACAATTTTTTTAGTAACAAATGTTACTATTTCTAATCATCCAGATACTTTAATTTTTTTCTCTGTTTCTGCATATAATGACAAACTAAATCCCAGTAAAAAAAAGTTTTGACCAGTTAAAATAATTACAAAGCAGAAGTTTTTTGAAAAGTCTATTAGAGGATATATTAACAAAAAATGGAAAGAATATTGGTATAGATAATACCTAAAATTTTTTTTCCTTTTAATTTTATTTTATCTTTGAAACATGTTTGGGTTTTTTTATTGTCTTACAATATTTTTTTAATAGTTTATTGTCAAGTTCGTTTCTATATAACACCCGGTGCTCACCCACAAGTGCCCTCCTCCATGCCCATCACTCCCCTTCCCCCATCAGCCCTCAGTTTGTTCTCAGCATTCAAGAGTCTCTCATGGTTTGCCTCCCTCCCTCTCCCCCACCATTTTTCCCCTTTTTCTCTCCCATGGTCCTCTGTTAAGTTCCTCCTAATCCTCCTATACGTGCAAACATATGGTATCTGTCCTTCTCTGCCTGACTTATTTTGCTCAGCACAACACCCTCAAGGTCCATCCATGTTGCTACACATGGCCAGATTGCATTCTTTCTCATTGCCATGTAGTATTCCATGGTATAGATAAACCACATCTTCTTGATCCATTCATCAGTTGATGGACACTTAGGCTCTTTCCATGTTTTGGCTATTGTTGAGAGTGCTGCTGTGAACATTGGGTACATATGCCCCTATGCATCAGCACTCCTGTATTCCTTGGGTCAGTTCCTAACAGTGCTATTGCTGGATCCTAGGGGAGTTCTACTGTTAATTTTTTGAGGAACCTCCACACTGTTTTCCAGAGGGGCTGCACCAGTTTACATTCCCACCAACAGTGTAGGAGGGTGCCCATTTCTCCACATCCTCGCCAGCATCTAGAGTCCTCTGATTTGCTCATTTTAGCCACTCTAACCGGCATGAGGTGAATACCTAACATTTATTGAATGCTTATTATTTTGCAGTTGCTAATTTTAAAAATGTCAATGTTTGATCTCACTTCTCAGAATAGCTCTTATGTTAGCCTCATATAACGGATGAGAAAAAATAATGTGTGGAGAGGTAAAGTAACTTGCCCACTCCTCCAATAAGCATGGATATGATTCTGATGCAGGCACATTGACGCAAAGTCTGTGCTTGACACTTTTATGGTGCCCTTTCTCCCTGCGTCTTTTTTTTTAATGTAAATTTTTTAGTTCTAGTACAGCTGACACACCATGTAACATTGGTTTCAGGTGCGCCACGTGGTGATTCAACATGCTATGCTTACCTCTAATGTAGCTCCCATTTGTCACCATATGACACCACTGCATGATCTCCTTGCTGGACCTTTCATTCCCATGACCTATTTGCCCGTAACTGGAAGCCTGTATCTCCACCCCCAACTCACCTGTTTTGACCACCCCTCCCGCCGCTTCTACTTTTTAACACTCCTTTGCAAAGATTGCTTCCTCTCCTTCTCCAGCAATGCTGAAGGCTCAGGGAAGCCTGAGTTGAGATTTCTGGAAAATCAGAACGGAAGGGCTAGAACATATCGGTAGAACACTGTATGGCCAAACATTTTCAAATTCTCCTCCGTTTTACTCAGTGGCTGAGAATAAGCTAGTGGCAAGTAACCAGTAGGGCTTCAGGCCAAGCCGCCTTCCGCGTCCTACCCTGTGCTCTGTCCATCCCAGTCAACAGGAGGCATTAGAGCTTAGGTCCTGTGGGAAGACTGGGTGCAGAGGATGGTGCTGCCACCTACTAGATGCTGTAAGCCTCAGCTGATCATCTGTAAAACGGGGATAACAATGGTACCTTCCTCACAGGACCCTCATGAGGCCAAATGAAACAATCCACACAGAGTTTGATATATGATAAGTGCTCAGTAAATATTTCTTTGATGTGTGGAGTATGTGTTTGATTTTTTAAAATTTTTAATGTTTATTTATTATTTCTGAGAGAGAGAGACAGACAAACAAAGCGTGAGCAGGGGGTAGGGATAGAAAGAGAGGGAGACACAGAATCCAAAACAGGCTCCAGGCTCTGAGCTGTCAGCACAGAGCCTGATGTGGGGCTCAAACTCATGAGCTGAGAGATCATGACCTGAGCCAAAGTCGGACGCTTAACCAACTGAGCCACCCAGGAGCCCCAAGTCCTCAGTAAATATTAACATTTATTATGCCATCCTAGCCTATATTTTATTGGATACAGGGGAGGCAAATAAAAAAGATTCCTTATTAGCATGTCTGTTGAAGATCTATGTTTCCTCATTTTTTTTTTAATGTTTTATTTATTTCTAGGAGAGAGAGAGAGACAGCGTGAGCAGGGGAAGGTCAGAGAGAGAGGGAGTCACAGACTGAAACAGGCTCCAGGCTCTGAGCTGGCAGTCAGCACAGAGCCCGACACGGGGCTCGAACCCACGAACCGCGAAATCATGACCTAAGCAAAAGTCGGACGCTTAACCGACTAAGCCACCCAGGCGCCCCTATGTTTCCTCATTTTTATATCTTAAATCAGTAACCCCAAATGTTTATTTGTTTTTATTATACAGTATAGTGTTTTGTTTCCTGGAAATAGAAAGCTTGCTAGGAGCAGTTCTGACAGTTAAAGATTAAGGTGTGTGTGAGTGGTGTGTACCATTTACTTGATATTTTGCAGAAAGTTCCTTACTGTCTGCTTTTGGTAATGAGACCATGTTGGTGGAGCTATTGCCCGAAGATTGGAGTCCCCTGGCCTACACCTAAGACAGCTGAGAGAGGCCAGGGCAGAGACAGAGGCAAAGAGATGTGGATTCTTTTAGATTTTGCCTGATACTGGCAAAATCTTGGGCTGGGACAGAGACTGGATATTTGTTGCCTGAGTCATGGAGAGTGAAAGGTGAAAGAACTGGGCATGTTCTCCTTAACTATTTGGGTAAGGAGGGAAGGGAGAAGGGAATTTTTTTAATGTTTATTTATTTATTTGGGGGGGAGAAGGGACAGTGAAGGAGGGAGAGCAAGCATCCCAAGCAAGCTCTGTGTTTACTTACAGTGCAGGGCTCTGTTTCCAGAACCGTGAGATCATGACCTGAGCCAAAATCAAGAGTTGGATGCTCAACCCACTGAGCCACCTGGTCACCCTGAGAAGGGAATTTCTTTAGGTGGGTTTCAGCATCTGAGGAGGGATCCACAACATAAACCAACAATTTTCACATATTTTGAAGTTTCTTTGTTATTTTGCATTGTCTGATTAATGACTTTGTCTCCGTCAGTATCTTTTTAAAGTTGAGGCCAATTAAGAATAATTTTATTTGAGAAGAGAACTAAATTGCAGTTCCCTAAGATGCTGACTGTAATACTGAGGTCTATTTGAACCAGCCGAAGGACAGGGACCGCTGGGCAACTTTCTCTGCAGGTGGTGTTTCCTGTGGGACTGAAGTGGGCTTCTGACCTTGCTGTCCTGAGGCCCTTCCTTGCGCCTCATTATCTTCCAAAGCCTTGGTGGCTTTTCCTCCCTCCCCTTTCTAATTCTTCCAAAGGGACAATTTCCCTTAGAAAATAAATTAGTTCTTTTATTTTACAGGAATGGAGTCCAATTTTCTACCTAAGCCTAGTAGCTAAACACGTAGCTAAAATTTCCTTTGATTCTCTTATCTACATGCAGATAACTGAAGACAGAAACTTCAGATAAAGTCCTAGGCAGCAAATGGATTATTTGTGGCCTAGACCAAGTGGAAGGAGGAACTCGGGTGGCTTTATTGAACTTTAATTTCACCTTTAGTTTACCAAGGAAATTTAGAGAGCGAGCAAGGAAGCTGAGGACAGTGCTTTGTTTTTCTGCTTTTAAAGTGCTGAAAGGCTCTTTCCCCCTCTTCTTCCCCTTTATCACTTGGCAATGACCTTTCTTTTGCAATCAAGGGTAACCTTGCCACTCACAGTGCCTCCCAATGTATGCTGCACACTCCCTTATCCAATCAGGGCAGTAAAGGCAAGGCTGATGTTCTTCAAAACCCCAATGTGCGTATTAAGGAGGAGTTCTTATTTTGAAAGTTACCTTGAATAACTTTAGTTGTGCTTTCCTAGCTTTTGCCTTCACTTTTTGAACTCTGGGTCTAGATTCCAGAAGTCAGAACTATCTGAATGAAGGCACCATGGAGAATAATGGGGTTTAAGAAAGGAACAGCATGGTCTGGTGCCTAGAACTGGGGCTGGGGGACCTCGCACGTGATGCTCCCTCAGTGTTTGAAGCAACTTGTATACGATGACCTCCCCAAACTCCAACACATGGGCTCATGACCTGGAGGATCTGGGTGTTGGCAGTTTGTATCACAGGTGCTTGTTGCACACCCTTAAGTTGTTCATTTCTTCACCTTTCTGCTCTGCACTTGTTCATTTTCCTTCTACCTCCTGCCCCGCATCCATGCTGCAGCTCTCCATTTTTCAGACATAAGCAGCCAAGGAGGAAGAGAATGCAGAGTTGAGAGAGAGCAGGGGAAACTATTCAGAAAACAGTAGGCTCCAGGGCTTAGGGTTCAGGGTCAGTGTCCCATTTCTTGTCCTTCACAGATGGGCGATATAGAGCACAAGAGAGCTGTTTGCTGTTTGCAGGGCATAGGAAGGGGATCTTTTTCAACATTAATAGGTGCAGAAATGTGGACTCCAAGGAAACAAGAGCATTGTGTAAGCTCATCAATATTGTGTAAAATCCATATGGTATATTAGACTTTCCTCCAAAGGTGCGTCTTTTTCAGAAATACGAGACAAGTCTGCACTTCCCAAGTACCAGAGAATGGCAAGGAAATGGCATTGGAGCACAGGGACAGATAAAAGGCAATGCCACCTTGACACAGGTACTCATGAGTCATGCACATTTTACCAAAGGATGGAGTATTTTTACAAAAGCAAAGGAACTGTAATACTCCAGAATCTTTAAGGAAGCACTTTGTTACTTTTCAGTAATTTCTTTTCTGTAAGGTTTGTGTTTGTGTGTTTGTTCCTCCCACCTCCCTTGAAAGAACTGACCTTTTTCAGGGTATGTTCATTCACTAGATATGAACAAAAATGCTTTATAAGAAAATGTCCTTAAGTGGTGAGGATGAAAGATCATCTGCCTTAGAACCATATAGACCAGAATTAGAGCTGTCATTTATACTATGTGATATTTGACAGATTTCTTTTTTTTTTTTTTAAGAGAGAGGGGATGTAAAGGCAGAGTGGGGGGGAGAGAGAGAGAGAAAGAGAATCCCAACAAGTAGGCTCCACGCTCAATGTGGAGCTGGATGTGGGGCTTGATCCCACGACCCTGGGATCATGACCTGAGCTGAAATCAAGAGTCAGACACTCAACCTACTGAGCCACCCAGGTGCCCCTCAACATATTTTTTAACAACTGGGAGACATGGGTCCCTATTTTAATGGAATGTATTTCTTTTGTATTTAGGTTGGTCTGTATGGCATGTTCCCTAATTTTTGAAATGGAACAAACAACTTCATCTTCAAGATTATCCTTGTGAATCAATGGGTGAATAAAAGTACAGCGAATGGCACCAACAGATTCTTAGCTGATCTCAGTTCCCTTTCTCGTGTTTATTATACCAGACTGCAGGTATGCCCCAGTGTGCACAATAAAGGGTTATACACACACTGGTTTTTATTTAAGGGCTTTAGAGTAACTCTAAGGAACTCTAACGGTGAAGTATATGGCAAAGAAGAATCACATTCAAAAACCAACAGCTTCTCTCGTTCATACTCATTTTATCGATGACCTGGCAAGGCTTGCAGAGATACAAAGGAAACCAATAGAGTCTCTGCCATCAAAAGCCCTTGGTCTGTTAGATGAACCATATGAAGCTGCCATTTCTGTAGGACAAACACCATGGACTGTCAGCAGTTTCATATGATTCAACCTCATGGTAGGAGATAGGAAGGAGATGTTTCTTGCTGGGGATCAGAAACGCTTAACAGAGGAATGGCTGCCCAACACGGCACATGGCGGAAGGTCCTTACACAGCCCCGCTCTGAGTATCAGGTGCCATGTAACAGGGGAAGCCCAGCACTTTCGGTGTGCTCATAGGCTTCCTCTGAAGCTGCTTGCCCCTACTGATATCTTGCTCTACACTTTCTTGCTTTCAGCTCTCAGGAACGCAGCCTAGCCCTTGGGATGGGATACTCAGCTGTGTGGGCATTGACCTTGGTCTTCTGTCCAGCTGGCTCAGGCTCCTCCTCCTTCTGGCTGTCTTGGGAAAACAAGACTCCTGGTTGGACTGGGCCCCAGAACCCTTCCCTCAAGGTCACCCATTTGGGTATGTGGAGTACCATTTTAGGAGCAGAGGACACTACTGCATTTGGCAACGTGGTGCTGGGGAATTGGGAAATGGCCTGTGTCCAGCTGGGTGGCTGCACAGGGTCCTGTCCTGGGATAGGCCCTATGGGGATCCCTCTCTGATCTCTTATGCAGAATAGGGTCTACTCTTAGGGCCCCTTCTGCCTGGTAAGATGCCCCTCCCTTTGCATTGGCCCTCCTCCATGCTGACTACACTTCCCATTGTCTGTTGCCTCATCTTCTTCTTCCCGATAGAGACTGCCTCCCTTCCAGCCACCACAGAGAGTCTGCCTCTTCCAGAGCTCTGCCTGAGGAATGCCAGCCTTCCCTGAGGGAAGAGTACCAGCCCGCGTCATTGAGTCTCATCAACCCAGGCCACCTCCACATTGGATACCTAGAAGAGGAATAGTGGAGATAGGGGAGAGGCAGGGCTGTTATCCCTTCATTCACCCATTGCCAGGTTACTGAGCTCTTCTCGGGGCTGGGTGCTAGGCTGGTTGCCATGGTGAGGAGCTCACAGTCTGGTAGGGAAGCTTGGTCTGTGAGCAGACATCTGGGACAGGACGCTGAGTGCTAGGAGACAGATACACACAGATCAGAGGATGTCTATCAGACAGAAAGGTGAAGCTTCTAGAAGGGGAATTTGGGGGACAGAGAAGGGAATCCATTTGTTTTTTCTTGAAGCAAACATTGGTTGAGCCACTATGTTGTGCCAAGCAGTGTACCAGGCACAAGGTGAGGGGGTGGGCTGCAGTGATAAGCAAAACCAGATTACGTCCTGCCTTTGTGGAGTTTAGTGTCTCCATTGAAGGAGACAGATATTGATCAAATAAGCACAATAATAAATGAATACTTACAAACTGGGAAGAATGGGGGAGCATGAAGAGAGCTCATAACAGGGCACTTGGCCGCTTTTGCGGGGACGGGGAAGATGTGGAGGAGGAAAGGAGCAAAGAGAGTATCATTTGAATTGAGAGGTGAACAATGGACTGGAGTTATTAGCCCCAGGAAATTGGCAACTAGGACATTTTGGACCGGAGAATTATGCTGGTGAGGGTTTAGAGATTGAGGGAGAGCCTTCCATCAGGGAACTGAGCCGGAGCACAACAGCAGAGATGCAGGATGGCCAGGATAAGGATTTGTTTAGGCTTTATCCTAAGAATGATGGGAATCCAAGGTTGGGTTTTAAGCCAGGGGGCAGGGTGGGTGCAGAATGGTGACAGGATCAGGTTTGAATTTTGAAAAGGCCTCAGCTGGCAGCAGAATAGAGGATTACAGAGAACAAGCGAGAGGCAGGAAATTGGTATTTATTTATTTATACATAATGGGATCCTATTGTATGTATTGTTTTGTAACTTGCCTTTTTTTTTTTTTTAAACTTATGTCACACTGATCTATCTCATTCAACTTAACAATGCAGCCAGCCCAATATTTTGTTGTATAGGGGGATAGGCTATATAATGATTCAGAGTTTATTTCTAAATTAGTTCTAAGTTTTCAGGTTCACAAAGTACCAGCAGGAACATCCGTGAACATGGATGTGGCAGGTGGAATTCTGAGAGAGTCCCAAGTTTCCCACCATTATTGCACTAGCCTTGAGTAATCCCCTGCCCCACAGTGTGGGCAAGAACCATGGAGAGGATGGGATATAACTCCGATGACTGAGTTAACGGACTTGGAATATTCTGGGCGGGACTGTTTAAACTAAAGACCTCTTCAAAGGGGATCTCTAAAGGGGAGAGATTTGAAATGTGAGGGGGCCGAAGGAGGGCCACGTGGCGAGGTTGCATGAACCCCAAGGACTTGAGAATGACCTCTAAGTGGCTGAGAGTGGTTCACCTCTGACAGCTAGTGAGAAAACAGGACCTCCCTCATACATCTGCAAGGAAATGAGTTCTGCTAACACCCTGAGGGAGCTTGGAAGCAGGTCTTTCCTGAGTTGAACTTCCAGATGAAAACACACGGGGCGACATCTTGACTTCAGTCTTGTGAGATCCTAGGCCGAGGACCCAACAAAAATGTACCTGACTCCTGCCCTTCAAACTGTGAGATAACAGTTTTGTGTTGATTTAACTTGTTTAGTTTGTGTTAACTTGTTATGCTCAATAGAAAATCAATACCATGGGGCGCCTGGGTGACTCATTCTGTTAAGAGTCTGACTTCAGCAGAGGTCATGATCTCACGCTTTGTGGGTGTGAGCCCTGCATCTGGCCCAGTGCTGAGCATGAAGCCCTCTTGGGATTGTGTCTCCCTTTCTCTCTGCCCCTCCCCCATTCACGCTTGCTCTACCCCCCCAAAAAAAAACTTAAAAAAAAAAAAAAGAAAACCAATATCATGACTATTTGAATACATTTTCCAGTATTTCCACAGGACAGACATAGAGAAACATATTGCCTGGAATTTGAAGGTGTGCCCATTAAAATTTTTAATAGTTATTTTCAAGTTGTTCCTGAAAAGGTCGCACCAGTTTTGTGTTCCCCACAGTGGAGAATAAAAGTATCTATTTTGCTATGCTGATACTTTTTTCTTATGTTTTGTCAACCTGATGGGTAAGAATGGTACCCATTTCTGTTAGAAGGTGAGCCTTTTGGATATCTATCAATCTGTCCATCTGTCTATCTATATTTGGCTACTCATATCTCTTGCCTTCTACTCTATTAAGTTTGTGTGTTTCTTCTGCAAAAACCAAAGTATGACAAAGTTCTGGTATGTGCTAAGTGTTTGATAAATATTAAGTAATCATGAGTGATTTCTAGGAATTAAGCATATAACTATTCTATTAATCCTGTATTACAACTGTTGCATATGTTTTTTTTAATGTTTATGTATTTATTTTGAGACCGAGACAGACAGTGCAAGTGGGGGAGGGGCAGAGAAAGAGGGAGAGAGAATTCCAAGCAGCCTCTGTGCTGTCAGTGGCTTGATCCCGTGATCCATGAGATCATGACCTGAGCCAAAATCAAGAGTCAGGCACTCAACCGACTGAGCTGCCCAGGTGCCCCTCTACTGCATATGTTTTATTTCAATCTGATTTTTATGAAAAAATGTCCCAGGTTTTAAATGTTGGCAACAAATCAACCAATTAAAATTCATAGGTAGAGCCAATAATGTGGGTCAAACAAAACCCCTAGTGTGCAGCCTCTGTTCTCCCTCAATCCTCCTTCCATTTCTTACCCTTATGCATTTCTTAGCCACTGAAGCTTATCCCTGTTAAATGAGTGGGGAGCCTTGGATATTTTTCTATGTCTGGAAAGAGTTTATACATAAGAATTATCTTTCTTTGAAGGACTGGAAGAACTCATTTATAAACCCATCTGAATTTGATGCTTTTTTTTTTTTTTTGCTGGTGGAGGGGAAAATATATTTTTTTGGCTGTTGTATCAAATTAAAAAAATTTTTTAACGTTTCTTCATTTTTGAGAGAGAGAGAGAGAGACAAAGCATGAGCAGGGGAGGGGCAGAGAGAGGGATACACAGAATCTGAAGCAGGCTCCAGGCTCCAAGCTGTCAGCCCAGAGCTCGATGCTGGGCTTAAACTCATGAACCATGAGATCATGACCTGAGCCAAAGTAAGACACTTAACTGACTGAGCCACCCAGGTACCTGTATTGTATCAATTTCTTATCTGGCCATTAGCTTGGTCTGGTTTTTACCTTTTTTGGAGTCAATTTTAACATTTATATTTTCCTAAAAGTTATCCTTTTCATCTAGATTTGCCTATGTATTGGTGTAAACATTTAAATGAGGTTCTTTAACACATTTTTTATTTTTATTGAACCAGTAGTTATGATTCTTGTCATTCGTAATATAATTTTTCATAAAATCCTATTTTATGTATTTGTGGAAAGCTTATTATACATATGATACAAAATTTAGTACACACGCAGGATATATAGTTAAAAAAAAATACAAGTACAGGAACATCTTTGTACTCAGCTGTCAAGTTCCCTTCCCAGAAACAACTGTAATTTGTTTTGTGTGCAACTTCTACCACAATAGATTTTTAGAACATTTTCATCATCCCCCAAAGAAGCCTTGTGTCTCTTAGCTATCACTGCCCATTTTTCACCAGACCCTCCAGCTCTAGGCAACCACCAATCTCCTTTCTGTTTCCTGATTTGCCCGTTCTGCACATTTCATATAAAAGGTGTAGTTATGTGGTCTTTTGTGACTGGCCTCTTTTACCTTAGCTCAATGTTTTCAAGGTTCATTCATCCATGTCATAGCACATTTCAGTACTTCATATTTTTTAATGCCAAATAACATTCCACTTTGTCAACTGATGGATATTTGGTTCTTTCCATTTTTTTGGCTATTATGAACCACGCTGCTCTGAACATTCTTGTACAGCTTTTTGTGTGAATATGTTTTCATTTCCCTGGGAATGGAAGGCTGGGTCATGGAGTAACTCCATGTTTAACATTTTGAGGATCCACCAAACTGTTTTCCACAGTGGCCACACCATTGTAAATTCCTACCACCCACGTGCAAGGGGGTCCATTTCTTCACCTCTTCCCCAACACTTGTAATTTCCCATTTTTTAAAAAATGATGGCAATCCTAGTGGGAATCAAGTGGGATATTATTGTGACTTTGATTTACATTTCCCTAAAGAATATGATGTCTATACATTGACCATTTGTCTATCTTCTTTGGAGAAATGTATGTTCAGACCCCGTGCCCATTTTTCCATTGAGCTTTTCATTCCATTGTCTTTTTTTTCATTCCATTGTCTTTTCATTGTGGCATTCCATTGCTTTCTCAGGGACTATTTCTTACCAGTTTCTTTTTTTTTTTTTTAATTAAAAAAGTGGTTTTTTTTTTTTTTTAAATTTCTGAGAGAGAGAGAGAGAGAGACAGCGTGAGCATGGGAGGGTCAGAGAGAGAGGGAGATACAGAATCTGAAGCAGGCTCCAGGCTCTGAGCTAACTGTCTGCACAGAGCCCGACATGGGGCTTGAACCCACGAACTGTGAGATCATGACCTGAGCCAAAGTCAGATGCTTAACTGACTGAGCTACCCAGGCACCACTCTTACCAGTTTCTTACCAGTTAAGTTTTACCACCACTTAGGTAGGACAGCACTGTCCAATCAAAATGCAATGCTATGTAATGCATATGTAATTTAAAATTTTCTCTTAGCCACATTAAAAACAGCAAGAAGAAACAAATGAAATTTATTTTAATAGTAGGTTTTATATAACAATAATATTATTTAACCTAAAACATCCAGAATAGTATCATTTCTTATGTGTACTCTATACAAAAATGCTTTACATTCTTTTTTTCTTTATATAAAGACTTTTAAGGGTATATTTTACATTCATAGCACATCTCAATTTAGAACACAAATAAGCCAGGGCTCCTGGGTGGCTCAGTTAAACATCCAACTCTTGATTTTGGCTCAAGTCATGATCTCGTGCTTCAAGAGTTCAAGCCCCACATATGGCTCTGCTCTGACAGCATGGAGCCTGCCTGGGATCCTCCCTCCCTCTCTCTCTGTCTCTCCCTAGCTCGTGCTCTCCCTCTGTCTCTGTATATAAATAAATAAACATTAAAAAATAGAATAGTAATAAGCCAAGTTCTCAATAGTTTCACGTAGTTATTGTACCATGTTCAGATTGTACCATAAGATTTACAACGGTAAAAAGTACTGTTTGCTTGCTGCTGTTTCTTGTATTCCACAGTTTTATCTCTGCTCGTCATATTTGGGGATGGGAAGTTGATGGAAATTCAAATCTATTGGCTTCTTTTTACTCTGAGCAGCATAAATCCAGTTTAGAGACAGTGTCTGGGACTTGAGGGAGCACATAGATAATAAATGGAAGGGAGAATGGAAGGGAGAAAACTTGAACTGCCACAGGTGAATGATCGCTGTAATGAGGAAGGCAGTGATGGAAGAGGAACGAAGGGGGTATATTCCAAAGACACTAGGGACATGACTTGGACACAGAAGGGGCTCACTTGGTCAATAGGGTGTGGAGAACTAGGGAGAGGGAAGAGCTGAGAATGATTGAGGACCCTGGTTAGGGTGAACAGGGGCTGTGCCACCTGGGGGAAGTTCAGAACAAGGAAAGAGTTTGGGGAAGATGGTGGTGAACAGTTTGACCCCATTAAATCTGGGATGCCAACGTGACATCCAATGGAGCAGCAGCCTGGACAGGGGACTGAGGGACAGGACCACGGAGAGGAGGGTTTGGGACCTCTTCACAGAGACGTGAGAGGGGCTGCCAGGGAGGGGCTGGCCAGTGCTTTGGGACACGGCAGAGATACAAGAAAGAAGAAACAGGACAACAATCTGAAAAGGAGCAGCCGAGGAAGAAGCAGGAAATTCAGGGTAGTCTAGAGTTTGAAGAAGAGAGTGAGGGATCTGTGTGAAATGCCACCGTAGGAAGTAAATAGCTACAGTAATAATGACATTGACCACACAATGCATTGCTGCTCCTCTACTGCACTCACAAAATCCGGGGAACAAGAAAACCCTTGTTCCACGTGTAAGAAGGTGCCGATTACTAATACATTTCAGTAACTTGGAAAGACAGTGTGCATTCTGGGTCTCAAAAACATTTTTTTTTAAATATTTTTATTTATTTCTAGGAGAGAGAGAGAGAGACAGTGTGAGCAGGGGGGGTCAGAGAGAGAGGGAGTCACAGACTGAAACAGGCTCCAGGCTCCGAGCTGGCAGTCAGCACAGAGCCCGACGGGGGGCTCGAACCCACGAACCGCGAGATCATGACCCGAGCGAAAGTCGGACGCTTAACCGACTAAGCCACCCAGGCGCCCCTCAAAAACATTTTTTTAAATGTTTATTTATTTTTGAGAGAGTTTGTTTGAGTAGGGGAGGAGCAAGAGAGAGGGGGTCGGAGAATTCGAAGCAGGCTCTGTGGTAATAGACACAGCCTGGATGCAGGGCTCGAACTCAGGAACAACGAGATCGTGGCCTGAGCTGAAGCCAGACGCTTAACCAACTGAGTGTCCCAGGTGCCCCCATTTTGGGTCTTTGAAGACAGAATTTATTCCACAGGCTGAGTCCTTGCTGTCTGGGGAATCCAGAACTTGAACACCACCTACCAATCCAAAAGCCAGTGAGTGATGATAGTGAGTCTGGATGACGTCAGTCCTGCTGGATGGCCTCCCGAGGCCTGTGAGAGCCGTGGCAGCCCAGGGCTGGCCTGCATCTCTGGCCTCACTTCCCTCCATGCTGCCTGGGGCTCTGTGCCTGGCCACACAGGAGGCTGCCTCTCCCAGGGCCTTTGCGCATGCTGTTTCTTTTAAGCCTTCTCTCCTTTCTTGCCAGACCAAGAAGATTGGATGCTTATATCATTTTCTGGCTTAAAACCTTTAAATGATTTCCCATGATACATACAATAAATGCAAACTCAGAACCAGAATCTAGAAAGCCATGTGTCGTCTGGTCCTTGCTTAACTCTCCCACCTCAGTTCCTTCATACCGTCTCTTGCCCACTCAATTCTACACACTGGTCTTGTTCCCCTACTCCAAAAGCATACCAGGCCATTCCCTCTGCTTTAAAAACCCTCCCCTTCATCTTACCATTTAGTCTCAGCTTAAACATCGCTTCCTCAGGCCTCCCTGGCCACATGGTAACTCTGTCACAGTCTTCTGCCCATTAGCGGTTCCTCCCTCCTGGAATTAGTGAGAGGACCTCGTGGTTTGGTCCACTGCTCTAAGCCAGTGCTCAGAGCAGTGGGAACACATGATAAGTGCTCAATATCAGTTGAATGGATGGAAACACTAAGGTCACCTCCTCCAGGCAGCCTTTCCTGACTCCTGTTTTACCCAGCCTGGTTTAGGCTGTGCTCCGATGTGCTCACATGGAGTCTTAGCTTCTCTTGGGTCTGGTACCTTCTACATTGGGTTGTAACTGCCTTCCTGCCTGACCTCCTTACCTCTCACGTTGGCATTCCCAGTGTGTGGGACATCTCCTTGCCCAGAACAGAGCTGCAACTGGTGTTTGCTGGATGTTGCATGAAGGAGGAAGGGGGAAGTGAGAGTGAGTCTGAGAGGAGTCCCTTATCCCTGTGACTCTGGGGAAAACATGCAATTCCCATGGAAGCAGGAGGCAGCCATACTTCCAAAGTGAAGGCCCAGCCTGTGTCCCTGAGGTATGTCATCTCCAAGTGTATCTGTTCCAGACAAATGCCGGTGAATCTTCCTGGGAGAACCAGGTAGTTGGAGTGTCCCTGGTGGGATAGGCCAAGAGATACGGACTGCCCAGGAGGCTTGTCCTATACGGGAGAAGCTAACATCCAGACAGCGGCCTAGCTGATTTTTATCCATCTGCTTTTTGGTGAAACTGTGTGGTGCAAAATGGAATGATAACAGTTGCTTGACAATCACTGTTTGCAAACCCATTGGAAACAAAAGCAGATTTTAGTCAACCTGATTTTGGCATAGTAATCATGAAACCTTCAAAAAACTTTGACTTAGGGGCACATGGGTGGCTCAGTCGGTTGAGTGTCTAACTTCAGCTCAGGGTTCTCGTGGTTCGTGAGTTTGGGCTCGTGCTGCTGTCAGCTTGTTAGTGCAGAGCCCACTTCAGATCCTCTGTCCCTTGCTCTCTCCTCCTCCCCCACTTGTGCTCTCCCCCCCCAAATAAATAAAAATAAAAAATAAAAAACTTCAATTTAAGTGCTAAACATTGTTTAAGAATAAACACCACTAAAATCTAGCTTTCTAGATTGCTTTTCTTAACAAACAACTAAAAAAAGTAACCTGGGTGTCACCTGCGTCGTTCAGTTGGTTAAGCATCTGACTCTTGATTTTGGCTCAGGTCTTGAGCTCACGGTTTGTAGTTTCAAGTCCTGTGGCTGGCCCTGTGCTGACAGTGTGGAGCGTGTTTGGATCCTCTCCCTCTCTCTCTTCCGCTTCCCCATTTGTTCTCTCACTCTCTCTCTGTCTCTCAAACTAAATAAAAATAAACTTAAAAAAATTAAAAAATTTAAAAATGCACCCTTAGTCATTAGCTTATCACTGTGTTTTTGTAAGTGTGCTAAGAACGAGATGGTAAAATTCATTAAATAAAGTGGGGTGGGAGATAGTTGGTTTTTATCGCTAAGGGGGAATAATTAAGGAGAGCCTATGGAAATAGGAAATGGGGAAAAGTAAATCCGATTAAGTGAATGTGCATTTGCTTTCCTCGTTGCCCTGCCCTCCCTCACATGCTCCGTTCTGAACTTTTCTCTCCCTTGTTCTCACCCCTCCTCCACAGGATTCCAAGTTATACTTCCTTGTTCAAAATTAGCGCCACAGGCTTTGCCGCAGGAAGCTGGGATTCAGGTTGTTGCTCTCACTGTGACAAAAGCCAGGGGGAAAAATAATCTGTGGCGCACTGGGGACTTGAGTGACAGTAATAATGAAACAAGATAGGCTTATTATTTATCTAGTATTGTGTACGCGCAAACAACTGCCCGGAGACAAATACCCTCAAACTGAGAAAGCCGTCCGCCATGGCACTTAGGAAGTGCCCGGAAAGGACAGGGTGTCCCAGAACTTGAGGAGGCCGGCTGCTGCCGGTCCTCTGAAGGCGCGTCCTTGGTTGACCCCTCAGTGCATTTCCGAAAGTGTAGGCAGCAGAAGTACCTTTATGAAGATTATTATTTTCACCTTGCAAAGAATTTTCAACATGGATTCCTCTCCCCCTTTGTGTTTACCACCTTGTTTTGAGAAACTCATATTCGTGGCTTTTGGACAGATTGGGTGAGAAAAAGCTTTTCAGAGGACTTTGTTGCCACCGTTGGCAGAGCCTGCATTTTCCTGCTCAGGTGTCTTCAACTTCATCTTTGCTTCTGATTGTTATTGTCCTAGGTCTTGGCTGAGGTGGATGTCCTCCTTGCCATTTGCCAGTAAATTGCCCAGGCTCATCAGATGGGTCTCCTGGTTGACCTCTAGGGGTACCTGTGGAAGATTCTTCCAGAGCAGAGCCTGCATCATAACACGCCAGGTCCTAATTTAATCTATGGTTCATATTTGCTCCTGTGCTAAAAAGGAGACCCCGTGCTTCCAAATGCTTTCATGCAGCTTCTAATTTCTTTCTGAGATACAAGTTGCACCATTTTTGTAAGGCTTTCTGTGAAGGTGGCCTGGGATTTCCTATGTCTCTCTTGTATGTAGCATCCCTCCATATCTCCTCTTCCTTCCTGTGGCTCAGCTGTTACCAGGGCATCTTGGACAGATTTCACTACTCTGAGCATTGCTAGCTACTTCGCCCAGCAGACTTCAACTTGGCTTTTCTGAGAGGGTCACCAGTGGAAAGCTTGGGTTGGCTTCAGAGCCCCTACCATTCTGACCACAACAGTACCAAGAGTCTGTAAGTTAGGTAGACAAGATGGAGCTGGTTGTTTCCTGGAACCTGAAATCCCCTGTGGTTTCCCTAAAAAGTGCTGTGGGAATGATGAAGACAGTGGGTTTCCATTAGGGAGCACAGAGCTTGGTCAGAGACAAAAGAAGTTAACCCAAAGAAAGGGTTGAAGGGTGAAGGCTATTTAAGGAGGTACAAGTGACTTATGTTCTCACTTAGACACCCCTTTCCTTCATGGACTCACTATAGTAAATAAAATCAGGGAGGGAACAGGAACAAGAAGGAAAAATTTACCATGATCTTCCCCATCCAGTGTGCTCATCTCGTGCATCCCTCCAAACCTGCCTGTGGACCCCTGTCCCCATTTCTGTAACTGCATCACCTTCTCCATGCCGTGTGTCAGCTGGGACCCTGTAACCCTCACTGTCCTGGAGCCCATGGGGGCTGCTCCAGGAGACTGTCTCTCACAGCTGTCTTCTTTTCCTCCTTCCCTGGCTTTATCACTTAATGGCCCACTTAATGGTTGACTCACTGGTCTGCCCGATCCTGGACTCTAACTCTGGCAGAGCAGGCCACGCATCATACCCCTGTCACATGTTTGGACTCCATGTCTCCATTTGGTTCTGAGCTATTGGCACCTTCCTCCAGGTTTGTCTAGGTGCCTCCCTAGATGTGGTGCTTGCTCCCGCGCACAACCTGAATTTTAAGTTCTGATCTCCAGCATGGATTCTGGTCTGATCAGAGCCCATTTCTCCTGGCCGAGCATTTTGTAGAGATAGGCAGTTCCTTTGCTTTTATGTCACTTCCCCAAGTGAGAGGAGCCAGAGCAAAAGAACAGGTGCAGAATGGGGCACTGCAGGGACCAATCCCCCCTCTCACATTTCTGCTAAAATCCTACAGGGAGACTACCAGAGACCTAGGATCTGAGCTCTATTTGTTACACAAAACATGCTGGATGGTGAGCAGTGAATAAGACATGGTTAGAAAAGGTGCTAGAATATATACCCAATTGATAAAAGGACTTATTCTATGTTTTTTAAAAATTTTTAAATGTTTATTATTATTTTTGAGAGAGAAAGATACAGAACATGAGTAGGGGAGGGGCAGAGAGAGAGGGAGACACAGAATCCAAAACGGGCTCCAGGCTCTGAGGGGTCAGCACAGAACCCGACGCACGGCTTGAAGCCACAGACTGTGAGATCATAACCTGACCTGAAGTTGGATGCTAAACTGACTGAGCCACCCAGGTGCCCCTCTATGCTTTTATCTATAGTGTTTTATAACAACAGTGTACTAATAGAACGTGTTTTGTATACATCACTTTTTTTTTAAAGTGGAAAAATACAACCCACCCCACCAGTGCTAAATGGGGCAATCTTTATTAGCATCTCAGGCAGCCCTAAGCTGGTTCTTGGTGACTATCAACACCATCATGGGGTCTACACTGAGGACTGTACTCTGGGCTCCATCAGTGAGGGGTTAGCTGAAAACTGTTTGGTGTGCTTCCTTAGGCTGTGTGAGGCTGAAGATAAGAAGCCCTCTGGGAAGGACTTTTAATATATCATGTGAGCTTGGCCTCCTGAAGAATGTAAGGGGATAAAACAGATGTTGAGTCCATTAACTTGTCAGTGAAGCAAAGCAAACATCACCACAATGGGAATTGGATTAATGTTACTGTTTTATTTTTATTGTTTAGGTTAATTTGCTGCAAACTTACTTTGTTCGCGTGGACTTTACTTATCAGATACTTGGATATACATCACAACTGCAGGACCCTGGAAATACCATCTTCTGGATTTTCACCAGAGCATGATGGCTTCCCAGTTTCATAAACTGTATCATTCATGTGTATAAACTTCCATAATTACTAATACCTGGCTCTGTTCTAAATACTGTTTCCATATCCTCTTGACTTCTCTGCAGATATAACAGTAAATTTCATGTTTCATTGCATAATTGGTTGTTGTTATCTTAATATGTGAAAGTCTCTGGTATCATTGATTTGGTTTTTAGGATTTACAAAAGGCTGTGTACATCATCTGTATTTATTGTCAGATACCTTTGTAAGTGCATGTTTTCTTTGGGCCAATAGTTCTCTTTTCAAACCTCATTGTTCTTCCCAGACATAGTGGAACCACATCACAATGTTGGAAGTGAAGGTAGAAATAACACTCTCCTTAAGAATCAGTCTTGCTGTTTTGGGGCCAATATTGTTACTGTGTTTATAGAAAACACTTTTGAACCTGTGGAATGTTCAGATGCTTGTGCTAATGAGCTGTGTTATAATGGTGTTCTCCTGGTCTTCAAACGCTACCCTTACTGACAGAGCTACCTTAACTCCATCAGGAAGCCCATCAGACAGCTAGAGAGACTGAACCCTGTTGATGCAAAATGACTTCCTCAGTTGGTGATAAATGTGGGCATTTTCCATTCTTGCTAAAAGGAAAAAAAAAAAGTCTCTTTCCTTATATGGTTGAGAACATCTAGCAAAATATTTCATTAACATCCAGAACTGAGTCATGTCCTCAAGTCATTTATAGAAGACCTATACTTTGGCATGAAGGACAATACACAGTGACAAGCTACCCAGAGAGAAAATCATAGTTGCCTGAGTTGGTCTTTACAACATTTCTAACTTCGGGGCGCCTGGGTGGCTTAGTCGGTTAAGCGTCCGACTTTCGCTCAGGTCATGATCTCACGGTTCGTGGGTTCAAGCCCCGCGTCGGGCTCTGTGCTGACTGCCAGCTTGGAGCCTGGAGCCTGTTTCAGTCTGTGACTCCCTCTCTCTCTGACCCTCCCCTGCTCACGCTGTCTCTCTCTCTCTCTCCTAGAAATAAATAAAACACTTAAAAAAAATTAAAAAAAACAACAACAAAAAACATCTCTAACTTCAAATTTCTGGATTGTTGGACTCTCAGCACTGGTATTGACTAACCCTGGGTGCCCGGAGCTCCTCAAGACATGATTTTCTCCTTGTAGAGTTACCTATGCTTAAAATTCCTCATGACACTTCCCCCTGGACTCCCCACTACCATCTCCCATACAGGCTCTACTCCCTCAGAGTCCTACTCCAAGCTTATTGTCCTGTGGAAAACCAGTCTTTCAAGATAAGGGTTGTAGGTCAATAGTGACTTTCCGTCAGAGCTATTTTAATTTTACTAGGAGATTCCTGGTAAAAGTACCAGTGCCTTCATCTGAGTAAATAAATCTCTGGTGTTGGGAATTTAAGGTATGTGGCATGACAAGTTGGGTAGATATTTTTGCCTGGGAGAGAGAGGGGTACCACTCCTCCCCGAACTGCAGAACTGAAGAGTTTTTAGAAACCATCTAGTTAAGTCATTGTGTGTCCATTTCCTCCTCTATGAAAATAAACATCAATGATATATTATAATGTTTCCTGCTCTACTATTTTCTGATTCTATGAAATGAGTGATTTCCTGGCACCAGCAAGATAGAGGTCACCTACTTAATGTTCCTGGATACATATGGCTCACCAATTCTTAAAACTCACATTGAATTATTTGTACACCCATGTTCACAGTTCACAGCAGCCAAAAAGTATCCACCAACAGGTAAAAGCATAAACAAGATGTGGTCCATACACACAACGGAATAGGATTCAGCCTTAGAAAGGAAGAGAGTTCTAACACCTGCTACAACATGGATGACCCTTGAGGACACTATGCCGAGGGAAGTAAGCCAGTCACAAAGGACAAATACTGGTACCATTTAAATGAGGTCCCTAGAGTAGTCAAATTCAGAGAAACAGAGTGTAGAGTGGTGGTTGCCAGCGGCTGGGGTGGGAGCCACGGGGAGTTATCTAACGGGTACAGGGTTTCAGTTTGGGAAGATGAAAGATGCTAGAGGTTGATGGAGGTGATGGTTGCACAATAATAGGAATGTACTTCATGCCACTGAGCCATACACTTAAAAATGATTAAAATGATAAATTTTATATGTATTGTACCATAATAAAAATTCGCACTGAACTTAAAATACTCATTGCTTGGTAATTGATCAATACTTGATCACAAGCGCATCGTACTTAATTTGTAGTCATTTTATTTTACCCTGTTGGTTTGTAGCTGCTAATGGTAGTTGAATCATGATACCACAACTCTTCAGTGAGTTTGTAAACAACAGCTTCCCTAGCCATGGTTGGTTTAAGAAAGACATGGGTATAAACAGTCATGACTCTAGCACGTCTTTGTTCTGCAGATCATTAAACAGGAAGGTGTAGCACATTTTGCCAAGTATTATCACTCATCTAAATGTAACAAATGTGACAAGATATAGGATATTCACAAGTAATGTGACACTTTTATCCTCAATTTCTATTTCTTGTGATTATGAAAAAAAATTTTTTTTTAAATTTTAATGTTTTTTTAATTTATTTTTGAGACAAAGAGAGAGAGACAGAGTCCAAGCAGGGGAGGGACCAAGAGTAAGAGTGAGAGAGCAAGAGATAATCTGAAGCAGGCTCCAGGATCTGAGCTATAAGCATAGAGCCAGGCATGGGGCTCGAACCCATGAAGCATGAGATCGTGACCTGCACCGAAGTCAGACACTTAACTGACTGAGACACCTAGGAGCCCTGAAAAAAAATTTTTTTAAAGGCAAGTATATCTTGTAACTGCAAAGCAATGAGCTTAGATTTGGAATTTCTTTTCAACTCCTTCCCCTCCTCCTGTCCTTCTGTCCTTCCTCCTCCTCCTCCTCTTCCTGCTTCTTCTTTCTCTCTGGTCAATACTTTGTATGAAACATAAAGCAACTTATTAAAGGAAGTACTTTGGCTTAATTATTTCTATCTCAGTAAGAGCTCTCCATGCTTCTGGAGATGTTTTGACTCTGGAACTCTCTTCTTCACCAGCCTTGGAGCATTCATCAATTTACAGTGAGGCTGAAAGTTGAACATAGTATTAAGTCATGGAAAGCTTAAGCTCAAAGGGACACCATCTAATCAAAACCAGCATTTTAATTTAATTTTCCCTTAATCCTCCCACCCCCAGGCATCAGAGTAAAACACATGCTTATTATGGATTGTTTTCCTCTAAAAATTTTAATTTTGGGGACCCTGGGGTGGCTCAGTCAGGAGCATCTGACTTTGGCACAGGTCATGATCTTATGGTTCATGAGTTTGAGCCCCATGACAGCTCAGAGCCTGGAGACTGCTTCTCTCTCTATCCCTTCCCCACTTATGTTCTATCTCTCAAAAACAAATCAACATTAAACTTTTTTTAAAAATTTTAATTTGGTAAAATATACTTAAATATCCTTAAGGCTCATCCATGTCGTAGCACATTTTAGAATGTCCTTCCTTTTTAAGGCTGAGTCATAGTCCATTTGTACGTACGGCCCACATTTTGTTTGTCCACTCATCTGTCAGTGGATATTTGAGTTATTTCTCATTATAGATAATTTTGGAAAATACAGACACATAAAGGAAAGAAAAAGTTAAAATTCTGTCATACTCCTATTGCCATCAGACAATCATTGTTAACATTTTGGCGTATTTCATCATAGTGGTGAGCACTGACATTTATGTTTAACTCTTCCCGATTGTAAGTGATGATATCTTCATGCATGTCTCTTTGAATTTCTGATAGTGTTTCTTAGAAAGGGAGTCACTGGGTCAATGGGTATAAACATTTTTAAAGCGCTTGAAGGAGAATGCCAAAATGCTTTCCAGAAGTAACTGTAATTTCAGCATGAGGAAACTGAGGAGCAGAAAGCCTTCCTTTGTGTCTTTGTGGCTCTTTTTACTGCTAATAAAAACAAGTTTACACATTCGACTAAGTCATTTCACATGTGCCTGCTACTGGTACCACACAAATGAAATATCGGATACCTGATTTGATTTCTTTTCTCCGTGATCTATGAGAGATTTGGTACCACGAACATTTCTCTTCCTCCAAGGATAAAATTATTGCTTTTACGTGCAGGTCTGGCTGGGATCTGGGATCAAGGGCTAGAAAGGATTCAGTGGTTTGTGCTGATTTACATGAGGTGATGACAGCCAGAGAGAGGATGTGAGATCTGGGACACCACGTGGGCTGGGTCTAACCTCCCTTCCTGTTGCTCTGAGAGTGTAGCTGAGATGGAATGTCTCCCACTTGAATGACGGCGGTGAGGTCTAGTGCTATGTGGGGAAAAGCCTGGGCACTTGGCCCCACCCTCTGGAACTCTCAATGTGATGTTACAGTCAAGCCCAGCAGCACTCCTGGTCCCGATGAATCTTTGTCAACAATGGGCAACACTAGTCTGCCCAGACTAGCCAGTTTCTTTCCAGAGGCAATGTGGTTTTGTCGCTCAGGACCTCACAGAACATTGGAAGCCTCGGCTGCCATTCACTGACTCGTGACCTTGGGGAACTTGCTGACTTCTCTGAGCTTTGGTTTCCTTATCAGTTTCCTCAGTGAGAATCAATTCAAATGGCTGTATTAAAAGGATTTGGAAACTAGAAAAGGTCTGAATAAATACCCAGTGTTATTGTTAGTCTAGAGGTAATCACGTAGGGCTACAAAGATGGTGGCGTTTGTTAACTTTGAAAGCAACTGGCTCCCTCAGATTTATTATCATCATGACAGTATACTTTTAAAAATATAGCATTTTTAAAGTGTATTTATTTATTTTGAGAGAGAGAGAGGGAGAGCGGGTGCATGTGAGTGGGGAAGGGCCAGAGAGAGGGGGAGACAGAGGATCTGAAGTGGGCTCTGTGCTGACAGCAGAGAGCCTGACTCAGGCTCGAACTCACAAACTGTGAGACCACCACCTGAGCCAAAGTTAGATGCTTCACCAACTGAGCCATCCAGGCACCCCGAATATAGCATTTCTCACTCATACTATTGTTTGATGCCTTTTGGCTAGTATCATTTTTCATGCACAGTTCTGGTACACATGCTGTCATTTATTTATTTATTTTTTTAAAATGTTTTATTTATTTCTGGGAGAGAGAGAGAGAGATAGCGTGAGCAGGGGAGGGTCAGAGAGAGAGGGAGTCACAGAATCTGAAACAGGCTCCAGGCTCTGAGCTGGCAGTCAGCACAGAGCCCGACGCGGGGCTCGAACCCACGAACCGCGAGATCAGGACCTAAGCGAAAGTCGGACGCTCAACCGACTAAGCCACCCAGGCGCCCCATCACATGCTGTCATTTAATTCCTTCACAGCATCACCGTGAAGTAGGCGCTGCCACCTCTAATACAGAGGAAAACGCTGTCCCGTGAGGTTTTAGTGATTTGTTCCAGGTCACACAGAAGAGAGGGCGTCTGAAATGCTGGACTTCGGCACTCAAGGCCAGTGTATCTATACCAACCCTTCTCCCTCACCCAGCACTGGAAGGTCCTCAGGTGGGAAGATTCTTTGGGTATTTCCTGCTTTACCTTGTGTGAACTTGGGCAAGTTACTGCAAATGAAGACCAGGCAGTCTGGAGTGCAAGGGACACAATGGTTCTTTCCGGACCTCGGTTCTGAGGTTCTATGACGTAACCTCTTCAGGCAGCGTTGACCCGGTCGCTCTTGCTCTTTTCGTTACTTTACGTGGCCCTGCCCCCCCTCCTTACGGGACGTAACATGAGGGAAAGAAAGGGGTCTGGGACGCCTCCTGCTGCGGCCCCCACCCCTCCCAGTGAAAGCTACCCCTTCCCGCAGTGCCCCACATAATACTCTTCTTCTCTGTCGTTAATTTGGAAGGCAAGATGCTTATTATTTATTAGTCATCCCGAGACAGTCTATTTAGAGCTGTTAATTACCTATTTGGCAAACACACTTGAGTGATATGTACATATTGTGGTGTTCGACCCTGTAAACAAGACTTTATTACTATCCTCAGCTGCTCACACTGCCGTATAAAAAAGTGACCTTAAGATCTGACATGTTCCCCTCACTGTGGTTAAGGCTGACTGGCGATCTGTGGTAGCCATTTTCAGACTGTTCTCCTGAGGAGGAAGACAAAAGACTTCTTCTTGCTCTTGGTTGAGTGGAAAATGGCAGACTGTTGACGGAAGGGTAAATGGTGAAGGTATTAGTGCTTTTCCATTTTCAGACGTGTGGAACCCCTGTGGGGATCCTTGCTGGGCAGAGGCGTGGGGTAACCAAGCTTCGGTGTGCTGCCAGCCTGTAATGCTGCCTAAGCCTGGCTTCAGCGGGAGATGTCCAGACAGCCTTGTGTGGACTGTGGCCGTGGAAAACCAGCTGCTGACATGAGCAACAGTCCTGGGCTCTGTGGGGATGGGTGATGTGAGTCCAGGAAATTATAGGCTGCCCAGTTACCAGCGTTTCTAGAAAGATTATGGGGTGACTTACTGATCTTTAGGTGGCTCAGGGGTTTTGAGGGAAGGTTACATCTAAAGCATGTACTTAAAAAGACAGACTGGAATCTCAGGGAGAGAGAGAGCAAGAGAGAGAGAGAGAGAGAGAGAAAGCAAAAGGGAGAGAGTGAGCATGGAGAAAACTCCAGGCAAAAAGAGACCTGGCTCCTGTCCTGGTTCTGCCACAGCCAGTTTGAGGGGGCAGGGGGGGGGCGGGTAGGGAGGAAGGGGGTAGGGAGGGAGAATGAGGGGCATCTGTCCAGCTGCTGTGTATGCAGCCCCCTCCATTGCACAGAGCAGGAAACCCCAGCTCAGCAACTAAGCGGCTTGTTCAAATTTCTCCTGCTGACTGGAGTCAGGACCACGTGTTCCGCTGTCCAGACCAGGACACCTTCTATTACTCGAAATCACTGTATTTCAGTGATCTTCTCAAATTTTCTTGACTTCTCTGGTGCTTCAGATTTTCTCCTTGTTTAAAAACAATATATTTTTTTAATGTTTATTTATTTTATAAGAGAGAGAGACAGAATGTGAGCAGAAGAGATGCAGAGACAGGGAGACACAGACTCTGAAGCTGAGTTGTCAGCACAGAGCCTGACATGGGGTTCAAACTCATGGATAGAGAGATCATGACTTGAGCCGAAGTCAGACGCTTAACTGACTAAGCCACCCAGGCGCCCCTAGATTTTCTACTTTTGATGCATTTCATATTTAATGAAAGAGGCATAACTAGGGGAATTTGGGAGGTTTTAGTGTGAATATTTTATAGGTGAAATTGTGCCCCCTGAAATTTGTAAGCTGAAGTCTTAACCCCCAGTACCTCAGGATGCGACCTTGTTTGGAAGTAAGGTCATGGCAGATGTGATTAGTCCAGATATGGTTGTACTGGAGCAGAGGGACCCTTAATTCAGCATTACTTGTGTCCTTAGAGAAGAGAAAACAAACACAGACACACAGACACACAGACAGGGAAGACGTCATGTGATGATGAAGGCAGAGATCAGGGTGATATTTCTACACACAGAAGATTGCCGGCAAAATACCAGAAGCTTGGAGAGAGGCCGGCCACAGATTCTCCCTCCCAGTCCTCAGAAGGAAGTAGCCTTGCTGACGCCTCATTTTTTTTTTTTAATTTTTTTTAATGTTTTATTTTTTTCTGGGAGAGAAAGACAGCGACAGCGTGAGCAGGGGAAGGTCAGAGAGAGAGACAGAGATACAGAATCTGAAGCAGGCTCCAGGCTCTGAGATAGCTGTCAGCACAGAGCCTGACACGGGGCTCAAACCCATGAATCATGAGATCATGACCTGAGCAGAAATTGGACGCTTAACTGACTAAGCCACCCAGGCACCCCCTGACGCCTCAGTTTTGGACCTCTGGCCTCCAGAACTGTGAGGAAATAAATTTCTGTTGTGGAAGTCCACAAGTCTGTGGCGCTTTGTTATAGCAGCTGTTGCTGACTGATACACATCGCTCTCTTAACGCTCTTCTCAGGTGAACCCCTCACTGGCATCTACCATTGGCCTTTGCCACTTCTGCTCTCAGACAAATACTTAACCTTCTCTAAAGTACTTTCTTTTTAGTATGAAAAGAGCATGGTAACAGGGAAAAAAGGGCAAAAGTAAGCACCTCATTTAATTGTAAGACTTTTAGTCAGTTTTTAAAAAATCTTTATTTATTTATTTTTAGAGAGAAAGAGAAGGGAGAGGCAGAGAGAGAGAATCCCAAGGAGGCTCCATGATGTCAGTGCAGAGCCTGATGCAGGGCTCAGTCTCACGAAGTGTGAGATCATGACCTGAGGTTAAATCAAGAGTCAGATACTTAACTGCCTGAGCTACCCAGGCACCTTAGAAGAACACTAAAAAAATATTTATTTTTAAGAGAAAGAAACAGAGCAGTGGAGAGGCAGAGAGAGGGAGACAGAATCTGAAGCAGGCTCCAGGCTCTGATTTGTCAGCACAGAGTCCAACATGGGGCTTGAACACAAAAACTGTGAGATCATGACCTAAGCTGAAGTCAAATGCTTAACTGACTAAGCCACCCAGATGCCTCTTGAAAAACATTCTCTAAAGCAATTTATATGACAGTTTTTCTCAGGGACTTTATTGGCATTCTGCTTAGGATATTAACCTAGGGTGTTTTTTTTTTTTTTTTAAATGTTTTATTTATTTCTAGGAGAGAGATTGAGACAGCATGAGCAGGGGAGGGTCAGAGAGAGAGGGAATCACAGACTCTGAAACAGCCTCCAGGCTCTGAGCTGGCAGTCAGCACAGAGCCCGATGCGGGGCTCGAACCCACGAACCGCGAGATAATGACCCAAGCGAAAGTCGGACGCTTAACCGACTAAGCCACCCAGACGCCCCGAACCTAGGGTGTTTTATTCCTCAGTCCAGTCCCAGAGTTTATATTATTTGTGAGATTTGTGTCAAACTCTACCTGACAGAGAATGCACTCTTTTTCTTTGGCCTAAATATTGTCCCCACTTCCTAACCATGTCAGAAGGGTTGCCTGAGCACAGGAGTCCTTTGTTCTGTGGAGGGATGCTAAAAAGTCCTACCTCTCCTTGTGAGTCCCTTTGAAGTCTGCTCTCCTGCTAATGTCTTTGGTCCGAGCTGAGCACTCAGAAGCCGTGTCACAGAGAGAGTTGAACTGTTCCCCCACCTCCCCACCGCAGCCAAGTCCTCACAGGAGTGTGCCAGCCATGTGGCCATCACACACATGAGGGTTACCCTTAGCTTTGTAGAGCCTGAAAGTTAATTTTATCTACTCCCCCAGAACTGTTCTGGTTGCTTCTGAGAATGAAACCCTTAGAGGAACGGTGTGTAAGCCTGCATGGTGCCCGCGTCCCTACTGTCAGAGCTACTTAGCGACAGTGGGGCCAGAACAAAGACAGCTGATACCCCCGAGGAAGCCTCATGACCACTCCTGCCCCACAGAGTCACTGTGTCCTCATCCTCTGCACAGACCACCCTGCATCTGTTGCCAGTGTTCTTCGGATGGGCTTACATTTGATTAGGTTAAAGTTTTCTTTTAGATTAATTATACGGTCAAGCTCTAGGTGGTTTTTCTGGGTCAAAAGCAGCCCCGTATTGACAAATTCACATAGTTCAATGTTTCAACTTAAAAACAATTTTTAATGTTTATTTATGTTTGAGAGAGAGAGAGAGAGAGAGAGAGGAGGGGGGAGAGGCAGAGAGAGAGTGGGACAGAGGATCCGAAGCTGGCTCTGTGCTGGTAGCAGAGATCCCAGTGTGGGGCTCAAACTTATGAAACAAACCATAAGATTGTGACCTGAGCCAAAGTTGGATGTTCAACCAAGTGAGCCATCCAGGGGCCCCTGATTTTCAAAGAAAAAACTTATTTTTTTAAATTGTTTTATTTTTTTACATTTGATCTTAGCCAAAAGGCCAAGGAGTGATTATTATTTCATTGTTTAAAATGTTTTTTTAAATTCATTTTTGAGAGAATGAGAGAGAGAGAGAAAGTTAGTTCTAGTGGGGGAGGGAGAGAAAGAGAAAGGGAGACACAGCATCTGAAGAAAGCCCCAGGCTCTGAGCTGTCAGCACTCATGAACCTCGAGATCTTGACCTCAGCCAAAGTCGGTGTTCGACCAACTGAGGCACCCGGCTTTTCTTTTTTAAACTTTTAAAAAATGTTATATTTATTTTTGAGAGACAGAGACAGAACATGAGTAGGGGAGGGGCAGAGAGAGAGGGAGACACAGAATCCGAAATAGGTTCCAGGGTCTGAACTGTTAGCACAGAGCTGGACAGGAGGCTCAAACCCACGAACTGTGAGATCATAAGATCATGACCTGAGCTGAAGTTGGATGCTTAGCCAACTGAGCCACCCAGGCTCCCCAGTTTTTCAACTTTGAA
Source organism: Proteles cristata cristata (assembly GCA_017311185.1). NCBI lineage: Eukaryota > Metazoa > Chordata > Mammalia > Carnivora > Hyaenidae > Proteles > Proteles cristata. The sequence goes on along the minus strand of JAESUZ010001348.1, from coordinate 2,001,808 downwards.
ATTTGACTGTAAACAAACAAGGAGTTGCAAAAGTAGAGGTCTGGTGTATCTACCACCCAGCTTGCCCCAGTGGTGGCATGTTACATAATGTGGTTCATTATCAAAACAGGAAACTCATGGTGGCACCATACAATCGACTAGTGTATAGGCTGTACTTGAATTTTACCAACTCAATAGCTTTGGGGGCTATTCCCAGTTATTTCCATAGTAACACATTTAATACTCTCTTAGGTTCCATCTATTGTATAAATGATAGGGCTTCCATTTTGTTGTTAAGCTTTTGCAAATATCACATTCTCAAGAAAAAAATTCAAACAAGAGAACTGTATATAGTTGTGTAGGATATGAAAGCTTCCTCTCTCACACAGTAGCACTTACTCTTAGTAAGTATGACATGAATCTCTCTTTACCTTTTTTTGCATATATGAATATGTATTTATACATATACCAAATTTATATACAACCATAATATGTAATTTCTTCAAAAATAACATTTTATAGGGGTACCTCAGTGTCTCAGGTGGTTAAACGTCCGATTTCAGCTCAGGTCATGATCCCACGGTTTATGAGTTTAAGCCCTGTGTCGGGCTCTGTGCTGACAGCTTGGAGCCCGGAACCTGCTTCGGATTCTGTCTCTCTCTCTTTCTCTCTAAACCTCCCCAGCTTGTATTCTATCTCTTTCTCAAAAATAAATAAACTTAGAAAAATCATATTTTATAAACCACTTTTTTCATTAATATGTTATAAACATTCTGTGGCTGTGACACATCTTCATTATCATTTCACTGAGTGAAAGACTGTTTCTCTGCGCTGCTTGGCAATTCGCCCCACCCTTAGCTATCTCTTCCAATCCAGGTTCCCTGCTGTAGATGACACTGTCTTCCATGAATACCCTGCCACCTTGTCATCCCATCTTCCCAAAGTGATTCCATCGTTTCTCACCAAGGCCTGAATTTCCAGTGGGACTCCAGGACCCTCCTCAGCTGGCTGACTCTCTCTACTTACCCTGCTCACCATTGCCATCACAGTGAGTTCCTTGGACTGATCAATCTTCAGCCCCTCTCCACCCTCTAAGCTTACCATTTGTCATTTCTCATTTACCAGACTCCCAGTATTGTTAATTTGGGGGCACGTTTATGTAACCCTCACGAACTTCTGTTTCCTTGTCTGTAATAGGAGAAGACTGAATCGCCTCTAGCCTTTGTGGCCTAGGGCGAGGACGAGCAAACTTTTCCTGTAAAGGGCTGGGTAGTAAATGTTTTAGACTTTGGGGGCCATACAGTTTTGTCACAGTCAGTTAACTCTGTCATTGCAGCACAACAGTGGCCATAGACAACATGTAAACAAATAGGTATGGTTATTTTTCAGTAACACTTTATTATGGATACTGAAATTTGAATTTCATGTTGTTTTTACATGTCACAACATTTTAAATTATTTTTTAGCCATTTAAAAATATAAAAACCAGGGAACACCTGGGTAGCTCAGTGGGTTAAGCATCCCACTTCGGCTCAGGTGGTGATCTCATGGTTTGTGAGTTTGAGCCCCACATTGGGCTTGTGGCTGTCAAGGCAGAGCCCACTTTGGATTCTCTGTCCCTCCTCTCTGCCTCTTCTCTGATTGCATGTTCTCAAAAATAAACATTAAAAAATATAAAAACATAAAAACCAGGGAGTCCCTGGGTGGCTCAGTTGGTTAAGTGGACGAGTCTTGATTTCAGCTCAGGTCATGATTTCACGGTTTCTGAGTTCGAGCACCCATCTGGCTCTGCTCTGACAGCACAGAGCCTGCTTGGGATTCTCTCTCTACCTCCCTCTCTCTGCCTCTCCCCTGCTCATGCTCATTCTGTCTCTTTCAAAATCAATAAGTAAACTTAAAAAAAATACACACACACACACACACACACACACACACATACCATTCTTGACCTACAAGTAGTGCAAAAATAAAGATGGTGGGCTGGATTTGGCCCACAGGCTGGTCTAGTGGAAAGAGACTGAACTTTGGGATCAGACAGATAAGAATTGGAGCTGCTTTTGTCACTGGCTAGTTGTGGGAACTGGACAGGTTATACAACCTTCTTAAACTTCAGACTGTACAGAGTTGTTGTGAGTTAGAGATAACTTTACATAAAATTTTCCGACATACAGAGGGCACTCAATATGTGTTAGTCCATTTGTCTTTCCATTAAGGATCTTTCCAAGACAGGAATTCACTGACCCAGAGCACAAAGTCCATTTCCGTACGAAGTCCTTCAGGCTGGCTTCAGCATGTTCTCTGCCCTAGTTGCAAATGTACACATGTGTAGGTCGAGCCTTTATGTTTACATATGGGTTCCCTGCTTCTCCATGACAACAGGGTGAACATTACCTGACACCATGTCTACCTATGAGAATTCTTGAATTTTAGATTGCACATGAAATGCCTCAATTTAGCAATTCCTTAATCTTTCAGAATTTTATAGCACTTTATGGTGTATGTGAGTTTTAAGTCAGGAAACCTTAACAAAATTTAAAAAAGTCAATGTATTTTACATATTCTATAAAAGAGACATATAAGCCACTCAAAAAAATCCTATGATCTCCAAGTCCCCTGCCACAAAAGTCTGGGGGTTATTGTCCCGAATGAGGCATCTTTCCAGACTTTAGGACTCACTCACTTCCCTGTCCAGGCATATCCCACACTCGAACATTTCACCTGTTCAAGAATTCAAAGTGATTTACGGGGATTATTTCATAGGACACCCAGGACACGTTTTATTATTTCCAGGACGACACAGTATCAGAGAGGTTGAGGTGATGGCCAAGGTCCCACAGTGTGGGAGGACTAGGATGCAGGCCCCTGGACTCTGGGTCTGGTGGTCTGCTGCACAGCCAACTTCTAATGCTGCTTCTAAATCTTGTATTTGGTTTCCTCTGCTGCTTTACCATGCAGTTGTCAGAGCTGCAGTCTTCCGCTTTCTGATGTTCTCTGAGAAATCCTAACAACTCGAAGCAATGCAGTTGGTCAACTGGCATTCAATAAATACTTGTCCACTTTCTTAGACACTCAGGAGCTGGCATTAATTGTGGCCCTTCAGTCAGCCCACTGACTGAATGGAGGCTACTGGGAGTACTTCCTTTTTTTTTTTTTTTTAAAGCTTTTATTTAAATTCCAGTTAGTTGACATACAGTGTAATATTAGTTTCAGGTGTGCAGTGTTTTTTTTTTTTTTAAGTTTATTTATTTAATTTTGAGAGAGAAAAAGCATTAGTGAGGGAGGGGCAGAGAGGGGAAAAGAGAGAGAATCCCAAGCAGGGTCTATACCATCAGCATGGAGCCTGATGCAGGCTCGATCCCATAAACTGTGAGATCGCTACCTGAGCCAAAGTCGGATGCTTAACTGACTGAGCCACCTGGGTGCCCTGTGTTTAACATTTCCAAAGGCTCATCACAACAAGGGCACACCTTCGTCCAATTTGGGATTGGTTTTAAGAGCAGAAGCCTTTGACATTATTAACCCATTATTAACCTATTATTAACTCAGGCCTAGATCTCAGAGCTACCTCTAATCAGACATCTAGTTATCTAACTTCTACAGGTCTTGTCTGCTTGTCTAAAACGTGGAGAAATGAGTATCTACCTTATAACGAAGCCAGAATGCGAGTTGCCTGGCTTATAAAAACGGTGTTGAAAAATAGTGACTGGTATCAGTAATAAGAAATTAACAGACAAGCTAGGTTGCATTGTGGTGAAAGGGCTCCAGAGCTCAGTGGCTTACCACCTTGTCTCCATATATTTATGCTCTGTGTCCATTGTGGAGGGGCTACAGCTTCGCCCCATTTCATCTTTCCTTGGGACTCAAGCTGACTGAGAAGCTTCTATCTGGAACATCGGGGCAGAGTAAAAAGAGAGCTTGGCAAAGCCCATACTGACTCTTAGAGCTGGACGTGACATATATTACTTGTCACCTTCCATTGGCCAAATCAGGTTGCATGGTGGAGCCTGCCATGATTAGGAAGAGAAACTCTTACTCTCCCCTAGGCAGAGGCAGTGAATATTTTTGAACACTTTAACAAGTTTTCCACAATACATATGCAAAATAACCTTGGGAGGTACTAGAAAGTGTGGTACAGAAAAGATATGTAAATGCTGAATAAACATTAGCTTGGAGTCCGCTTTCAGGCTTAATTGCTTCCAGCATAAACGATTCTTTCAGAATTTTCTGAGAAAGCCTTGTCATTGTCACTCTCCTGTCAGGTTTATATAAAACCAAAGATTACTGTACATACACTCCCAACAGCTGTCGAATACACAGCTATGAAAGCCAAGCTTCTGCTTATCTTCTTGGAGGCGTTCAGAGGCAAACAATGATCAAAGCAAATAGCTCCTTTTTGTCAGCCACTCGAGGCTTTTAAAATGAATTTGGAGAATTAATGGCAATGCACAGAGACTCATTAATTTAAACACACACACACACACACACACACACACATGCAATACGCTATTGTCAACCCTTTGGATCCTATATCAGTCAGGGTTCTTTAATTATAAACAACAGAATCCATTCAGGGGGTGGAGGGAATCTAGTAACAGCAATTAGGTAGCTCAGAAAATTTCCAAGAGAGTTTTGCTCTTAGTAACAATGGCTGAATTACATTGATTACATTGCTGGACTGTTCCAGCAGAAAACTGACTGCTGCCAACATTGGGTATGAGACACTGTTACTAGAACCGCTGTTAGGTTGCCCAGGAAAGCTAGATACCTCCTTTCTCTGTACTCTGCCCCATGCCACCGTGAACACTGGGTGACTTCCTCCTTTTTTTTAAAATTTTAATTTTTTAATAACAATCTTTTCCAAATCAAAATTTGATGCATACACCACCTTCACCAAGGGATCAAATTTTGCATCCTAATTTAAGTGAAAATGTTTGTTATAGCCTATGATGTATTATGACACACCTCACATCACCTATGAAATATTCTATCAGGATATACACAGTGTCTGATTGTCTTTATTTCTGTGATGATAGCAGCTTTCAGTCATTATTGCCTAAATCCATCAACTAATTGGGGGTTGCAAAATGGTGGTTTTTCTAATAAACTGTTTATTTAAAATTTTTTAGCTGAAATAAATTAATATAGATATGCTCTTCCTTTTATCTATTTTTGGGTTACTTCATTGATCAGGTCATAATAGAAAGGCAGGATAAATGATTTTTTCCATTTATTTATTAGTTTGTAAGATTACTCTATCATCCTTTAAATGTGACCAATTAGTTATAAAATATGTATATTGTCATGACTTCCTGATTCAAAACATATGTGATCGAAACAGAAGTGATGTTTCAATCCATTGCAGATATCACTTTCCAATCTCAAATTTTTCCATCTTTTGCTAGTGGAAGCTTCTTCTGTTTGCTTCCCGTGTTGACATGACCCTTGTCTTTAGTAGTTTCCTTGCTGTCTGGGATGGCAGGCTCATTTTGTAAATTTTTGCTTTAGACAGACCAGAATCAGTTGTTCTCCAAGAAGCCTTTGTTTCTTTTAGTAAAAAATAGCCTTTCGAGATCATGATCTGGCCACTAATAATGTTTATTGCTACTGAGTTGGCCATTGTTTCCAGGTCTCTTCAGTGGAAGGATCTAGGACATATATATATGATCTAGGACATATATATATATATATATATATATGGTTTTATATATATATATATATATATGGACACACACATATATGGTTACATAATATTGTATGTGTTTTTTTTTTTAATGTTTTATTTATTTCTAGGAGAGAGAGAGAGAGAGACAGCGTGAGCAGAGGAGGGGCAGAGAGAGAGGGAGTGACAGACTCCAAAACAGGCTCCAGGCTCCGAGCTGGCAGTCAGCACAGAGCCTGACGTGGGGCTCGAACCCATGAACCACGAGATCACGACCTGAGTGAAAGTCGGACGCTTAACCGACTAAGCCACCCAGGCGCCCCTATTGTATGTGTTTTTTAAGACAAAGTAAAAGAGGGGCAACTGTCTGGCTCAGTTGGTAGCCCACCTGACTCTTGATCTCAGGATGGTAAGTTCAAGGCCCATGTTGGGCATGGAGCTCACTTAAGAAAAAGACAAAAGAGAAGATAAAGTACCACATGAATTTATAACTGGTACTTCCAATTCAAATTTATGATTAAGCTTTTTCTTTTCTTTTCTTTTCTTTTTAAAATGTTTTATTTCTTTATTTTTGAGAAAGAGAGCATGAGCAGGGGAGGGACAGAGAGAGAGAGAAGGAGAGAGAGACTCTGAGTAGGCTCCATGCTGTGAGTGCAGACCCCAATGTGGGGCTCAGTCTTGAGATCATCGAGCCCATGAGATCATTACCTGAACTAATTGAGCCACCCTCTCCCCATTTAAATAGTTGTGCTATACTATGTGCCTGATTTGAGCATACAATCATCAAATACTGTACTCTTTCCCCTTTAAATCTCACTTAATCTTAGTTCTAGAAATATAAGTATGTTGAACGCTCTTTCCCAATCCTATGTCAATGTCTCTTGCCATTTTGGTTGTTTGAAGCTTGTTCTCTACCAGATTCTTTAGAAAGGGGTATAAATTTGGCAACAGCATGCCCTCATTTCTTTCTTTAGGTCATGAGATCATGACCTAAGTGAAAGTTGGACGCTTAACCGACTAAGCCACCCAGGCGCTCCAGCATGCCCTCATTTCTTGAATGTTAATAGTTTGTGCCCTTTATACCTTAAAGTCAGTTTTTCAGGATAGAAAACACTTGGGTCACATTTTCTTTACTTGAGAATGTTAATACATCATTTTATTTTCTTCTGGAATAAACTCTTACTGTCAAAGATGAAAATTTAATTTCTGTATCGTAAAGATCACAACCTGTTCATCATCAGGAATTTTTTCTAGAATATATTTTGGTGTTGGTCATTCTGGGTTGGTATTTTTAGCTACTCTGCTCTTTCAATATGTAGTTTCAATTCTTTTTTCTTTTTCTTGGATAGTTTCTGAAATAACTTTTTATCATTTGTTCTGCTCTTTTGCCTTGGTTTTCTTTATCGGCAGCTCCAATTATCATCTGTTGGATCATCTTTGCCTATGGTCAATATTTGCTCATTTCTTTCATAGTTTCCTTACTTGTCTTCATTTCTTTTTTATTTTAAAATTTCCTTTTTAAAATATTTTCTATTTATCTTAAGGCACTATCTATTGCATTTTTTCATTCTAAATTTCTCTTCATTTCTAATTTTTGAAACGATGTTTTCTTTTACATACAGTATTTCCAGAGTTCTGTCATTTCATTTCTGACTTTTTCTTAGTTTTGATTTATGTTATTCTTCTATGTTTTGTATCCTTAAAAAATTTATTTTAGGGGTACCTGGGTGGCTCAGTTGGTTGAATGTCCAACTTTGGCTCAGGTTATGATCTCATGGTTCATGAATTTGAGCCCTGTGTTGGGCTCTGTGCTGACAGCTCAGAGCCTGGAGTCTACTTTGGATTCTGTCTGTCTGTCTGTCTCTCTCAAAGATAAATAAATATTTTAAAAAACTTTTATTTTAGCTTTTTTTTCCCAAAATAGAAGGTTACAGCTTTCACACATATCCTTCTGGTGGGTTTTCATGATTTATGGAGATTTCTTCAGCTTCTTCATGTCTTTTTTCTTATAATAACTTCATGTGGGATTTTTGTCTTGGTATTTTTGTGTGGTTTATTTAAAAAATGAATTCTCCTGAACTTTAGAAGGAGGCACAGTTCACAGTGTTGCTTCTAATTTTTATCATGTATTGTTTTCATGTAATGTTACTGACTTTGTTCTTCTCCCTCACTTTTAATTGGACTGTTTCTTTCCTTTGTCTCTATCCACCTCAATTTTGATTCCGCTTCTAGAAGCTTTTCCTCAGTGTCGAGGCCTATCCTAAAAGGGAGCCCTGCCTTCATGATTTCAGGAATTCATAGGGATTTGACTTCTCCAGATCCATTAATCCTACTGAAAGCCTCTTGTCCTTGTCCACTATTGAATTGGGCAAAGCTCTTCTGGTTTCAGCTGCCATTCTCAGGTTGTCCCACTGAGCTCTCCTTTACATACTTATTGGCCATTTGGGAATTCTACTCTCGAGTCCAGCAGTCACCCTTTTACTTCAGTCTGCTTCCTCCTGCACAGGTGCTGAGACCATGTAAACCATGTGACAGTTGATAATCTTGTATTTTGGGATTTGAAGGGAAATATCATCTAATTTTGTTGCAAATGGCAATGGCAATTTCGTTTTGCTATCTAATTGCTTCTGCTTTTATATGAGAGTTCAGAGGGATTAAACAACTATGCCTCTGCCTGCATTTTCCCAGAAGTCGCTCTATACTATTCCTTTTTGAAACTTTTCCTAACACAACTGAAAAAAAGAAAATCTCATGATGGTGTATGTGACTGGTGAAGGTTAAGTCACATGCCTTTGCCCTAATTGCTAAGGAGCCTGGGAGAGTAATTTCTGACTTCCACCCTGGGGATGTGGAACTCAGAAAATTGCAAATACCCTAACATAGGAAGGATATTGAAAATGCAAGAACTATGTCCATTATGGATCTATATGCTTAAGCTCAGCTTTGACACAGATAAGGCAGGTTGATGCTCTTGCAATATCACTTCCAAAGCTTCAAAGGTTCCAAAAGCCTGAAATATTTATCATAACAACTTTGCAGAAATGAGGGTATTAGAGCTACTTGTAGGATAAAGATATTATCTATTAAAGACTCTAAATTTCATTTTAATAATGAAATAATACTTGGGAGTTTTCATTCAGTATATCTGATCATAGGACTAAGCAGCCGGTGGTTTTATCACATACACCAGTCATTGGAATGACTGTTTTTTGGATTTATTTATTCATCATAAATGGTCTGTGTAGGTACATAGATATTTTGACTCTAGAACTCAACAGAAGCACCTCAAATTTACTGTTGCGTTGTTTTGGATATTTCTATAGAGTGAGGAGAAGCCAGAGTCTGTTACCTCTCCTGGCGTCTTATTTATTATACTACTGAGCATCATTGTTTTTGGTGCTAATACTACACAGTTCAGTTGATTTTGACCCTTTCCTGGCATATTCCAACTTGTTCACCTTCCTCCCTGGCCTGCCACAGAGATCCTAACATGCTTTGAAGGAAACTCTTACAGCTTATAAATCAAGGCATTCAGGGAAAAAAAAACTTAAAATTTTCCATATCTACCCATTAATTAAAGAACACAGTTCCTTAACAAAATATTAGCAAATTGAATTCAATAATACATTAAAAGAATCATACCATGATCAAGTGGGATTTATTCAGGGAATGCAGTGATGGTTTAGTATCTGCAAATCAGTCAATGTGATACATCACATAAACAAAATGAAAGATAAAAATCATATGATTATCTCAATAGATTGAAGAAAAGCATTTGACAAAATTCAACATCAGTTTATGATAAAAACTCTCAATAAGCAGGTATAGAAGGAATGTATCTCAATATAATAAAGACCATGTATGACAAATACTTGGCTAACATCATGCTCAGTGGTGAAAAGCTGAAAGCTTTCCTTCAAAGATCAGGAACAAGGCAAGGATACCCATTCTTACTACTTTCATTCAACAGAGGATTGGAAGTCCTAGCCAGAGCAATTAGGCAAGAAAAAGAAATAAAAGACACCCAAATTAGAAGAAAAGGAATAAAACTATCACTATTTGCAGATGTAATGATATTATGTACAAAAAACTATATTTAAAAAACTGTCAAAAAACCATTGGAACTAAAAAATTCAGTAAAGTTACAAGATACAAAAGCAATACACAAATATTGGTTGCATTTCTATACAGTAATAATGAACTATCAGAAAGAGAAATTAAGAAAATACTCCCATTTACAATTGCATCGAAAGGAACAACATAACTAGGAAAAATGAATCAAGGAAATAAAGCTTTGTATATTGAAAACTATAAGACATTAGTGAAAGAAATCGAAGGAGACACAAATAAATGGGAAAATATTCCATGGTCATGGATTGGAGGAATTAATATTGTTAAAATGTCCATGCTACTTGAAGTAATCTACAGATTCAGTGCAATCCCTATAAAAATTCCAGTGGCTTTCTTCACAGAAATAGAACAAACAATTCTAAAATATGTTGGGAACCATAAAAGATTCTGAATAGCCAAAGCACTCTTGAAAAAGAAGAACAAAGTTGGTGGCATCATGCTCTCTAATTTCAAACTATATTACAAAACTATAGTATTAAAATAGTGTTGTATTGGTATAAAAATAGACATAAAGATCAATGGGACAGAATAGAGAGCCCAGAACTAAGCCCACACATATATTGCTAATTAATTTACAATAGATAAGCCCAACATATACTATGGGGAAAAGACAGTTTCTTCAGTAAATAGTGTTGGGAAAATTGGACAGCCACATGCAAAAAAATGATACTAACCCCTATCTTACACCACACACAAAAAATGTGTTTAAGACTTGAAAGCAAGACCTGAATCCATGTAACTCCTGGCAGAAAACAGAGGCAGTAATCTCTTTGATAGTTCTTGGCAATGATTTTTGAATCTGATACCAAAAGCAAAAGCGATGAAAGCAAAAATTAACAAGTGGGACTACACCAAACTGAAAGCCTTCTGCACAGTAAAGAAAACCATCAACAAAATGAAAAAGCAACCTACTGAATGAGAGAAAACATTTGTGAATCACATATCTCATAAAGGGCTAATATTGAAAATATATAAAGAATTAATAGAACTCAATGGAAAAAGACCAATCTGATTTACAAGTGGGTAGAAGATCTGAATAAACATTTTTCCAAATGAGAATACAGATGGTCAATGGGTATATGAAAAGATGCTCAGCATCACTAATTATCAGGGAAATGCAAATCAAAACCACAATGAAATATTACATCATAACTGTTAGAATGGCTATTGCCAAAAAGACTAGAAATCATGAGTGCTGATGAAGATATGGAGTAAAGGGAAGACTTGTGCACTGTTGGTGGGAATGTAAATTGCTGCAGACACTATGAAAAACAGTTTAGAGGTTTCTCAAAAAGTTATAAATAGAACTACCATATGATGCAACAATTCCACTGTTGAATATTTATCCAAAGAAAAGGAAAACACTAATTGCAAAAGATGCTCCCCCATTATCATTGCAGCATTATTTATGGCAGCCAAGATATGGAAACAGCTGAAGAGTCCACTGATGGCTGAATGGATCAAAAAATTGTGATATATGTATAATGCATACATATATTATATGTATAATATATTATATACTATTATACATATAAATACATTAATATAATACATATAATACATTAATAGATTTTATATTATATTTATAATAATTGATATTATACATATTATTATAATATAACATTTCATGACATACATTATATGTATAATATGTATATATATATGTATATCATGAAATATTATTCAGCCATAAAAAAGGAATGAAATCTTGCCATTTGCAACAACATGGGTGGAACTTGTGGGCATTATGCTAAGTCAAATAACTCAAATAACTCAGACAGAGAAAGACAAATACCATATAATCTCTCTTACGTGTGGAATCTAGGAAAAAATATATGTATATAAACTAAGCTCATAGATACAGAGGATAGATCAGCGGTTGTCAGAGATGGGAGGTTGGCGGGGGTGGGAGAAATGGGTAAACTGTTTTTTTGTTTTGTTTTACTTTTAGTTTAAATGTAATAATAAAAAAAGATACATACACCTTCAACCTTGCAATTCTGGTCCTGGGTATGGGCTTCAAAGAAACTGTTACAGATTACGAAAGAAGAAAGCATCATTCTTTATTTTTTTACTATCGTAGGAAATGAATGAGTCAATTACACCCATATAATAAAATATCAGACAGCAGTTAAAAATGAATAAACAGAAGTTACGTCCAACAACATGGATAAGACTTAAAAGCACCATTTTCAGTAAAGAAAACAACCTGCAGAAGAATGTAGATAGTAGAACAGATTTAAAGCCTACAAGGCAGTGTAATACATTGCTAATGGCTACAGTTGGATACAGAAATGGGGATATATTCATGCATATATTAATTCATACATTCATGGGGAATGAGAAGCATCAACCTTAGAATAAAGGTTACTTAAGGGTAGGAAAGGAAATGGAATTAGGAAAGGAAACAAAGAGGGAGGACTTTGGATTTGATTTTTAAACCATGGATACCATTAAAACAGGAATCTGGAAGGCAAAATCTTAAAGAGGCAGGGAGAATCTGGGTTCAGGAAGTGGAGGAAGTATAGGCCAGTTAGCATATCATACATCAACAACCATTAAGATGATTGTATAAAAATATGACTTGATGAAGCATCATTAGGAACATATTAAGAAAAATTAAAACTATAAAACAGAATTATTTTTATGCCTTTTTTGTAAGAGATAATATATATGTGTATATGGGGAAAAGTGGCTCAAAAGAATATTCCATGGTAAGAGTGTTTACCTCTAGGTAAGAGGATCATAGATGGCTTTTATTTACTTCTTTATACTTTTCTGTATATGCTATTGTTTCTAAAACAAATATAAACATTTTTATTAAAAATTTTTTTAAATGTTTTATTTATTTTTGAGAGAGAAACACAGAGTGTAAGCAGGGGAGGGGCAGAGAGAAGGAGACCCAGAATCTGAAGCAGGCTACAGGCTCTGAGCTGTCAGCACAGAGCCCAATGCAGGGGTTGAACTCACAAGCTGAAGTCGAATGCTTAACCTACTGAGAGACCCAGGCACCCCAGAACTTTTTATATAACAAAGTATTGAAGATTTTTAAAAGAAATTCCTTCCTACAAAAAACCCTCCCTTATCCACTGTTGTTCCCTTGCTTTTCTTCTGTGGGGGTCCTAAAGCCTGGAATGTAAGATGATTCATGTAATGAATGTAAGATGCAGTTTAATGCAGATCAAACATGTCTTATTTTCATAAGTATATATTTATTTTAAAATGTATTACAAAAAGAAATTAGTTTCAACGAACGGTGTTATAAAAAACTGAATGTCTTCATACCAAAAAGAAAAAGAAAAAAAAACAAAAGAAAAGAAGAAAAAAATGAATCTAGACACAGACCTTATATCCTTTTCCAAAATGAACTTCAAATGGATCCCAGACATAAATGTGGAACAAGAAACTATAAAACTTCTGGAAAATAGCAGAGAAAAATATATTAGCACATCAAACCCAAGGTTAAGTTAATACTCAAACTAGGGGCACCTGGGTGGCTCAGTCAGTTAAGTGTCCGACTCTTGATTTCTGTTCAGATCATAATCCCAGGGTTGTGGGATTGAGGCCCACACTGGGCTCTGGACTCAGTGTGGAGCCTGCTTGAGATTTTGTCTCTACCCCCTTTGTCTTTCCCCCCTCAAATAAAAATAAAAATAAAATAAAACTAAAGAAAATGGGATTTTTGCAGTACAGGGGAAGAAGATTATCTTTTCAATAAATGGTGTTGGGCCTGTAGGTTATCTATATAGAAAAATGTTGTTTAGATCTCTGCTTCACCATATCAAAAAAAAAAGAAAAAAATCCCCAAAGCCCCTAAACGATGAGGATAAAACAATAAAGCCTCTAGATGATAAACATAAATAAAATAAAAAATGTACAGAGTTCTCTTCCACTCTTTTGTTGTGATGAACCGAGTTGTATGGGGATTAAATAAGCACGCAGCAGAAGTTGACAAGTTTGTGATGCATGACATCTGTGAGTAAATGGACTCCTCATTTCTGTCCCAGCCAAGGGTTCCTGGTAGAATATGTTATTTATAGCACAGTATACAAGTGCCTGGCAATACAGTGTAGGCGATGAAACATGACAAATGGAAGGTGTCTCCTAGGGGAGGGAAGCTTCCTTTAACATTGCCTAGTTTCCTGTTTTGGCTGCTATATTTGCTAAGATGTCTGAAGCATATCATTTATTTTTTTTTTTTAATGTTTTATTTATTTCTAGGAGAGAGAGAGACAGCCTGAGCAGGGGAGGGTCAGAGAGAGAGGGAGTCACAGACTGAAACAGGCTCCAGGCTCTTAGCTGGCAGTCAGCACAGAGCCCGACGCGGGGCTCGAACCCACGAACCGCGAGATCATGACCTAAGCGAAAGTCGGACGCTTAACCAACTAAGCCACCCAGGCTCCCCTGAAGCATATCATTTAATGAGTGCCTCGTCTGAAAACTTTTTTACCCACACAAGCCAGGACTACCACTGACTTTTTTTTTTTTGAGCTGTGGCATAATTTTTTAAAGTTTATTTAATTATTTTGAGAGAGAGAGAGAGAGAGAGTACAAGCATAGGAAGGCCAGAGAGAGTGAGAGAGAGACAATCCTAAGCAGACTCCACACTGACAGCATGGAGACTGATGTGGGGTTCAAACTCACAGACTGTGAGATTATGACAAGAGTTGGATGCTTAACCTACTGAGCCACCCAGGCGCCTCAACCACTGATTGCTTGCTTTCTTTCTTTTCTTTTTTTTTTTTTTTAATGTTTTATTTACTTTTGAGAGAGAGAGATAGAGGCAGCATGAGCAGGGGAGGGTCAGAGAGAGAGGGAGGCACAGAATCTGAAGATAGGCCCCAGGCTCTGAGCTGTCAGCACAGAGCCTGACATGGGGCTCAAACCCACAAACCATGAGATCATGACCTGAGCTGAAGTCGGACGCTTTACCAAATGAGCCACCCAGGTGCCCCCCACTGATTACTTTCTAAGGAGATGTTGGCTAACTGCCCTCGAGAACCTGCTGGGTAGAGACCACCATTGAATATGAGGGCAAAGGGTGCTGAGCAGTGGCCTGGAAAATCCTACCAGGTATTGGGCACTTACTGAGTCAGGCTCATCTCACACATGTTTAACATTGAATCCACACAAACACACTATGTGGGAAGTACCATTATCTTTGCTTTAGAGAGATTTAAAAAAATTTTTTTTAATGTTTTATTTATGTCTAGGAGAGAGAGAGAGACAGCGTGAGCAGGGGAGGGTCAGAGAGAGAGGGAGTCACAGACTCTGAAACAGGCTCCAGGCTCTGAGCTGGCAGTCAGCACTGAGCCCGACGCAGGGCTCGAACCCACAAACCGCGAGATCATGACCTAAGCGAAAGTCGGACGCTTAACCGACTAAGCCACCCAGGCGCCCCATGCTTTAGAGAGATTTTTAAAGTTCAAAGCGATTCAACTGGCCAAGTTCGTGAGTGTGTGATCTGTGCAGTTGAACTGGTCCCCCAGCTTAGAAAAGCTCTGTGTTTGTTTTAATGCACTGTTACTAACATCTTGAAATTCTTTTTTTTTTTTTTTATAATTTTTTTTAATGTTTTATTTATTTTTAGGAGAGAGAGAGAGACAGCGTGAGCAGGGGAGGGTCAGAGAGAGGGGGTCACAGACTGAAACAGGCTCCAGGCTCTGAGCTGGCAGTCAGCACAGAGCCCGACGCGGGGCTCGAACCACGAACCGCGAGATCATGACCTAAGCGAAAGTCGGACGCTTAACCGACTAAGCCACCCAGGCGCCCCATAACATCTTGAAATTCTTAATAAATAATTTTTTGACCGAAAACCTTACATTTCCTTTTTGTAGTGGATCTCCCAAATTAGTCAACTTTTCTTGTCCAAAGCATTAATGCTTGGACTCATCAAATGCCCATGTCTCTTTCTATGGGGATCATGACAGTGACTGCCATCAACGTCCTAGAGCTCAGCAGGCTGGCTGGGTAGCTCTACCATGTGATGAGGGGCATTTCCTGGGTCAGGAGGAAGAGTGACTTGGTGGTGGTGGAAGGAGCTCCTCACTGGTGCTGGGTTTACCCCCGTCCTTTCTGCCTGCTTTTCCCTTCCTCCCCCATTGGGCTAGCCTTCACGGTCTTCCCAGCGGAGTGCTGGAATTGAAGCCTACGTCTCCTGATTCCAAAGCCCACACTCTCCTACTATCCCTACCTGGGCACAGACTGGTGTGCTTCCCTGCTCCAAATGTTTCAGCAACTCTTTGATGAGCTCAGGTTCACACCACTCACATCAACATTTTGAGCTCTGGCTGGATTGGGTGGCGTTTAGGGGGATTCTCTGTCTGGTCCATGACTGCCTTCTGAACTCCTGATGTTTATTTCTAGACACCAGCCGGACAGGTGCAGCCGGAATTCCTGCGGGCATCTTAGGCGCTCGGCACTGTCTCACAGCTTACCATTCTCCCTATGCTTGAGATCTCATTAAAGAAGTCACCTCTGGGCCACACGCTCTAGCTGACCCCGAGGTCTTAGAGGTGTCTGTAGCTCTTCCCCCTTTCCCACTCTCAATGTCACTAAATCCTATACATTTTTGTGTTTTGTTGCCCAGAAAGAGCCCCATCCCCTTAACTACTGCCTTAGTGTGTTCCTTGGTTATCTCTCCTGAATTTTATGGCCATGCTAACTGGGCTCTCTCTCCCTCTGTCTGTCTCTCTTGTTTTAGTTAGTAACACTCTTTTTTATAATTGAATTTACAAAATCTATACACGGTGTGTTGAAAAGGGGGAAACTACATATTTTTATTTTTTAATGTTTATTTTTGAAGGAGAGAGAAAGCGCAAGTGGGAGAGGGGCAGAGAGAGGGGGTCACAAAGGATCCCCCTTATAGGCCCCCCCCCCCACACACATTGCTGCAGGGTTATCTAATGATAAAACCATCCTGATTGTTCACTCTCTTGCTTGGGCTCCCTATTTGCCACTGGATAAAGCCCAAACACCTTTCACTGTCTGACCCCAATGTGTCTGCTCAATTTCATCTTTTTTTGTTTCTCTCCTGTGCTCCACGCACCAGCTGCCCTGGGTTCCCTGTTCTCCAGTAAAACTACCCTTTGTGCTTCTCTTTGCATATGCTCTTTCTGTCTGGAATTCTCCATCTTGCCCTTTGCCATCCTCTTCGTGATATATACATTCTGTACATCTTGGATCAAATGTCATTGGTGCTGGAAAGTCTTCCCAGATGCCCCATCCTCCTCCTTCTCGACCTCTCTCTTCTTATTCACACCTTATCACCTTATTTTAGAAGCATTTGGTCATGTGTTTGTCAGTGGTAGGAAGGCAGGGATAATATTTATTCATCTTTGTATTTCCGGCGACTGGCACAATGCCAGGCACATAGGAGGGGCTGATGAGATACACTATATATGTGTGCGTGTATGAAACTTGAGTGACGGTATTATTTTTGAAAATTATTTTGATTTTTGAATTTGTAAATAGATAATTGACATCGTGTGTGTTCCTTTTCAACTAGAAAAAAATGCTGTCAATAAATGTGTTTTAAAAACGATTTTAAACGGTGTGTAATTAATAAACAAAGGTGCAGGTCTGAAGTGTTTAGGTTGATACTTTTGACAACTGGTATATACTTATGTAACCACCACCCCAACCAAGACAGAACATTTCTGGCACCTCAGAAAGTCTCTTCATGTCCTCTTTCCAGTCAAAGAAAGACCCATTGCCCTTAAAAATGACCCAGTTTTTGATATCTATTATCATGGGTTAACTTTGCCTGTTCTAGAGTTTCAAATAAATGAAATCATACGGTAAGACCTCATCTGTACCTTCCCTTCCCCCCATATCACAATGTTTTTGAGATTGTTCCACTTAGTAACACTTTGCTCCTTTCATTGCTCAGAAGTATTCCATTGTAGGACCACAATTAATGAACCCATTGTCTACGTATGAGTGAGTGACCTTGAAAATTGAGAGGCATTAAGCCATTCTGTGAACTTGGAGGGTGGTACCCATGACAGCAGAGGATTTGGCTTTTAGTAGGGACCCTGAAAGTCTAGTTGTTACTTACGGTTAATGGCAACAGACCGATCCTTTCTTTTTATTATTTATGTTCTCTCTATTGCTATTACATTGATGGTTGACATACCTTTCTACTCACATCTACTCACATTGTGCCTGCTTGTGGCATTTCTGTTGCTGATTTTTAGCTTCTGTGTTGCACTGCAATATAGATAAATCAACTGTCTTAGAATCATGCTCTAAGGAATGGTCTGATAGGACCATGCCCATTATAAGGGACTGGGATATTGATTTTGGCTCTCCCAAGGTCTCTTTTTTTTTTTTTACCCCCCTTCCCTTCTCAGTCATGTTCCAGATGTCTGAATTGCTCCTGAATTGTACTGTCTGGCAGTTTGGGTCTCTGGGCTCCAGATTCCCTTCAGCTTTGACCACAGAGGTCCTGTGCACTCTGTCTGGTTGTATCTCTATTCACTAGTCCCAGCTTGTATGCCTTCTGTGAACTCTATGGTTCCTATGACCTTCTTGGTTAGGATTCTCAACTCTGACCCAATCTCCTACCTGAAACTTGTCCTTGTATCCCTGAGCCCAATTTTGTGTCTCAGACCCTGACCTTAGCTTTGCCCTCACTGCTCATCATATTAACAGACACCGTCTTGGCATAGACACCGTTCGAAGTGAAACTATATAGGTGCCAGATTATGAACACTGGGAACAGCCAAAGGCACCCTGATTCATCACACCTGTCCACTGACCCTCGCATAAATACCGAATACTTAAACTCTCACTACAGAACTGTCAAGCTGGTGACAGTGTCCCTGTTTCAGATCAGATGTAGGAATGCATACAGGAAGATGACGTAACCACAGAGAACCCCTTCCATACACAAAGGTTATGCTTTCCATAGTAGGTCCCCAGCCTCACATCCTTTGATAAGTTGATTAACCATCCTGGTTTACCCAGGACTCTCCCAGTCTTAACATGGGAGAAATTCCTGAATCCTGGGGCACTCCATGGTTGTAGGCAAGCCAGGACAGCTGGGTTACCTAAAAGTTAACACCAACTTTCAAAACATAACCTGTTTTAATCAGAAGAATCTCTTGCATTTAGTTTCCCTGGTGACATTGCAATTCCAAAGAGCATTTATTAAACCAAAAGAGATAAACTTTTAGAGATAGCTTTTTTATAGAGCAAGCCCATCTCCAATATTAGCTAACTGCATGTCTGTTTCTTCAGTCCTCCAGGGGTTGATGTAGGCCAGAGTGGGGACAAGCACACAGGGCTTACCTCCCTAGAGGAGAGCAGAGATTCATGTGCTCACGTCTGGGATCACTAATGCTTCAGGCACTTTGTTCCTGGACTGTATATTATCAATCAATAGTGTACAATGGGAGGGGACATTTACTCCATCTCCCTATACTCAGGACCTGCCAGCTTGCAGGAACTCTTTATTAAAATCTGCTAGAAGAAAGTAAGAACAAGGAAAAGGAATACTCTCAATGCTTCTCACATGGGAGTACACACAAGTGCACGCCCCGGGAAGTGGAGACTGTGGCATCCTGGGACTCAGGGACAGCGCTTTGTTTCGTGATATTTTTGCTCTTGGGAGAAGGACATTGTTGTGTCACTGAGACTTAGGCTGTTAGCAATAAATAATTTCTTCTCAGCAGATATCTGAGATTCAGGGAAAATTAAAAAAAACAAATCTGAACTGTTGTGCTAGGGCAAGCTGCAGAGGAAAGTGGGACTTGCACCCAGGTGGGGCTCAGGCTGGGGAAATGGGCTGTGAAGACATGAAAATTAGAATCCCTTTCTAGACAGAAAGGGGTTTGTTCTCAAAAGAGTGTTGGAGACCAACATCTCAGGGGACAGCAAGTTCAGCATGGGCTAGGAGGCTTTGGGGGGCCTAAGTCAGGTCCAGAAGGAAAAGTAGTATATGAATGAAGGTGAATGGGCAGGAAAATGAAGTATACCTTGGACACACTTGCACACGTTTCTGTTTTCCAAGGCCAAATGCTTTTCATTCTATGAAGGGTGTCTCTTGCATTTTGGACTTTGCCCCAACAAAGTTCCATAGAAAGCACGAAATATATGTGATTGAACCACTGAAATTCTTTATTTCTGTTAAGGACTCCAGAGTCCTACATCCCTAGACTTGAATTCTAGCTCTGACATTTAGCAGTTTCGTGTCCCCAGGCGGGTTGTGGAACCCTCAACCCAGTTCCCTGTTCTTCACAATGGGGTGACACCTGCCATGTCTCTGTCCAGGCTTGTGGTGAGGGTTAAACATGAGAATGTACATGAAAGTACTTTGAAAGCAGCAGATTTCTATGCAAATGGGGTAGCAAGTTGTTTCACACTGAGTTATGTTCCCCAACTCATATGCCGAATCCCTAGCCCCCAGTGTGACTGTATTTGGACACAGGGCCTTTAAAGAAGTAATTAACGTTACATGAGGTCATAACGGTGGTCCCTAATTCCATAGGACTGGTGTCCTTGTAAGAAGAGGGAGAGCCACCAGAGATCTCTCTTGCCTTCTGCACAAATACAGAGAAAAGCCATATAAGCCCAGAGGGAGAAGACGGCTATCTGCAAGCCGGGAAGAGAGGCCTCATGGGAAACCAACCCTCCTGCCTTGGACTTCCAGAACTGGGAAAAAAATAAGTGTCTGTTGTTTAAAGTCACCTGGTCTGTGGGATTTTGTTATGGCGGCCCTAGCAGACCAGTACAGAAGGAAATCAAAGTTTCGATGATTACAGAATGCTTTTGTGTGTATACTCTTTTTTTAAATGCTTATTTTTTTATTGAAAGGGTGGCAAAAAAATATCAAGCAGTATTTGGAAATTTGTTTTAATTTAGTGAACACATTTTTTGCATCATGAAATGTTGAGAATAGGTGTGGGTTTTGTCTTCCTGCTGCTTTGCATTCTAGAAGCAAGTGGAAACGTCTGACAGTTAAATAGAACTGCTAAAAGTGCAGAATGATTAGTATTCTTTGGAAGAAACTTTTGCACTTTTTACCCTAAGTTACCCCATCCCTACCCCCTATATGCTGTTAGAGATTTTGGGTCGGTATAATTTTTTTTTTCCAGCTGTGATAAATGGTGTACAATGCTGGTTTAAGATAAGAGGCTACAATTTTTTGGAAAGAATTTGAGAAACATGAATTCCCTCCTTCTTTCCTGCAACCCTGACTTCTTGGGCCAGTAAGCCACAGACACGATTGCTACGTTCTGGTTCCCATTTGTTGTTCTCAGTGAGTGACATGAATGTATCTGTCTTTCCGCCCCTCCTCTTTGCTCCCTGGTAACCCCTTTCCTCCTTCATCCCCACACTGACACCCTGCCTCTGACTTGTAATTTTAACACTTGTAGTCCAGAGGGACCATCTCATGTTGCCGTGATCCAGAAGGCCCTTGGAAAGCTAGAAAGCAAGCATCCTCTTTGTTCTGGCAGTGGTATATACTAGCTACTCAAGTGCTTTAGCTTGTATTGACACTTTAGGAGTTACTAATTCAGTGAAGGAAAATGAGGCCTCTTCTGGTCTTTTCTCTTTCCGTTATGAAATATGTTAATCTTGCCTCACTGGGGTGAGATCCCACCTTCTTTTTGAACATCAATCTGTAGGTTATCTTTGAGAGCGATGGTTTTCAAGGTCTGGGTGGGAAGGATTAGGGCCAGCATGGCCGCAGGCATTAAGGGTCTGGTGGATTGCTCTCAATGGGAGGAGTATCCTCAGGGTAGACAGCACTTTTCCTCTTTTTTTTTTTTTTTTGGTGGTAAAATATACATACATAGGATTTACCACTTAAATCCTTTTTAAGCATACGTTTTGGGGGCTTCCAGTACATTCGTGTTGTTGTGCAACCATCACCGCCGCTGTCTCCAGAATGTGTTCATCTTCCCAAACTGACTCTCTGTCTCCATTAAACACTAGATCCCCTTTCCTCTCCCTTGAGTCCTTGGCAACCACTCTCCTCTTTCTGTTTTTATGAATTTGAAAATTTCACTGTTCTAGGTACTTCATGTAAGTGGAAAAAGGGCAATCTTTGTCCTTTTGTGTCTGGCTTATTTCACTGAGCATAATGTCCTTGAAGTTCATCCATGTTGTAGGCTATGCCAGAGTTTCCTTCCTTTTTCAGGTTGAATGATGTTCCATTGTATGTGTATGTCCCATTTTGCTTATCCATTCATCTGTGGATGGACACTTGGGTTGTGTCCATCTTTTGGCTATTGTGAGTAATGCTACTACAAATATTGGTGTGCAAAAATTTGTATGAGTGTTTGAGACCCAGCTTTCAATTTTTTTGGATAGATGCCCAACAGTGGACTTGCTGGATCATAGGGTAATTTTATGCTTAGCCTTTTCAGGCACTACCAAACCTCCCCCCCCACCCAACCCCCCATAGCTCAACCATTTCCCATTCTTACCAGTAAGGTAGGCATCTTTGTCACAGGTGTGGGGATTTATTTGGCACCTTCAGATACTCAGTTAAAGTTATAATTAAATGACAGGTACACATTCTAAGAGTACGATGGCCCCTGGGCCATTATGTACCGTAGAAAGATGTATTTCTTCATGTTTTCCCATCCAACCAGACAGGAAGTAAAATAGCTTTGGGTTTGGAAGGTTTGATATGTAAAAATATTTGATCAAAGACAACCAAAGTCTTCATGCTCTACTCAAAGTGAACTTCTGGTAAATAAACCCTGTGGACTTACTGGACCCTTATACCCAAGCATGATATGCCATTTATATGCCCAGTGACAAACTCTATTTCCTCATTTGTCCACAAGATTTTGTGGAGCTTATTAGGGAGCATTCTTCTAAATCTAAGTATTTTCTCTTTGCACTTGCAATCAACTAAGTATATACTTTTTCTTCCACTTAAAATTCTATGAATTGTGCAGGCATTTGGAGAGCAGGGGGTGGAAGATGTCTAGGAGGTGTTTTCTAGAATGAAACAGATAATTTCCCATTAGGTCTTCCAAACGGCGGTTTATCAGCTCCCTCCCTCCCTCCTCCTACTCCACCAGTTCCGGGCAGGGTGTGGGGAGGGAGAATTTACTTCCAAGTGCTGTTTTAGAGACATTCTGAAGTATGACTACTCTCGTCCTTGCCAGGGGCAAGCAGAACACTAGTCTTTATGGTGATTCTCTGTCTGCTTTGCTCTGGAAGTTTTTCCTGTAGCACCGACTCCGAGACTGTGTTTATGGTCCAATTGAGCACTGGACTCTCCTCCTGGGCTAGAAGTTCTTCAAGGGCAGGTTAGCTGGAGGGTGATGGGTCTTGTCAGGCTGAGGCTCGGGGAGGCCCAGTCCCTTAAAGGGACCCTTCTGTGCCCTGACAAGATAGCCTAGAAGCCAGTAGAAGAGGATTGAAGGCCCATGCAAAACAAACTCTAATCCTGAGCTTGCTGGGGAGAAGGAAGAGGGGCGACCCTTCCCCACACCTGCCCCACACCTGGCCTCGGGCTTGCTCTCCGGTGTGTGCGTATGGAACTCTGATGCTCTGGTGCAGTTCTGCTTATTTATGATCTTGATCCAGGGGAGATATTATCTCTGATACAGTATTCGTATCTAACACTTTATCAAATGCAACAGTACAGCTCAATATTGATCTTTTGCTGACACATCTATTCATCTTGAAGGGGCTCGTGGTGGCCTGCAGCGGTTACCATCTGAACAGAGTTCTGTGATGAAGCTGCATTCCTTAGAGAGCATTCCTTGTTGCCCTCCTGTGTGCTCCCTTATGGGCTACTGGGGGTCAGCAGTGACCCAGAGGCTCCCTACACACAGAATTTTGGCATGGACCTTTGATGCCCTTACAAATGGAACAGGAAATCCATGTGTGGTGAGGTGGGGGATTGGCAGGGGAGGTCCATGAGCTCTAATTAGCTTCTATGGTATTGAGTCTGTTTTTCCTTTTCTTACAGCCTGGTGACTTCACATGTTGATCTCAATGTGTTTCCTTATTGTGAGCCCATTCCTCCAGTGGGCTGAATGGTTGCTCCACTCTTGGATAAAGAGCCTTCTGACAATGACAGTATCATAATGAGGGTGTGCCGCGCCTGCATCTTGAACATCCTTTGGGGTGGCATTAAGATAACACTGGGTTGAGCTGGGTGGGACCAAAGAAGATTTTAAAAAATGTTTTCCTTGCCTTTTCACACCTTTGCTTTTCTACCAGCTGACTTTCATGAGCTTTCTGGAACCTGGGTGAGTAAGTTAATTGCGTGAAGAGGAGATTTGCTTGAGGAAGGTTTTGCCTTTTTCTTTCCTTTCCTTTCCTTTCCTTTTCTTTCTTTTTTTTTTTTTTTTGCCTTTTTCTTTCCACACATTTTATACTTAAGTTTTCACTGCTTTGTGGCCAAGAAGGCAGGTAATGACCCCTGGAGTTCTGAGGGCTCTTTCTTTTTTAATGACCTCTCCAAGAATTTACTTCTGTCTGATGTTTCTTCTTCTACCTCCTCACTTTTCAGAAGGCAGCCCATGTACCAAGAGTGTATATATATTTTTCTTGTGATTGGTTAAGAGCAATTGCTGGTGTTTAAAATACTCTTTTGACCTTGATGTACTGGCTTGCCAGCAAATTTATTGTGCAAGCTGAGGCAAAACAATCCATGTCTACAATCTAGCTCTCGGTGATGCTTAGCACACTGTGATATTTATATGTCAAATGCCACTAATGGTAGTGTAAATAAGACATTATGTGACTCTTGGGGCAGGAGTAGACATTATTCTCAGTGCATTGTACAATACTTTCTGGCCTGGATCAGACTCGGAGACTTTTCTCTTTGCATGTCAGTCCCTGAGACCAGACATTGCTATTTTATTGTATTCCTGTGGCATAAAGAGAAGAGAAGGATAAATTCTTTGCCTTCAAGAAGCTATTCACTAGAAGTGAATAGTTACATGCATTGCAATAGTTGTTACTGTACAGATTTGGACCAGATTTGGGGAAACTGCCTTCCCCCTTTCACAGAGGAAAGGAGTGTGTTTGGAAAACAGGGTGAATGAGGGTTGAGCTTAATCTTGACCAGGGTTTCTCATCCTTGAAACTGTTGACATTTTGCACCAGATCATTCTTTGTTGTCCTGTGCATGGTAGGATGTGGAGCAGATACCTAGCCTCTGTACTAGGTAACAATGACAGCAACCCTTTTCTCTCCAGTTTTATCAATAAAAAATATCTCCAGACATAGCTAACTATCCCCTGAAGGACAAGATTGTCCCTGAGTGAAATTCACTGAGTCACTAGTGAAATCAGAGAGGAAAAGGGCTTCCCATGCACAGCCAGGGATGTGGGGAGAGAGCCCAGCCCATTCAGGCACCCTCAAGTGCTTGAGAACTGGGTGGAACTCAGTATACCTGGAGGCTAAAAGATAGACTGGCCTGGTTTTGAAGTCTCCCAAGCAGAGCACCAACTAACCACTCAGGTGCAGGCGCCATGACAGGGAATAAATAGCACAATCAACTAGGGATCTTATTGGGTAGCCTACAATAGGTGTCATTAACATTGTGCACCATCTGGCAGCTTCCTATTGCAACTAATTAGTCTTGCTAAGTACTCTCTAAACCTCTAGAATCCTTATTTTAAAATGATACACTCTAAAGTTTAGTGCTTTGGGGCAAAGCCCAGGTGTCTTTGTTTACAGTCAGGCTGCAGAGGGAGGACTTCGCATGTACTCCCTAGGAGCCAGCGAGGAAGGTTTCAGGAGGAAACTCTTATCATAGCAAGACAACCTGCTGCGAAAGCACCAAGACTATTGTCTGGAGACCAGGTGGAAGGCAACAGAATCTATGAGCCCTGAAACAAAGACACAATGCTCTCAGGGTGGAGAGGAGGGCTGGCTGGAGAGCCGTTAGAAGGTATAACTGGTCAGGCTTGCACCGGAGCCCAGGAAGGGGAAGGCGCAGTGCTGAATGAACCGGGGTTATCTGGATTGGATATCTCCCTTTGTGGGTGCCCAGAGATGGGGGCTAAGAGAAAAGCCAATGCAGGTAGAGGGAGAACACAAAGATGATAGCATCACTGGTTGGGACAGTGGGGCAATGACCTCTCAGAACACTGGAATCTGGGGCTGGGGAGAAATGACCAGGCTGCAGATATGTAGTTGTGAGTCACTCTATTGAAGTGGTGGTTGTAGCTGTGGGTGAGGTTGCCCAGGGGTGTGTGTAGAAAGAGTGGAGAGTGTAGGATTGAATCCTGTTTTCTATTCCTTACAAGTCCTGCCACGGTGCTCTTCCCCCTCAGTCACTTCCCAGACCTGCAGCCACCATGAGGGTCTCCTACCTGCTCCTCCTTTTGAAGTAAAAAACCACTTGCTAAGCAATCACTGTACTTTGGGTCTGATAACTCTGCATTTCTGGTAAATTCTCCGTGTTTTGCTCTTGTCTTCCTGACTCCACGGTAAGCTCATTCAGGCTGGAGCTCTCTTTTTGCATCTTCTCCCTGACCTGATTCTATACCAGTTCAATCCAGTAACGATCCCACTCTGAGGCCTCTGGGATCCTAAGCTCCAAGGGTGACTGGACGACAAACTTCTGTTCTCCTGGGAGAGCCCTACCTCCCTGTCCCTCCTGCCGACACCTGGGGCTTGGGGCTGACTCACTGAATCAACATTTCTTGGATCTGCTTGGTGTATCCCAAACCGATTCCATGTGCAGCCTGAAGGGAGAAGAACCTTCTTGGCCTTACCTCTGAAGATTGGCGATTTAATTTACTAAAAACAAGCTGGATGTTGAAGTGACCTGTTGAAACACAAAGCACTGGGTTCATTGTTCGCTTGGGGGAAAATATGAAAATTCTGTGAATGCCATGTACTTGGTGGTCAGCCCCAGACCGACTGTTTGGAGGCCCTACTAAGCCAGGCTGCTGGAAGGAAAGCTCAGAAGTATTGTAAAAGGTGTTCTCTCCTGCCCGGGTTATCTGCCAAGGAGGGCACAGCTTATCACCACAGATGTTTTCGCCAGGCTGCCTCTGCACTTTAACCTGCTGTTGCAACTGGGGTCATGTGCAGGAGCCACGGGGTCTGGGCCCCCAGCGCAGCCAAGCCAGACTGGGGCTTGATGTCAGTGGCGTGCTCTGACCTGCCCACTGGGCACAGGCTGGTGAGGGGGGTCAGCTCCCAGAGGGCTGGTTCTGCTGTGTTAAGACAGGATGTGACAGCTGTGAGAGGGATGTGGTCCAGAGGGAGGCAGGCTTCCTGCTCCGGGCTCCCCTCTTCTCTGGAGGGATGCGTAGCATGGTCTGGGGGGTCTGGGGTAGTCACTTTTTTCCCCCTCACATTATATTGTTTTTCCTTTTTATTTTTTTTTCAGGTATAGAATTTAGTGATTCATCACTTACATATAACACCCAGTGCTCATCCCAGCAAGTGCCTCCTCAGTGCCCTTTGCCCATTTAGCCCATCCCCCCACCCAACATCCCTGCCGGCAACCCTGTTTGTTCTCTGCATCTAAGCGTCTCTTATGGTTTGCCTCCCTCTCTGTTTTAATATTATTTTTCCTTCCCTTCCCCTATGTTGATCTATTTTGTTTCTTAAATTCCACATATGAGAGTCACACTGTTTTTTTGACTTCTTCGCCTGTGGGTTCTGCTCGCACTCTTCAGATTTTGCTCCAAGTGCTGGACCCTGGGTGATTTTGCTTCTTCCCCAAGCTGCCAGTTTAATAACGGTGTGAATCAGAAAGTGCGATTAGCCAGCACCCACAAGCACGTAGCACCCAGGCATGTTTCAGCTCAACAGAAGCTGCGTGTTACAGCCTCCCGAAAGTCAGGGCTTTAGTGCAGGGCTGTGGCCGAGGGCTGGATTTGCTGTTACAGGTATGACCCCGTTTCCATCTCTCCAGATCCAACAGCTCAGCAGCGGAGAGTTACCTTTCTTGCAGCTCATTGGGGTTTCAAGCCTTCTTGGGGATACGGATATGAGAGCTGAGAGGATGGTAGTGCCCGTACCAGAACACCCAAATCCGTCTCAGTGTTACCGTGCTAATTTTAGGTTTAAAGGCCTCAAGAGAAACAGCAGGGTGAGCTTCATTTGGCCAAGAGCGCTTTCATTCAGAATAATGTCCTTTCCAATCTGTAGGTCCTAGGCACTCTTGTATTCTTTCCATGTGTGTCTGACAAGTCTGCAGTTATGAATTTCTATGTTAATTGCCCATTACACTTTCATTTCATTTCATCTTATTTTGTTGGG
The DNA here is from genome assembly GCA_017311185.1 of Proteles cristata cristata. NCBI lineage: Eukaryota > Metazoa > Chordata > Mammalia > Carnivora > Hyaenidae > Proteles > Proteles cristata. Next base: position 1,973,832 of record JAESUZ010001348.1, on the reverse strand, counting down.
AGGCACACGGGGGCAGAAAGAAAGATGTGCCAAGCCCAGTTTCTCTGTCCTTACCCAGAGATTTGCTAACACACTCGAGGTGGGCGAAAGCCTCGGGTGCCTCTGTCTCTGGGGCAGAGGTGAATTTGGGCTAGTGGGTGAAGGCAGAGCAGAGAGACAGGGAGACCTGGCCTTGGCTTTGGAGCTGCAGGGGCTTCCTGGAGGGGCTAAGCATTCTGCAGACAGTTTGTATTGCAGGTAGCCTCTAACCCTTCCTTGTCTGTGCCAGTGATCTTTTTGCAAATCTTCTTCATTCCACAGCCTCCAGCTTCCCGTTGCATGTTATGTGGCGTGACTGGGTACAAGTGGTAAACACCCTGGAGATGTAGAAGGCACAGGGAATGGTGGGTGCCAAGCTTCTTGCTCAGCTTGGAACTTCCTTCTCCCTTCATTGCTAATGCACCCCCTTCCCTTCCTCCTCCTCAGATGGAGACACTGAAAACTAGCCACATTTCTCTGTCCTTGCTCAGATAGAGGAATCGCTCTGCTTAGCGCAGGAGGCTGCCCACCAGCTGCCGCCTCCTGGGAGCCGTGGGAACACGTGGCTGCCACAGAGGCAGTGAGTCAGCATCCCACCTTTCTAAGAGGCTCTGGGAACCCGGCAAGGGTGTTCATCACCTCAGGTTAATATTAACTGTCCAGGCAGGTCCAAGGCAAATCCAGGAAGAGAGGCGTGGCATCCCCAGGGTGGATGGACTGGGCGGAGGAGCCAAGAGTCCTCTTAACCTGGGCTCTTCAAATTGCCCAGTTTATCCCTTCCTGAATGTTCGTTTTCTCTTTCCCTGTCTACCACCCCAGTATTTGGGTGAGATACTGTAGCTGGCTTGGCCCATGTAGGTGAAGGGGCTGAGGGTTTTTTTTTTAGAAGTTAAGCAGGGCTTTGGGGTCAGAGCTGGGTTAGAGGCTCAAGGTCCACCATGGATGGCTATACTAATGCGGGAGGCTTACTCTCTAAGTCTTAGTTTCCTCATCTTGGGGAAAAGACCTCATTGCATGTACATTTCACAGGAGATAATGTGAATAACTGGCAGCTGTTATCTTTCTTTTTACAATGGCTGTTTCCCCAAGATCTGGCTTTCCTGCCACAACAACTTATAGGGAAGCTTCTCAGACACCTTTGCTGTGAAACCTGGAAATGGGATTTTATGCACCACAAGGAGCAGGTAGTTTCTGCTTCCTTCAGTGGTGTGAGGAGGGTGACTGTGTGCACAGAGGTGGAGGGACCATCCAGAGGCTGCACCGACTCACCACAGGTGCTGGGGTGGGGGCTGTAAATTGTTGATTCACCCTAGAAGGGATTTCCTTAGTGACCCCAAATCCATTTTTGCACCCAAGATATCTGGATTATGGAATGTCACAGGGCCTCTGACATTTGGAAAGGTGCGTTCAGAGCTATTGTTGAGCGAAAGCTGCAGCCTCAGGGGATTTGGGCTAAAGGGTCATGAAGTCAGGCATTGCATCTCTGTCCTTGGAGGCTTATCATCCACTGACAGATAACCAGAGTCTTGGCCAGATGACTCATGAGGGCGGTTTAACTCCTTCCGGGATCGTTCGTGGCTAGCTCTTGAGAGATTGGGTGTTGGGGGGAGGGAGAGGAGGAAGATTGGTTTATTTTCTTGGCAAATATTTACTGAGCACCATTATGTGACAGACCCATTCTAAGCCATAGAAGATGCAGTGCCCTGAGCAATACAGACAAGTTCCCACTTTTTTATGCAGCTTCATTTCATGAAGCGGGGTCAGGAAGTAAACAGATGTTTGAATAAATAAACAAGAGGATTCAGCAGGCAGTAAGCTGTGATGATGAAGAACTAGGCAGTGGTTCTCAAACTTGGGCAAGACTCAGACTCACCAACAGCACCAGTTAAAACGCAGATGGACCAGTGAGAAGCTCAGTGTCCAGGGAGGGACTGAGAATTTGCCTTTCTAAGGAGTTCTCAGGGGATGCTGATGCTGCTGGTCCCTGGATCACACTTTGAGAACTGCTGACTCTGTACCACTATGAAGGGATCAAATGGGGGTTGGTTTAGAAACCGAACACTCAGGAAGATGGGGTCAGGGTTCCTTTTAGTTGGCTGGGAGGCAGAAAGGCTAGAGGCTGTATGTTATCTGCAGTTCTTTTGTGGGAGGGACAGACGCAGAGAAACGGAAGACTTTGGCCTTCCTTACCTCTCACTCTGCTTTTGTCCTTGTCTAGATTGACATTCAGAATCTCCCTGCCCTGGGGACCTGGCCATCTAGTGGTCTTGAAGATGCGACACTGCTCTTTGGCAGATAGTATTCTCATCTGTTTGTTGGTTCTCATGAGGCAGCGATTTAAAGGCCAATTCGCAGTTAAAACATTGCAGAAACATCACTGCCACCAAAGAGAAGGACATTCCTGTCCTAGTTGTAACCAGCTCCCTGGCTCTTTGGGCCCCTTCTTACCAGTCACTCACTGGGTAGATGTGTTTCTTTCTTTTCTTTTTAAAAAATATTTTATTTTATATTAGAGAGACAGACAGACAGAGCACGAGCAGAGAAGGGACAGAGAGACAGACACAGAATCAGAAGCAGGCTCCAGGTTCTGAGCTGTCAGTACAGAGCCCGACAAAGGGCTCGAACCCCTGAGCAGCAAGATCATGACCTGAGCCAAAGTCGGATGCTCAGTGGACTATGATACCCAGGTGTCCCAGGATAGAGGTGTTTCTTTTTCTTTCTTTTTTTTTTTTTAAGGTTTTTTAATTTATTTCTAGGAGAGAGAGAGAGACAGCGTGAGCAGGGGAGGGTCATAGAGAGAGGGAGTCACAGACTGAAACAGGCTCCAGGCTCTGAGCCGGCAGTCAGCACAGAGCCCGACGCGGGCCCGAACCCACGAACCGCGAGATCACGACCTCAGCAAAAGTCGGACGCTTAACCGACTAAGCCACCCAGGTGCCCCAGAGGTGTTTCTTTAAAACTATCTGTGGATGAAATGAAGATGAAAGCCACCACGATCTCATAGATTATAATTTATCTGAGAGCAGAGGACCCAATTCCGTCTTTCTCTCCCAGTGTCTAGCAGTGTGGTTGCCTTAATGGTAAGCCATAAATGGTTGTTGATTTTATTTTATTTTATTTTTATTTATTTATTTATTTATTTATTTATTTATTTATTTATTTATTTTTGAGAGAGAGATAGAGACAGCATGAGCAGGGGAGGATCAGAGAGAGAAGGAGGTGCAGAATCAGAAACAGGCTCCAGACTCTGAGCTAGCTGTCAGCACAGAGCCTGATGCGGGGCTCAAACCCATGAACTGTGAGATCATGACCTGAGCCGAAGTCAGACGCTTCACCGACTGAGCCACCTAGGTGCCCCTGGTTGTTGATTTTAAATATTCGCTCAATCATTTATTCACAACTGGGCTCTATCCTCGGTGCTAAAAATTTCAGGGCAAAGGAGAAAGATCTAGCTCCTGCCCTCATGGAGTTTAAGCTCTAAATAGGGAATGCAGGCACATTAGCAGGTGATTCCCTGCTAATGTTCTTACATTCTATGCTGAGGTTGGGACTGGGTGCTATGAAAACATAACTTAGGGAGATCAGGATGACTTCCTGGAAGAAGTGATATATAGCATGAGGTGTGATGGGGCTGTATTGGCCCAGAGGTGAGAGAGAGCTTGTATGGTACAGTCCAGACCGGCGTCAGTTTAGGATGACTGGGGCCAAGAATTGTGCCTTGATCCTCAAGCGATCGAGTGAGCAACGTCGGGAACACTGAGAAAATGTCTTCGGGGCTTCACTGCTTGGTGGCTATTTACAGAGTGTAAATAAAGGCTCTGACTTATGCCCAAGTTGGGGATACTTGTTGTGACGCTGGGTGCTGTGTGGAGGTGGCTCTGTCTGCAGGTCCCGAGTCCAAGATTTGTACTCCCTCCCCATGTAGAGTGAGGTGGTCCGGGAAAATCAGTTTGGATCAAGGAAGAAGCTTGTTGAGCTCTTTGCCATTGAAGGGCATTCTTGGAACAAAAATGACAACTCTCTTACAATGTGGTGTAGGGAGAGATTGTGTCCAAAATGGCTGTTGAAATCCTGAAATATAATTGTCGTGTTGATGGCTTCAGCCCAGAGAGACACAGATGGTTTCCTGTTGAACTCTGTTTGCCTGCCTGGCACGCAGGCTCCAACTAATGACTCTGTGACCTGGGGCAAGCCAGGTAGCCTCTTGGCACCTCACTTTTTATAGTTAAAAAATGGGGACATAGACTCTGTCTCAAAGAACAGGCTGGGAATGTTGTGTATAGAAACGAGATGGTGTTTTTGAAAACATTGGGCTCCTGGAGGAAAAGTTCAAACATCCGGGATGCTGATTGTTAAAAGGCATTTAGTCGGTGTGGCAATGATCACTGCTTACTCTGAGTGTGTGTGTTTGTGTGTGTTGTGTGTGTGTGTGTGTGTGTGTGTACTTAATGGTTAACTATTTAGCCTAGAATCTGTATTTAGTTTATTTCCATAAAAATACTTTTAGCTTGCTTTTATATAGACTTTCTTCTTTTTTATTTAGACAGAGAAGAGTATGTTCACTATAACAAACTTCAGGTTAACAAAACATCTCAAATATAAAGAGAATGGGCTGCATGCCACTTTTTAGGTTGTTTTTTTAATATGTCCTTGGAAGAACTACACATTTGCAGCTAAAAAGTTTGTGTTTTGTGTGAGAAAGGCATATCATCTCAGAAAATCTTTGGACCCCCTTACCTTTCTTTCTAAAATGTTTTTTTTTTCCATGTAACTATTGAGATTCACTAGCTTCTTTCTCATCATCAGGCAGCATCCCCTTTGAAAGCACTTGGGCCTTATTTAAACTTGAAGATACACTAACATCCTCTGTCCTGATGGACTTGTTTTCTGGCCAAACTTCCTCTGCTACAGCTGACCTAGATTTCTTCCCTTCCGCTTTGGCTCTTTTGACCCTAAGACATAGTAAAGATAAGACTGAAGTCACCTGTAGGCGAGACGTACAGAATTTTCTAATTATTTAGGACGTTCTATTTCTCTGGCTGACTCACACATTTGTTTTGCAGACATGAAGGAAACTCTCCTCCTGGAGAGAGAAGCCTTTCCATGGACTTTCTCTTTTTATTGTTTCTGATTTCCTTCCGATTTCTCACTGAGGGATGGCATGGAAGGTGGAGAAATGAACGTCCACTGTAAAACATGAGCTATGTGCTTGATGCAAGGAAGAAAGAGGTGAAAGTGGCTGATGCCAAATGCGAATTGTAGTTCATGGCTGCGAGAATAATTTAGCTCACCTTTTTTTTTTTGGTACTTCCTGGAGTCCAATGTGCAGAGTCCTTGGGAAGCTAGGTGCCTTTAATCCATCTTCAGATGAAACCTATTCGAGCCAACTCCTGTTCTTCTGGTAGATGTCTTAAGGATGTGTAAATAGAACCAGAGTTTTAAATTTCTGTTTTCTCTTAAAATCCAAACTTGGCTTCAAACAGAAGAACATTGGGAATTCAATATAATGCAATTTATTTTGGACTGCATAAGATCGGCTCACCTGGGAGCATTGTTTCCTATTTCAGCCCATCAGGTTTTTTAAAAAGGTGTTATGTATTTATTTATTTTTTAATATTTTTATTTATTTCTAGGAGAGAGAGAGAGAGACAGCGTGAGCAGGGGAGGGTCAGAGAGAGAGAAAGTCACAGACTGAAACAGGCTCCAGGCTCTGAGCTGGCAGCCAGCACAGAGCCCGATGCGGGGCTTGAACCCATGAACCATGAGATCATGACCCAAGTGAAAGTCGGACGCTCAACTGACTAAGCCACCCAGGCGCCCCTTTATGTATTTATTTTTTGAGAGAGAGGCAGAGAAAGTACGAGTGTGGGAGGGAGAGAGAGAGAGAGAGAATTGAAAGCAGGTTCTGTGGGGCTCATGAGTATAGGTCATGACCTAAGCCGAAATCAAGAGTTGGATGCTTAACCAACTGAGCCACCAGGCACCCCAAAACCCATCAGTTCTTTTTTTTTTTTTTAATGTTTTATTTATTTTTAGAGAGAGAGAGAGAGAGACAGCATGAGCAGGGGAGGGTCAGAGAGAGAGGGAGTCACAGGCTGAAACAGGCTCCAGGCTCTGAGCTGTCAGTCAGCACAGAGCCTGACGCAGGGCTTGAACCCACGAACCGCGAGATCATGACCCAAGCGAAAGTCGGACGCTTAACCGACTAAGCTACCCAGGCACCCCAAAACCCATCAGTTCTTAAAGGGTGTATGCCCAGACTAGCACACCAGCCTCTTAGCTGGCCTTCTTGACTTTAGTCCTGTTTCTTATAGGTCATACTTCTAACCACTGCCATAGCTATATTTACTCCAAACCAGAGACTGTTGTGTTTTTCCTCTGCTTAATCTCATTCAGTGACTCAGTAGCTCAGTGGTTCCCCATGACCTGCTGAACCTTTTCCAGATGCCTTTGCATGCAGTCAGTTCTCATCTCGCTACAACTCTAGCTACAACATTCCTTTCATTGCACCTGCCAAGCATCCCCTTTCTTGCCTTCTTACTTATCCTTTAAGATGTAGTTCTTCCTCTCTGAAGCCCTCTGTGTCTACCAAATAGGGCATCTCTCCTCTGAGCTTCTATAACACAATGCCTGCAATGTAACATTACCACCTTGACTCATGAGCTTTTCTTGACATCTCCGTGTGCTGGTTCAGAGCAGGTGATCAATAATTTTGTGTTGCATCAGTGAATTGAAGATAGGATAGGATGGGGTAGCATGAAAGGGAGGATTCATTAATAACTGTAAAAGTGTTTCCTTAGAATGGGGTGTGCCTTGGATGTGACTGCTGAAACTTAGGAAGAATACTTAAATCAGGTTGGCTGATGTGCGAGCTGGTGTATCTGTGAACCTGAGTCTTTTCAAGGAAGTTTTGTTGTCAAAGATGGAGGACTATAGACTGGGGTCTCTATGACGGAGGAGGGTTGGGGGTAACAATGAGACGCAGCCTGAAGCTCAAAGACAAGACTTTGGAATACTGTGAGAATACGTGGAATTTCAAGATGTAGCTGTCTTGATTTCTGTGATCTGAAAAACCACACTAGTTACCTGAACTAAATGAGAAGGTTTTCAGAAAGCAATAGTTATTTTAAACTTTGATCACTAAGAGTGATCAGGCTGAAAGACTATAGTCTAATTTCCAATTTTAATCCCTTTCTTCTTTGGTTTTCCATTAGATTGTTAACTGATTGAGGCCAAGGGCAATGTTCAAATTTTCCAGTGATTTTAATTGTAAGAGTGATGCATGCTTGTAAAAATAATTCACAAGTATACAGAAAGAAGATGTAAGTCTCCACCCATTGGATTGCCACTGCTATAGGGAACGTTTGTGTGAATTAGAAAAAGCCACTCTTGCTGTGGGCCCAAAATTGTATAGCAATACACATGCATATCTGTGATGTCTACTGTATGAAGGCCCCGCATGCTTGATCTACCAAGTGCGGCCACCCTCTGCATGCCTCCCTCAACCCACCCCTCTCCTCAGAGGCAGCCAGATCTATATCTAACCATGTATGTGTACATGTGCATGTATTTACACACTGACATGCATACTTATATGTACAGAGAAGAAGATCAAGAGGTTTATAGAAATGGGACTGTATTTTACATAGTATTAGGTCACTTGCTTCTTTGCCCTTGACAATGATCTTGGATATAATTTTTTCAGTTTATATAAATTCATGTTATTCTCTTTAGTGGCTGCTCTTCCATAGCATAATTGTACTTTATTTACCCACTCCTTTGTAGAAGGACATTTAGTTTGTGTCCATTTTTATTACCCACAATCATGTAATGCATGTGAATATTCTAAAGTATAGGTTCATAGAGCCTAGTTAAAGGGTATACCAGATGTTTACATTTGGGCAGATGATGCAAAATTGTCCCCCAAAGTTTGAGCTGAATTATATTCTGGTTTCTCCACATTCTTTCCAATAGGTGACCTTATCAATCTTACATTTTCATCAGTTTGATGGAGAAAAAATGGCATCTGATTTAATTTTCACTTTCTGGATTACTAGGGAGGTGGAGTGTCTTTTCATATTTTATCAGCTATTTGTGCTTCTTCATCAAAATGCATGTGTTTATCCTTTGTATTTTCAAAATTGGCTTGTAAACATTTAGTTTACTGTATGTGCACTGTAATCATTTACCACTTTGTTTTGTTTTCAACACACATTTCCTGTTAACTATGCACTGGAAATAAATGATGAAGGCTAAATGAGAGGTAATGCAGTAAATCAGAAAGATCATAGCATTTTGGAGCAGAAAGAGTCAGGGAGATTATGTTGTCCAAATGCTTTATTTTACAGAAGAGAAAACCAGGTTTTCAGGAGGTCAAAGGTATCTCATAGCTGGTTCGTGGTGGGTCTGAAAATGGATTCTAGTTCAATTACTATTACTATTTTTTTTTCCTGTCTGTTGCCCCTTCATAAAACAGTGTTTATGAAGAATACCATTGGCTCTCCTTTTCTAGGTACTGTGTTTTCCAAGTCAATCCTTATTAATTTAACAGAAAGCAAGTGCAAATCTGTCTATAAGAGGGAGTGGGTAAGCTTTCTTAGCCACACGGGAATGGCTCATGAGAGCCATGTTACCAGGCAGAAAGCCAAGAATAGTTTCTTACATATATCAAGAGAATAGAACATATAGGTTTTGTGGGAAGAGAGGCATCACATGCTGAAGCTTCCAGTGGTTGTGTATTTTCTGGTTCTCAGTGCTTTCAGAATCTATAATGAAGGATCTGTGGAAATCAGTGGATTCAGAACCTTCCTACAACACTTAAGAAAATACCGCACATGGTCTAGGGGCGTACTCTCCCACATGCAATGTATTTGGCTTGCAGAGAAGACCGAGGAAGCTGTTTTTAAGGAAGGAAACATACGAAGGGATCAGCAAAGAGTCCTTCTTCAAGTCAAATTCAAGACAAAGGTGGGAGCCTCCCTTCAGGACCTGAGCACAAGGACAGAGCTTTCTCACAGCTCTGTGGGGGAATAGAAGATGGAGTGTTAAAGGCAGAGAGAGTCACAGCAAGGTTTCATGGTGCCCACGGGGTTCAAATTTGAGGTGGACGAGTTTTCTTCGTTCTCATACAATATTACATGGAAGAGAGGCAAGATAGGCAAGATCAGGAATGTTCCCTGGCCTGTTGGCCATGCTGCCCAGCGTAGCCCGGGGCTCAGCTTCCTGCACACAGTGGACAGGAATTTGGGAACATGAAAGAGTTATTATCTGAATACTTGACTGGAGTGCTGGGGCTAGAGGCCCCCCTGGAGTGCTCAGCAATCTCCCTTCCCTAAGTCATGTGGCTGCTAGAACCATCCAGAGCAATTCCTTATCATCATTAACTATCCAGTCAGGGTTCACTTTCTCTTAGTTACAGGACGGTGATGATTATTATTCATTATAAGATAGTTGCTTTTTTTGAATTGGGGTCCAATAAGGCTTATACAGGTTTATATAAGGTTTATATAGTGAGATTGCTGGAAATGTGTGTCTGCTTTCTTTTAAGCTTATTTAATTGAGGGAGGGAGAGGGGGGGAGAGGCATAGAGAGGGAGAGAGAGAGAGAGGGAGGGAGAGAGAGGGAGAGAGAGAATTTCAAGCAGGTTCCCCACTGTCAGTTTAGAACTGTGAGATCATGACCCAAGCTGAATCAAGAGTCAGACACTTAACTGACTGAGCCACCCAGGCACCCCTCTCCTTTTAAGTCTACAGTTTCCCCTTTACTTTTTTTCCTTGCAATTTTTCAATTTTTGGTTGGTTTTGAAGAAATGAAGTCATTCCTTCCCGTGGAGTTTCCCATACTGCTCATGTTGCTGATTACATCCCCAGGGTGTTGTTGATCATGTTGCTCTGTCACTTGTATTTCTGAACCTCTGAGTTGATGAGATTTGGTTACACTTGAGTTTGACTTGTTTAGGCACGCAGCCCCAGCTAGGAAGTGGTCTTACCACCTCTCCCACCTTAGCTACCCTGTTCCATCTTGCTCATTCTGTTTCTGCGCCCCCCTTGGCCTTGAACATTCTAAGCATGCTCCCTCTGGAGGGCTGTTGCATTCCTGTGTCATGTTCCTAGCCTCCTTCATCCCTTCTTGATGAGGCCTGCTGTGTCCACCAATTGAGTATGTATGTGATCATATCAATGCTCCCGGTCACACAACAGTGTCTGACACATGGTAGTGGTCACTACGTGTGCACTGGATGAATTAAAGAAAGGGAGGGGTTCCTCTTCCTCCAGTGCTTCCTCTGGCTGCAATGACACGAACAAACATTCACTGAAATCTATTCTGCACCAGGTGTGCTGCGTGCTAAATGCTTTGCTTATGCCATCACAGCAAGAACATAGGTTGACTTTTGTTATTATTGTCCTCCTTCTATAAACAAGCATGGTGGGCATGGAGAGGCTCCTACAACCTGTGGTTCCAGGGTAGGGAGTGCTGTCATCAGGAGCCTCCAGCAGTCAACCTCTTGTTCAATGTCATGTGTATTCTGTGCTGTCTACATTGATGACAGATCCCAACGTGGCCAACTCTGATGCACCATGTTTGCTCCAGATTTCCCCATGGAGTTGGTAGAGACTTATGTTGCAAATCTGCTTCTCCCTTTCCCAACCTTGACTCCTCCACCTTCCCTCTCTGCAGGTTTTGATTCTTAATAAATACCCTACAAGCCAAACCTCATTTAGAGTCTTCATCCTGGAAACTCCAACCTGCAATGTCAAGGAAACAGATGTTTACAGGGTTAGATAGCTTTCCCAAGGTCACAGTCTAGTGGGTGGTAGAGCAGAGATTTACTGAGCTGTGGTCTCTTGGATGTAATGCATTGTTCCTACAAGTAACCCTTCTACCTCACCCTGAACCCTGAAAGTGGAGGAGGACCATCAATGCAGTGGTTCAGCTCTGTTCTGGTTCTCAGCAGTTTTAACAAGGCAGTCTATCAACATTTAACATGTTTCTACAGGGCACTGGGTTCTTAGTGACAAGTGGCTGACTACATCGCAGAGTAGGAAGATGAATTACAGATTTCCCATCCAGTGACTAGGAAAAGATTCAGCAGGAAGCTCAGAAGTGTGATGCTCTGAAGAAGGACTGTATTGGTTGGGGTGTCGGGGACAAGAAGAGGGCTGGGTGGCAGGATATCAGAAGGGTGGGGAGGGGCCTCTGTGGAGAACCTGGAAAGTTCTTGAAAGTGATATATTAGCAAGATAAGCATGATGCTGGAGGGGGAACCTTGGCAGGGGGACAAGTCAGGCCAGGGAACAGTGATGTTGCTTGGATTGGGCTGGGGACATCAGAGACAGACAGACAGGGATACACAATGTGGCTTTGGAGTGGAGGACAAAGAAGGAAGTTAAAGATGAATTCCATGCCATTAAACTTGAACATTTTAGTATGACTCATTTATTTTTATTAGTAACCAAAGAGATGTAAATCAGCACAACCATTCGGGTGCATTTGACCCATCAGAGTGACCTTCTCATTGTTTCAGTGAGCGTGTCTAAGACGTTTAAAGGTTTGGGGAAGTAGACATTCTCATGCTGCCCAGTGGGATTGCTGTAGCTTCTTAGACAACACTTCCACAGTTCCGACAAGAAATTTTAAAAATAGTGGTCTTTATGGTGTGCCTGGATGGCTCAGTTGGTTAAGAGTCTGACCCCAGGGCAGGTCTTGATCTCGCAGTCAATGGGTTTGAGCCCCAAGTGGGGCTCTGTGCTGACAGCTCAGAGCCTGGAGCCTTCTTGGGATTCTGTGTCTCCATCTCTCTCTCCCCCTTCCCTGCTCACACTCTGTCTCTCAAAATGAAATAAATATTGAAAAAAAAATGATGGTCTTTGATTTCCTAATTTCAGTGGAGTGAACTGTGTGCAGAAGGAGAGAAAAAGGTGAAAAAGATCACATTTCCTAAGGCAGGAGCCCTGGGAGTCCCTGCTTTCATCCTGGAGATGTTGGTGGCCTCGAGACCATAAGCCTCACCTTATCTCTTGACCCCCACAAGTGGGTCCCTCCTCTGTGTCTCATAACATTGGTTACTTACTTTTTTTTTTTTTGGTGAAACCACTGGCATCACTTTGTAATCTGTTTGTTTTGCCATTCCTCTTTAGATTTTGGGGTCCTCAGGTCAGGGGCCATGTCATGACTGTGTGTGTTTCTCTCAATGAGCATGGAGAAGGCATTGATCACATATTTGATGAGTGAATGATTGAAAGGTGTACTTAGAGTAGACAATGGTTTATTCTCAAGTCTGACTTCTCCAATTCAACACCACCTGCAAGCTACAGGTACGTGTGAGTGAGGGGACGGCACAGGGTAGCCATTATCCATATGGCTTTGTCCAACTCTCGGCAATGACTCTGAGAGCAACGAGTCCCTGACTCCTTTGTTCAGTTATAGAGGCCAGCCCATGAGTTTTTCTCCATGTTACCTAGAGAGGTGAGCACCTTCTTTTGCTTCTATCTGGCTTTTGCTTCAGGTCTAGGCAGGATTCCCTTCTAGCTCTTTGCCATGGAAAGAAAAAGGTCCCTTCAGATCCTTACTCCCAGGGCAGATGCCTCTCAGGTGGGACAGAACCAACTCTTTCTTCTTTCCTTGGCCTCCCGCAGCATATTTGGGCTTCTCTTTGATCTATTGTTTCGTGGATACTGAAAGTCCCTTGAAGAATCCTCCCTTGTTTACCCAATAGCAATGAACTCTTAACAACAAACCACTTCTTACAGAGTTCTACAGTGTAGCCTGCAGGCCGTGGTGTGACGCCTCAGAGAGGAGGCAGAGAGGCTTTCTGACTTAAAGAGGGATGTCATTCTTTGAGGAGATAGAGGCTGTGGGGGGTTGGGTGGTGATGGAGACCTCTCCTTTGTGGAATTGGCTAGTAGAAAAGAGCAGGGCGGGGTTACAGCTGGAAGGGGGATGAGATCAAGGGGAGATTTTGCATCCAGGTGGAGGGCTTTGTCCACATGTAAGGTTAAAATCCATGTCAATAAATATTTTAAACACTGGTGAAGTGAAAGCCACAGGGAACAACAAAGGGAAAAGCAAGCTAATGGATGGGCTTGGGAAGGGGAGCTCAGTGGGTGAAGCAGGGTGTGTGGGGGGGGTGGGTGGAGAGGCTGAGAGGTAAAGTTCTGAAGAGATGCTATTAGGAACATAATGTGCCAGCAAAGTTCCCTGAAGATGATAGAATGGAGGCCATTGGATGGCATTGGGGGTGGCTTGTAGGGGGTCTCACACTAGTCACCCAGAGAGTTTAAAAATATACTGATGTTGGGCCTTTCTCCAAGACAGTCTAATTTAACTGGTCTGGGGTTTGGTCCAGCTATTGGTCTAGGTGATTCTAATGTGCCAGCTGCTTAGGACAGGGGGCAGTATTTTTGCTGGAGGTGGAGAGGAAGGGAGGGCTGATGGAGAAATAGAAGATAGTAATACATAAATAACATCATATATTTTCCTAGTTCTTTTTTTTTCACATTTCTCAGATGCTAAAGTGCAGATGGCTCCTCTGGAGATCTTATTAAAATATGAATTCTGATTCAGTAGGGCTGGCTAGGGCTTGAGACTCTATTTCTAACCTGCTGCCGGACCGCACCACACCTTGGTTAGCAGGGCATGAGGTTGACAAACTGCTTTCATGTTGACCATCTTGTTTTGCATATGAATTACGAGAGGAGGCCCATATCAGGTAGGTCTTACCATCCTCACTGTGCAGACTAGGACATAGAGAAAGAGAGAAGGGAAAAAGGGCAGAGAGGGGCCCTAAGCAGCAATGTTTGATAATTCTTCGTGGCCCCTGGCCACACGCTTCGCACTTGCTCCTCACTGATTTCCACAGACCACCCATCTGTAAGTGGTGAGCTCGGGTCTTCTGGCCCAAGCACAGAGGTTGATCATTTGTGGTCCAGCAGCCTCCTTCAGGACATGAAAGAACGTTGTTATTGTTGAAAGGGAGAGTGAGTAGGAATAGGAGCTGAGGGACAAAGAAGGACATTTGGAGACACTGGTGTAGGAAATGAGCAAGGGATGGGGAAAGAGACTGAGCAGGCATTACAACCAGCTTGCTCTTGGTCCTTCTAAGGCAGAAGTGGATCAGATCCCCTGTCCCATTAAGGGGATGTCTCCAACTCTGCCCTAAATGGAAGCCAAGAAGGCACATGGGTGATCTTCCTGGAGTCAGGAAGATGAGAAAGTTTACCATCTAGGGTAAGGATTCTCAAACTGGAGTGAACATCAGAATAACCTGGGGCGGGGGGTGGCTTGTGAAACACAGAGTGTGTTCCACCCCCAGAACTTTAGCAGGTCTGGGGTGGGGCCTGAGACTATGGATTCCTAACAAGTTCCCAGATGCTTCTCATGCTGCCAAAATCCTGACTCAGAAAAATACCAGAGCAGTACCTGGCCATAGACCCCCCTGAAGGTCAATGAGGTCAGTTAGAGCTAGAGTGGGCTGTTGAGTCTGGTGCCTTTAGGCATGAAGTCCAGGGAGTGAAAGTTTAAAAGAGGGGAAAGGTGACAGTTTGATGGGCTCAGTGTGGTATAAATTGGCAAAGTCTGACTCCTTGCCCTCTTGTTCATGTTTGAATCCACTGGGAATGCCTCTCCGAGTGACAGTGATGACCATGGGGAAGTTAGACTTTTCTGGGAAAAGGTCAGCTTCTGCAAAAGCAAAGAAAAAAAGGGATGCAGTGAGAAACAAGGTTTGGGATCCTGCCCTGATGAAGTGAACAGGGGTTATTGTCCCAAAAAAAAGCAGCTGTAGAAGGGCTTACACACACCAGGGCTGGGTAGGCTGGCCTTGTGGGTCCAAGATACAGGACAGGAGCCCCAGAGAGGGCAGGAGGAGGGACAAGGTGGGAAGGAGACGCACAGAGCACAATGCCAGCATGAGTGGATCCGTACTACCTACTGACAGGTGGATAGTAAGTGATCCCAAATGCAATGCTTCTTTCCACTTGCCTGCAACTGGTGGTCTTTCAAACATCTGGCCCTTGTATTACCAAACATCTGGCTCTCCTCTTACCTCATATGACCCCCCCCCACCCCCACCCCTCCCCAGCATCCCTGTGAGTAGGGGAGAAGGCGCTCTCATTTTAGGCTTATAGATGAGGAAATAACCACAGAGAAGATTATATAACTTGCCTGAAGAGGCTGGGGCAGCTGCAGGGTTCAGGTCTTGCTGTTCTGGGGCTCCTGCTGTTTCTGGAAGCTTCTGAGGGCCTCAGGCTCCCTAGGTCTGAGGACAGGCTTGGGTGTGACTCAGCGGATAAAGTGCGATGGGGAGGCACAACTGTGACTCGGGGATGGACCCGGCTCCCTGGAAGCACTCATTGCTGAGGGCTCATTAGTTCAGAGAAGAGGAGGAGACCAAGGTCCCCAGGTGACAGGGGTTTGGGGGAGGGAGAATCCAGAGAAGGAAGAGAGGTGGGGAATGTTTCCACAAACTGTTCAAGGTCTAGTGTTACTCTAGCAACTGGACGTTCTCCCCTTGAAAATGGGGAGGGGGCTGGGACCCGGCTCCCTGCACCCATTTCCCAGCAGTATGGCCCTTCACCGCTTGCTGCCCGAGACTTGCCTTTCCTCTGCTGCCCTGTGGTTCCCGCTTACTGCCATGACTTGTGCTGCTCTCCTTCCTGTGTACCACTCGACTCCTTGTGATTTTCCTGATGCATATTGTATTTAGAAATTCTTAAGAATAATGACTTGGGGATGCCCAGGGATCTCAGTCAGTTAAGGACCTGACTTCACCCAGGTCATGATCTTACGGTTCCTGAGTTTGAGCCCCATGTTGGGCTCTGTGCTGACTGTTCAGAGCCTGGAGCCTGCTTGGGATTCTGGGTCTCCTTCTCTCTCTGCCCCTCTCCCACTCATGCTTTCTCTCTCCCAAAATAAATAAACTTAAAAAAATCTAGGGGTGTCTGGGTGGCTCAGTTGGTTAAGCATTTGACTTTGGCTCAGGTCCTCATCTCACGGTTTGTGACTTTGAGCCCCTTGTCAGGCTTGCTGCTGTCAGCATGGAGCCCGCTTCAGATCCCCTGTCCCCTTCTCTCTCTGCTTCTCCCCTGCTTGTGCCCTCTCTCCCTCAAAATTGAATAAACATTAAAAAAAGAGGGGCACCTGGGTGGCTCAGTCAGCTCAGTCTGACTGGCTCAGGTCATGACCTCATGGTTCGTGGGTTCGAGCCCTGCATCAGGCTCTGTGCTGACAGCTCAGAGCCTGGAGCCTGCTTCGTATTCTGTGTCTCCCTCTCTTTCTCCCCTCCCCTGCTCGTGCCCTGTTTCTCTCTCTCTCTCTCAAAAATAAATACACATTTAAACAATTAAGAAGAAAAAAGAATAAAGACCTAGTTTGAAGATGGGCACAAGGATGGGGCCACCAGCCACCTCTGCTCAGGCTGGTCCAGTGCACCGAGACCAAGGTGGCCATGCGATCTGGTGGGGACCAGGTGTCAGAGCCACCTGAGGGCATGACAGGCCCTCAGAGAATCATGCCCCATACCTTACAAAAGTAAAGCAGACCCCCTGTCCCAGGTGACTTGAGAAAAACTGGCACACTAAGCAGATTTCCAGAAATTTTCTGGGATTCCCAGACAAGAGGAGTGAGATGAGTTTTCATTTTCCAGACCTGAAATGGAGGGTAAGGGTGTGGTGTCTGGAGCAGCCCACAAGACCACAGCTGGGTGAAGTGTTAGGCGGAGTTGGATAAAATAGAGGCACATGGCAGTATGTGTCAGATGGTTGAGCTGACTGTCCCTAAATCCCTCCTGCCTGTGGCCGGTGCTGCTCCCAGGGGCCAAAGCTGGGCTGGGCTTGGGAAGCGTCTGCGGGTTTCAGTTGTGAGAACAGGCAGGGCAGGGCCAGTGATGGACAGACCAAGGCCACAGGGGACAAGTACAGACTGAGCCACATGCAGCAAACCACAAGAGCACCATATCTGCATGGAGACAGGGGTCTTCACACACAACACAGGCTGTTGGGACCCGTTTTCAAAGGAAGAGAATTGCCTGCTCACCCATAAGCTCTAAGTGTTCACAAAAGCATCCCATCCGTGAATGTATTCCTTTTTTTTTTTTTTTTTTAATTTATTTTTAGGAGAGAGAGAGAGACAGCGTGAGCAGGGGAGGGTCAGAGAGAGAGGGAGTCACAGACTGAAACAGGCTCCAGGCTCTGAGCTGGCAGTCAGCACAGAGCCCGACACGGGGCTCGAACCCACGAACCGCGAGATCACGACCCAAGCGAAAGTCGGACGCTTAACCGACTAAGCCACCCAGGCACCCCTCGTGAATGTATTCCTAACGCCACTTCAAAGGAGACTCCTGCCCAAGGGGTTTAACTAGGTTTCATGGTCAGAAGCCACAGGACAGTGATAGAAAGAGGAGGTACCTGTGGCCTGTGGGTGGTGAGTCCCTTGAGAATATTCCAGCAGAGGCTGAAGGGTTGCTGAGGGGCGGACAAGCATTGGCTGGAGGCAGAGATAAGGGTTGGGCCCCAGAGTCTTCGAGGCCCCTCCTCAGTATGGCTTAGAGATTTCAGCTTCTGTTTTTAGCAGGCTTACCATTCATAGGGCTGTTGGTAGTAGGAGGGTCTTTCGAAAGGCAGTCCTGTTGAGGTCCCTGCTGTCCTGTAGGTAAGTGGCAACTCATTTGGGATGCACAATGGCCCGAGTGCAGCATAATTCCAAGCCAATACAAAGAGATTATGTGTTTACGTTACAGCCTTTTTATACTGAAATGAACTAAAGACAAAGCAAATGTACTCTTTTATCGTCCCTTTGTCCTGTAGTGGTCCCGCTCTCATGGAGGGTCACTTGTACACGGGGTTATAGTGATCTGTGTACTTGACAGTCTTCCCTGCTGGACTGTGCTTCTTTAAGCAGGATCAGTGTTTTTTTTGTTATTTTTAACATTTATTTATTTTGAGAGAGAGAGAAAACAAGCAGGGGAGGGGCAGAAGGTGAGGGAGAGAGAGAGAGAGAGAGAATCACAAGCAGGCTCTGCACTGCCAGCACACAGCCTGATGTGGGGCTTGATCTCACAAACCATGAGATCGTGACCTGAGCTGAAATCCCGGGTCAGGCGGTTAACCAACTGAGCCACCCCAGCACCCCAGGGTCCATGGCTTTTAAATGACTGCACCTTGTACTTGGCCATCTTCTTATACAGATATCACCATTAGGGGACCCTCACACTTTGGGAAGGAGGTGAAGTAGGTATTGCCATAATATACTCATTTGGTAGGTATGGATTAAATACCTTGTCCAGGCACTATGTAATTGAGGCTTTGAATCCCGACACTGCTCACTGCTCCCTCTGTGACCTTACACAGGGTCCTTCATCTCTCCATGCCTGGGTTTTTCATCTGTGAAAACATCCAGTTACTGTATGATTGGTGTATATATATATATAACCTCTAGCACAGTACATTTCACCTAGCAAATGCTCAATAAATGTGAGGCATTATTATTTTTTTAAGTTTATTTATTTATTTTGAGAGAGAGAGAGAGAAAGAGACAGAGAGAGTGGGGGAGGGACAGAGAGAGAGAGAGAGGGGGAATCCCAAGCAGGCTCTGCGCTGTCAGCACAAAGCCCAGTGTGGGCCTCCAACTCATGAACCGTGAGATCATGACCTGAGCCAAAACCAAGTGTTAGAGGCTTAACCGACTGAGCCACCCAGCTGCCCCTAAATGTGAGATATTATTACTGTGAACAGAAAGCCCGAGTCTTACTCCTGCATGATATTATTCATTATTATTTACTGAGCAATTACTGTATGTTAAGCTTTGTGTTACATGCTTTACCCCAGTGAATCATCACAAAACTCTGCGGGGTTTTTTTTTTTTTTTTCCCCTTCTGTCTTATAGACAAAGAAATGGAGACCCAAAGAAATTAAGTTCTTAATGGAAGTCTTCCCACTGTTCAGTGACACAAGCCATGTCTTGCTGGGATTTCTGCTTGGGCTTTATCGCCATTTGATGTGCTCCCTGGGTCCTCTGTGCTTCTACTCCCTGTAGGACCTCAGCTCAGTCCTGGGTTTAAAGGCAGGCAGAAATGACTTTTCATACCCTGCCTGAGTTACTTTCCAACAGTGTGGATTTCTTTCAAGCCACTTGAGAATGCAAAGGAAATATGAGTTCTGGCTGCAAAAGGGTCAGTGGACAAGCTCCCAGGGCCTCCTTCTCCCCAGGTCTGAGGTCATTTCAGCCCTTAGCAAGTAAGCAGGCTTCTGTCTGCTGGGCTGGGGGGCTGCATCTGCACACCTGGGTCCACCTACCCTCCTGGGATGCAGTCTTTTTGCTCCTGGTCTAGTTTCCATGGCCTCAGAAGCCAACAGCAGACTGCTTGGACCACTTCACTTGCCCATGGAAGGTGCTCAGGAGGTCCCACCTGTGAGCAAATGAATGCATAATGAGGGCAAAGCTCTGTGTGTATTTTTCTTAACTATTTATTTTTGATATATATAGAGAGACAGAGTGTGAGTAAGCAAGGGGTAGAGAGAGAGACACACACAGAATCTGAAGCAGGCTTCAGGCTCTGAGCTGTTAGCACAGAGCCTAATGCCGGGCTCGAACTCACAAACTGAGATCATGACATGAGCTGAAGTCGGACATTCAACCGACTGAGCCACCCAGGCACCCCCAAAGGTCTATGTTTTATGCACATCATATGCAGGGACTTTGGAAGGCAAAGATTTCAAGGAAAAAGAATGATAGACCCAGACTCGAAGTGACTTAATTCAAAAGCACTTTGTTTAGAGGCTTAAAGGAAGGTGATATAATAATATTGACTGCATCTTAGGTACTCTGCCACATAAGTCCAACAGGTTTCCTTGTTCAATCCTCCCAAAGGGACAACGATAAGAACCCCCTCTTGGATGCAGAGTATACCACAATTACGGGAGACAGTGAAAAAATACACCTGTATCAGCTGTGGTCTGTCCCTCCACTCCCAGCAGGACTCTGCAGAGGGGTGAAGAGGGCGGGAACAAGCCTCCTCCACTGAGAACCCTGCCCTGTGAAGTTACAATGATTTCCCCATTTAAAGTCGGAGAGTACAAGGTTCAGGCACTTGCTGTGGCCCAAGATCACATTGTTAACTCCGGGGCAGAGTTACGATTAAATTGCACCTCTGTCTGGCTTTTCCTACTAGCCCTCACCACCGCATGCTGTTTCATGCACTGCAAGTTCAAGAGAACTGGGTTTACTTATTTTTAATTTTTAAAACTTTTTAAAGGTGTATTTCTTTTGGAGAGAGACAGAGACAGCGTGAGCAGGGGAGGGGCAGGGAGAGAGAGAATCCCAAGCAGGCTCTATGCTGTCAGCACAGAGCCCGATGTGGGGCTAAAACCCATGAAACCATGAGATCATGACCTGAGCCGAAACCAAGAGTCGGATGCTTAACTGACTGAGCCACCCAGGTGCCCCGAACTGGGTTTATTTTTAAGTTCACTGTTGACTAGTGTGTCTCCCTCCTCAGTCTTACCTCCTCAGTCTGTTGCTGTTTTCTGCTCTCGCCTGAAGAAAGCCTATCTTCACCTGGCACATTCCCCTTAGACCAACAACAAGTAGGAGGGTTCAAAGGAGCTACAGTTTGGTGTCTTCTGAAGGTGCTGGGGTGGGGGGAGGTCAAGGTTACATTTACTCCAGAATGAGCTTGCTATCCTGAAAACATCTGGATTATTTGTAAACCTGTTTTTGGCCGCAGGCAGATACAATGAGAGTTGGGACATTAACTTAGGGCAGAAGCAATTCAGAGTTTTGGAATATATGATCTGACTTCAGGACCCCAGACCTTGAAATGGAGATATTTAAAAAACGGAGTGTTGGGGCGCCTGGGTGGCTTAGTCGGTTAAGCGTCCGACTTTCGCTTAGGTCATGATCTCACGGTTCGTGGGTTCGAGCCCCGCGTCGGGCTCTATGCTGACTGCCAGCTCAGAGCCTGGAGCCTGTTTCAGTCTGTGACTCCCTCTCTCTCTGACCCTCCTTTGCTCACGCTGTCTCTCTCTCTCCTAGAAATAAATAAAAATATTAAAAAAACAAAACAAACAAAAAAAACGGAGTGTACTTACTTGCTTTTGTTTTCACTGAGGTGTTTGGAGGCACGGGAGGCAAACCTGAACTGGATCATTAGCCCCGTTTTCTCAATGTTAAGCTTTACCTGCACACATGAGCTTCTCGTGGGATGGATACTCAAGCAGGGCTTGCTGAATTCATAAGAGTTTAGCCTTGCCCCCTTCTTAAAAATTGTGCTAAAATATACACAAAACATGCCATTTTAACTGGTTTTAAGTGTGCAGGTCAGTAGCGCTAAGTACATTCACTGTTGTGCAGCCATCGCCGCCATCCATCTCCAGAACTTTTTCGTCTCCCCATGCTCGGTGCCCGTTAAACACGAATTCCTCGTTTCTCTTCCTTCCCCAGCCCCTGGTAACCACCATGCTACTTTCTGCCCCTACGACTTTGACTATTGTAGGGATCTCACGTGAGTGGAATCACACAGTATCCATCCTTTTGTGGCCGGCTTATTTCTCTGAACACAATGTCCTTAAGGTTCATCCATGTTGTAGGGAGTTCCTTCCTTTTTTGGCTGAATTGTATTCCTTGGTACACCAGCTGATGGACACTTAGGTTGTTCCCAGCTGTTGTGAATAATGCTGCCAGGATATGGGTGCACACACATCTGGGCAAGCCCCCACTTTCAACCTCTGTCTGCTTATGTTCATATTCTGTGGCATCATTAGCACTGAGAATTAATACTCTTTCCAGTTCTCCCAGAATAGCATTTCAGGGTCCTCTTTCAATGCCTAATCGTAAAGCCAAGCAAAAAATGATTGGAAAGATGTTTCTGACAATAAACTGGTAGGAAAAGCTACATCACTTCCTGCTTTGCATCTTGCTGTTAAATTGTCCACTCTTAACTCCCGGGGCACGTTGAGCCATTCATCTGTCTGTTTACTCACCAACATGTGGTTTGTAAGGAGGGTGGTGGAAGGTGGAGTGACCCCCTCCTGCAGGATGTGTGGGGCGCCAGGCTCTTCTGCTACTTTATAACGTTCTGCACATGTTCCCGGAGACTGGCAGCTGCCCTGCTTCATCAGGCTGTCACTTCCTTCCCTGTATTGCACATTGAGCTTCTGAAGCCCCGAGCTTGGCTGAGAAGTCATTAAAAGAAACAAAAAAATAGTACTTAAAAAATAGCTCAGTTCTACTGAACTTGCTCTAAAAACCTTGGCCTCATTCAGGTCTTAACCATAACGCCTCATGGACCCTTCCGTCTGGGTATCTTGCTGCATTTCAGTTCTCCTTGCCCTGCACGCTCAGTTTGTAGGGATGGAGGAGGAGGGATAGCCCTGCCTTGTGCTTCATCACAGTGAAGTTATTCTGGGTCTCAAAAGGCCTCATAAACCTGCTCCCCAGATGGAAGTCTCCATAAAAGGCTCCTCTCTTTGTATGAGTCTCAGATTTCCCTTCAATTAAAATTCAACAAATGGATAATCAAATGGATGAGGTAAATTGTAATACCAAGATATATATCTTTAAGTCTATCTATATATCTACACACACACACACACACACACACACTTGAAAGTGAGGCTGTTGAGAATTCCGACCTCCTTCTTCAGTTTATGAGTAGCCATGTCTGTAGTAGGTTAACTGGGAGTCATCCAACAAGTGAAAGATAAGCCAAAGATCATTAACCAACACAGCTTTGAGTAAACAAAATATCACCAAGTCTCAACATATTAATTATTTCTTTCTCCAAAGGAATTACATAGCATGATTTTGAGTTTTTAGGGTAGTTTATAAGAGCCCAAGGTTTAATTTTTCTTTAAAAAATTTTGTTATGCTTATTTATTTTTTTGAGAGAGAGAGAACAAGTCAAGGAGGGGCAGAGAGAGAGAGAGAAGGGAGAGAGAAATCCCAAGTGCCCTGTGAGAGCATGACCTGAGCCAAAACCAAGAGTTAGACGCTCAACTGACTGAGCCACCCATGCGCTACTAAGCTTTCTGCAAAGAAGTTAAGGGAAAGGTAGATAAAGAGGTCAAAGGTATGAGCCTCACAGTGTGACCTTGGGAGTGAGGAAGTGACCTTGCAGTGAGGAACAGGATCTTAAGTGCTGCTGTGGGGTCTCCCTCCTCGCCCTGCAGACCCAGGAGCTATTAGTGCCTTTGGGACCGGTGGCCTAGTGACTTGGTGGCTGTGAGCCCCGTAACACCACAGGGCACTGACTCATGACACCATGCAGGAGAGCGAGCTTCTGATCTCTAAGTCAGAAGCCTCACAGCAGCTCAGTGGCTTTTAGTCTCCCTTTCTCTCCCCACACAAGAGCGGGATGGACTACCCTCTGCTCGGTGTTGCCGCTCCACATCATTGGTATAAAAACCACGCAGTCCTCCTTTTATCTGGCACATAATTCTCTTGGCCTTTTATCATTTGCTTTTATTATTATAAGAGGACCACATGTTGATTGAGACAATTTTAAACAATACAGAGCAGCATAAAAAAAACGAATCCTCCACCTTCCTTTTGGTTTCTCCCCCATCATCATAGAATTGGATGTGAATCCTTTTTATTTCTGATTCTATAGAAATGCAAATCATATGTCAAATTGTTTTACATTAAAGAAGTGGAGTCATATTTTACCTATTATTTTTGCAATTTGTTTTTCACTTAGCCATATATCATGGATATCTTCCCAGGTCTATATTTTGAGACTGAAGTTATATGAGTTGCATAATATTATATGCAGAAATTTGTCATGATTTATTGATTCCTGTGGAAAGAGTTTCCAATCGTTTCTTATTTTTTTTAATAGTATAGACAATGTGCAGCTGAAATCCTATGTGTATAAATACTGAAGCTGTTATTTCTGCAAAATAAATGTCTTGAAGTGGGGTTGCTGGGTATGCCCAATTTTAACTTTAATATATTTAATTTAAACAGTTTAATTTTCCAAAAATAGAGAAATTTACACCACCACCAGCAGTGATGTATGAGTGCCCATTTCTTCATATCCTCACAAAGACTGATGCTGTTCCAACTTGTCAGAAATATCCCATTATTGTTTTCATTTCTAATTCTCTGATTAGTCTGAGTAGTGAGACTGAGCATTTTTCACCCATAAATTGCATTTCTTCTTGTAAAGTGCATGCCTATATATTTTTTTCATATTTTTTATTGCTTCTATATTGTTAATTTATATGATTAAAAAGTATTAGTGAAATTAAACTTAAGGCTGTCATAGTGATACAAATATTTTCTTTCCTTTTTCTTTTCCTTCCTTCCTTCCTTCCTTCCTTCCTTCCTTCCTTCCTTCCTTCCTTCCTTCCTTCCTTCTTTCATTCCTCCCTTCCTCTAATTGAGAGAGAGAGTGTGTGAGTGGGGAAGGGGCAGAGAGAGAGGGAGAGAGAAAATCCCAAGTAGGTTTCAAGCTGTCAGTGCGGAACCCGATGAGGGGCTTGATTCCACAAACTGAGATCTTGACCTGAGCCAAAATTGAGTCAGATGCTTAACTGACTGAACTACCCAGGTGCCCCACAAATATTTTCTTCCAGTCTCTGTTCATCTTTAGACTTCGTGATGTCTTCTGCCATTCAGACACCATGGCAAAATTTTCTTGTAGTCAGATCCCTCAATCTTTCTTTTTTGACTTCTGAGGTTTTTTGTTTTGCTTAAGACCTTCTCTATTTCAAGCAAACTTTCTCCTAGTATTTGATTCTAAAACTTTTATTGCTTATTTTTGATGTGAAAATTCTTATTCTTGGGGTGCCTGGGTGGCTCAGTTGGTTAAGCGTCTGACTTTGGCTCAGGTCATGATCTCACAGTTTGTGGGTTCAAGGCCCGCATTGGGCTCTGTGCTGATGGCTAGCTCAGAGCCTGGAGCCTGCTTTGGATTCTGTATCTCCCTCTCTCTCTGACCCTTCCCTGCTCAAACTGTCTCTCTCTCTCTCAGAAATAAATAAAACATTAAAAAATTAAAGAAAAAAATAAAATTCTTATTCTCTCTTGGAATTTTCTAATACAGTATGGAGAAAAGGACATCTAATTCAATTGTCTTCTAGATGCTTTCCAGTTATGCCAACATTATTTATAAAATAATCCATTTCCCCCTTTTGAGTGGCATACTTTATCATATATTAAGTTCCCATACACTCTTGCCTCTGCTTCTGGGTTCTCTGTTCTCTTTCATTGATCTATTTGTCTGTTCCTGTGCCAAACTATAGTGCTAGTAATGGCTTTAATCATTAGATTTACTATATGGAAGGGCAAACTCCCTTACCATTTGTTTGAAACCATTTTTGGCAATTTTTGTACATGTATTCTTCCATGGAACTGTTAAGATTATCTTAGCTAGCATGTAAGCTTTTTCTTGGTGTTCTGATTGGTATTCTTAACAAATCATTACACTAATTTTGGAAAATATAAACCATTTCATTGTTTTCCTATCCAGAATCATTTTGTTTCATGTCTTTTGATAAAATTCCATAGCTAACTTAGTTTAAGCTGTGTTATGTTTCTTGTTACATTTATTCAGAGATATCTTGTGTTTTCCCCTCTATTATAAATAAGATGACTTTTCCATTTTCTGAAGACTTCATTTATTTACTTATTTATTTCTATTTATTTAAGGGCAGCTTTAGGTTTATAGCAAGATTGAGAGGAAGATACAGGGATTACCCATAGACCCCTGCTGCCCCCACACATGCATGGCTTCCTCCATTATCAACATCCCACACCAGAGTGGTAATTTTGTTGTGATAGATGAACCCACAGACACATCACAATCACCCAAAATCCATACTTTACATTAGGGTTCACTCCTGGTGTTATACGTTCTCTGGGTTTGGGCAAATGTAACGTGACATGTATTCATCATTGTAGTATCATACAGAGTATTTTCACTGCCCTAAAAATCTTCTGTTCTCTGCCTGTTCATCCCTCCTCTACATGGAACACTTATCTTTTTATTATCTCCACTACTACTCTTTCCAATAATATCTCTCCAGAATATCATATAGTTGGAATCACATAGGATGTAGCCTTTTCAGACTGGCTTCTTTCATTTAGTAATATGAACCCAACGTTTCTCTATGTCTTTTCATGGTCATTTCTTTTTAGTGCTGAGTAACATTCCATTGTCTGGATGTACCAGAATTTATTTACCCATTCACCTACTGAAGGACATCTTGCTTGCTTCCAAGTTTTGACTAAGTGAATAGAGCTGCTATAAACATCCATGGACAAGTTTTTGTGTAGACAGAAGTTCTCAGCCTATTTGGGTAAATACTAAGGAGTTCAATTACTGGATCATATGGTAAGACTGTATTTACTTCTGTAGGAAACTGCCAAAGTGTCTTCCAAAGTAGCCATATTATTTTGCATTCCTACCAGCGATAAATGAGAGTTCCTCTTGCTCCACATACGCACCAGCATTTCGTGTTCTCAGTGTCCTGAACTTTGAGCAGTTTAGTAGCTCATTGTTCTGATCTGCATTTCCCTAATAAACTATGATGTGGAGCATGTTTCCATATCCTTATTTGCCATCTAGATACCTTTTTTTTGGTGACATGTCTGGTAAAGTCTTTGATCCATATTTAAACCAAGTTGTTTGTTTTCTTACTTTGGATTTAAGACATCTGTGTGTGTGTGTGTGTGTGTGTGTGTGTGTGTGTTTAAATGTTTTTATTTTGAGAGAGAGAGACAGAAAGAGAGAACATGAGCAGGGAAGGGGTAGAGAGGAGAAAGAGAATCTGAATCAGGCCCTGTGCTAGCAGCACAGTCCTATGCAGGGCTCAATCTCATGAACCATGAGATCATGGCCTGAGCAAAAATCCGGAGACTGATATGCTTAACCGACTCAGCCACCCTGGTGTCCCTGTATACTTTGGGTAACAGTGCCCGTGTATATTTTGGATATGTCTTTTGGAAATATTTGCTCCCAATCTGTAGCTTGTTTTCTCATTCTTTTGACCCATATTTTTTGCAGAGCAGAAAATTTGGAATTTTAATAAAGTCCAGTGTATCAATTCTTTCTTTCATGGATCTTGCTTATAGTGTTGTATCAAAAAAGTCATCCAACCGTGTCCAAGGTCTTCTAGTTTTCTCTTATGTTATCGTTAGTTTTGCAGTTTTGCATTTTACATTTATATCTAGGATCCATTTTGAGTTTGTTTTTGTGATAGATATCAGGTCTATGTTTAGATTCTTTTTTTTTTTTTTTGCCTAGAGCTGTCTAGCTGATCCATCACCATTACTTGAAAAGACTATCATTGCTCCATTGCAATACCTTTGCTTCTCTGTCAAAAATCAGTTGACTATTGGGTCAACTATCGGGTATATAGATTTATTTCTGGGCTGTCTATTCTGTTGCGTCGATCTATTTGTCTATTATTTTGTAAATGTCACGTGATCTTGATTACTGTAGATTTACAGTAAGTCTTGACATTGGGTAGTGTCGGTCATCCAATTTTACTCTCTTTTTTAAATACTGTGTTGACTATTTTCGGTCTTTTGCTTCTTCATATAAAGTTTATAATTCATTTTGCTATGCACAAAATAATTTACTGGATTTTGACTGGGATTGCATTAAGTCTTTTTTTTTTAATGTTTTATTTATTTTTAGGAGAGAGAGACAGCGCGAGCAGGGGAGGGTCAGAGAGAGAGGGAGTCACAGACTGAAACAGGCTCCAGGCTCTGAGCTGGCAGTCAGCACAGAGCCCGACGCAGGGCTCGAATCCATGAACCGCGAGATCATGACTTAAGCGAAAGTCGGACGCTTAACCGACTAAGCCACCCAGGTGCCCCTGGATTGCATTAAATCTATAGATCAAATGGGAAGAACTAATATCCTGACAATATTGAGTCTTCTCATTCATGAGCATGGAATATCTTTCCATTTATTTACTTCTTCTTTGATTTTGTTTATCAGAATTTTGTAGATTACCTCATATATATTTCGCATATATTTTGTTAGCTTTATATTTAAGCATTTCGGTTTCGGGAAGTGCCAATGTAAATGGGAAGCACAATGAGGGAAGCATGTACGTGTGTTTTTAATTTCAAATCCACTTACTGATTGCTGACATATAGGAAAGGGATTGACTTTTGCATATTAATCTTATCCTGCAACTCCATTTTCTTTTTAAACTGGTTACTGTTAGTATACTTCAGAGGTTCTGAATTTTGTACATTTATTGTATGTAGCTACTTCATCAAATTCCAGTACTTACAATAGGTTTTAAAATTCAGTTCTTGGTGTTCTAAATGTACAATCATCATATATATTCTTATTTCTTCTAATATGTATACTCTGTAGTTAATTTTCTTGTTTTATTGTGTTAGTGAGAACTTGTAAAAGTAAATTGAATAATTCTGGTGAGGGAAGCATGTATGTCTTAGTCCAGATTTGCCTTGGTATTTCATTGTTTTGTACAATGTTTGTTGTTGGCCTTTGGGAAATAGGTTTTTATCACACTTTAAAAATTACGATTAGCTCTTGAATTTTATCAACTACCAGTTTTTCTTCAATATTAACATATTTTTGCTGCTCTCCAAAGAAATCTCTCTTTAAGAGTCCCATTTTATTTTACTTATTAATTTTTTAATTTTTAATTTTAGTTCCAGGTAACATAGTGTTATATTAGTTTCAGGTGTACAAAATAATGATTCAATACTTCCATTCATCACCCTGTTCTCATTATGACAAGTGCTCCTTAATCCCTATCACCTATTTAATCCATCCTCTCCCCACCTCCAGTTCCCTCCCCTCTGGTAACCATCAGATTGTTCTTTTCAGAGTCCCACTTTAAAAATTGTTGCTATCAGTTGGTAATGAAAACTCCACAGTTCACAATGGGTGTCAAACTTGTATTTGGAGGCCCTGGAGGGTGTCAGCTTGGAGATGTCATTTGTATACCATGGGGCAGGGCACAGCAAGTTGGAAGCCAGGGCCTTACAATGAGGGGTGGAGGTGAGTGTGTCGTTTCTGAAGGAGATGCGGGAGCACTCAGGTAGAGTCCAGGAAGTAAAAGCAGGGTAAGGAGAACTGATTACCAGCTGTCATCAATCAAAATGTCAACTTGAGCCTGATGGACAAGGGTGGGGTTGGGAGTGGAAGCCAGTAAGATCCCTCACCAAGCATTCAGTAGAAAACTCAAGAAACCTGTGGAGCAGATACCAGCATCTGGACATTAATTGCAGCTGAGGTCATGGGCCAGCCAGGTGAATGAGGTAGTAGGAAATGGAGCTTGAGAAGCAGATGTGGGTGGTCCAGTGTAATTCCTTTGGCTTAGGGCACCTTGTTAAAAGCCCAAGAACCAGCTTCCTTGTCTTCTTTTGGTTTGTCTTGAAAACAGAGTTTGATAGGAATCTGTGAGTAATATGCTGGGTGAAAATGATTGAACAAGACACGCAACAGCATTTCCCAATGATTACTAGGTGCTTTCATCCTTTATAAAGGAAGAATTATCTTAAGCCAAAATTTAAAAATAGTCCTTTTCTAAGTAACAAAAACAAAATGTTGACAAAAAGTCTGATCTGGAAAATAAGGAAAAAATAAAGAAAAAAAATAAGAACAACTAATGATTCCATTCCTTAAAGATAATTCCAGTTGACTTTCTGGTGTATGTCCTTCTAGCTTTTCCCCTAAGACATGAGATCATAAGGAGATCTCACGTCATTAGGGTATGTGATCAAGAACTTTGTGTCACACTATCTCCAGCAAGGAGCCTGGCAGACCCACACGGAGCTTATTTTGTTGGATGACTGTTAATTAGGTCATTAAAAGGTCTTAGCTTTAAAAAAAAGTATTTTTTATTTATTATTTTGAGAGCAGGAGAGAGAGAGAGCAGGGTAGGGGCAGAGAGAGAAAAAGAAAGAGAAAATCACAAGCAGTCTCCACATTGTCAGTGCAGAGCCCAACACGGGGCTCAGACTCACGAATCGTGAGATGATGACCTGAGTTGAAATCAAGAATCAGACGCTTAACTGACTGAGCCCCCCAGGCCCCCTGAACATACTTTTAGTGGCTACATCAAGTTCTTCTTACAGACATGACCTAATCTACAGAAGCATTTGAGACTACTTTTCTCTTCCACTGCGTGTCTTCCCATGCCTCGGCCATCCTGAGTCTCTAGAAAGATCTGGATTGCACCTGTCATCCTTATTCTCTCTGATTCATACTCGATGTCTTCTCTGCCGCCTGCCCCTCTGCCTCAATAACTCGCCCTTGCCTTTTAGGGTCCAGTTTAGCAGATACTTCTGGCCAGTCCACTGTGCTTCTCCTCACTCCCCCACTGGTGAGAGCCCCCTTGTCAGTGATCCCGCAGCGCCCTGGCATATCCCCTAGGCTCCTGGCAACAAACAGAAGGCACAGTCTAAACAGGTCGTTGAGGAGAGCTTAGTGACAGACTGTTTACAAAGGTGTAGGCAGGGTGACAGAGACCAGGGGACGGCGGGACACTCCGGGCTAGCACGAGGGAATCTATGACCAGCTCTCAGCATGAAGGGGAAGAAGGGGTTCCCAGGGTGCAGACAAGACTCCTGATAGAATCTCTGGGAGGGGAGCACGTGAGTGGACACCCGTGGCCTGGCCGGGAAGGTATCCTTCTCCTCCTCCTGCTCCCATCCCTCACTGGGGCCTCCGGTTCAGCAGCACCATAGAGGCCAGGAGGCCAGGACTGGATTCAGAAAGACTAGCAGCCTGGAGCTCAG
Organism: Proteles cristata cristata; assembly: GCA_017311185.1. NCBI lineage: Eukaryota > Metazoa > Chordata > Mammalia > Carnivora > Hyaenidae > Proteles > Proteles cristata. The sequence continues at coordinate 1,943,088 of JAESUZ010001348.1, read as the reverse complement.
AGCAGTGCAGAGAGAGGGGAAGGGGGATATCTAGGGGGCTGGGGGGGTGGACAGGGTGTCCAGCACATGGCCTACTCCTTTCTGGCTCCTGTGCAACCATATGATCCTGCACGTTTGCTTCTCACACTTTCATGAAAGATCCTTGAAGTCAGGAACCATGCCTGGTCTCTTGGGGAATATCTCCCGCCACCCCGCCCCAGCTACGGGAAATAACACTAGACGGGGTTGATGTGCACAGCTATTCACAGCACCATTTACAATAGTGGGGGATTAGAAATGTCCCCAAATATTCATGGATGGACCTTGAGGGTCTTATGCTGAGTGAAGTAAGTCAGGCAGAGAGGGACAAATATCATATGTTTGCATGTATAGGAAGATTAGGAGGAACTTAACGGAGGACTGTGGGGGAGAAGAGGGGGGATATAGTGGGGGAGGGGAAGAGAGGCAAACCATGAGAGACTCTTGAATGCTGAGAACTGAGGACTGATGGGTGTTGGGGGGGAGGGGGGTGATGGGCATGGAGGAGGGCACTTGTGGGGATGAGCACTGGGTGTTATATGGAAACCAACTTGACAATAAACTATTTGTAAAAAAAAAAAAAAAAAAAGAAATGTCCCCAAATAGGGAAGCAGGAGCAAATAGCAAGCCGGCCAGGATGGGTCATTATACAGCCATGCAAGGATTCTGTTAACACACGTAAGTGGGCTCACAGGATAACAAGTGACAAAAGCCAATCTTGCTGGTTGTAAGTTTGTCACAATGTGTAGATGTGTACCTACATAGGGAGAGATCAAAGGCATATATATTCACAATAGCTAAGAAACACTGGCCAAATGTCACATCCCCCAATTTAAGAGAAAATAGCAACATTCTGATTGAATTTGTCACAAATGTCGGCGTCAAGTGGCTGTAATGGTTAGGACTAGGCACAATATAAAACAGGAGGATGGCAGCTTATTTTAGGAGGCTCTGTTGAGAAGAGCCACTTGACTTTGGTCAGCTGTCCCCCCACCCCCACCCCAACCCTCTAATATTGTAGTTGGTGATGAAACTCCTTTTCCAATACCCCGTGGTGGACTTTGGAGGGAATTTGTCAGCTGACACACAGCAAAGCATCTTCAAAGTTTCTCAAATGTTCACATGTATACGAATCACCTAGGGGCTTCTACCTGGGGGATCTTGAGAAAACACAGATTCTGCTAATCTAGGTCTGGGAGGGACCTGACATTTCCCACTCTCAACAATGTCCCAGAACATGGGGACACTGCTGGCCTTGACCACCCTCCAAACAGCCAGAGTTTTAATCAGTGGAATTGTTTGCTTGCTTCTTTTTTTTTTTTAACCTTTTGAAACATACCCTCTGTTGACAAATGTGCAAATTACACGTTCTTTGTCACGCATCCGCCTCCAGATTCTGACGTGCCTCTGATAGAGCGTTTGCCCTCTGTTTGAGAATCCCAGTATCTTTGAGGCCTCTCTACCAGCCAAAAAGAACTTGCTGGAGTTTCCTTTTTAGAATAAGCATTCCATAAACGATACCTTCAGTGTTCCTAATATAAATATCATCATGTGGAAAAGAATTTCAGACTGCATATGATGCCCACCCCTCTTATTCCCAGTCATAGTTATTTTTCTGATTATCTTCTTGTAATTCTCTCACTGTCTTCATATGAGAAACTTAAAATTCTCCTTGAATCCATCCAATTTCGTGAATTCTTCACAAGGACCTCTGAAGATGATGCTGGACCTTGATAATGTAGAATTCCAAATGATGTCTGGTGACCTGGTGTGACTCCACTATGCCAGAGAGGGGACAGGTTTCACCAAAGGACCTGTTCGCTGTTTGTTTCTGCGATTCTTCAAGCTTGAGTCAGGCACCACGTCGGCTGGGTCTTGCTGCAGAAGGAGCCTCCCATGGAAGAATATAGCATCCATTCCTGTTGATGCCATTGCACATCCTCCTTTTTCAGACATCATTTCGTTTCCGTTGAAATGCCCGTATTTTGCACATGTCAGCAAGAAAACATGTCTATATGGTTATAAGTCAAAGTCTTCTGGTTTTATTCTCTCTCCTGCACTTCCCATTATAAAATTATCAATAATGTAGATTAAGTTCCTATTTGCATAAGTAGCCTTTGTTACTGATTATATTTCTAATTTAAAAATGAACTTCTAGGGGCTTCTGGGTACCTCAGTTGGTTAAGTGTCCAACTGGGCTCAGGTCATGGTCTCATGGTTCGGGAATTCGAGCCCCACATCAGGCCCTCTGCTGTCAGTGCAGAGCCCGTGTCAGATCTTCTCTCCCCTTCTGTCTCTGCCTCTCCCCCACTCTCTCTCTCTTGAAAACAAATAAACATTAAAAAAATAAATAAAAATGAACTTGTAGGTTCAACAATCTGAGAGTCACCTGTTTGCCTCTGTCTTATTTTGTTCCTCTCCCAGTCTTCTGTCACTTTGCCCTGCTTTGTTTGCTGAGCCTAGTGTTGCTGTGGAGCTGTTCTGATGGACAGTTGGAAAGTCAGTTCCCCACCACAGTCCCAGGCTCATGCCAGTGGGTGATCACTGGGAATGTGTGCACACATTGGAATACATGAGCTGGGGTAAGGGGATTCTCTCCATGGTCCTCGACTCATTGTGTGACCTCAGGTACACCATTTAAGCCTGTTTGGCTAAATCTCTTTGCTCTGGGTGATACCCATCCCATGTAAATCTAGAAAGCCATTCTCAAAGAATTATTGCATCTTTGTCCTGATTGATGCTTAGTGAGGATGGAGGAAGAACTCGGTTAATAGATCTGTTCTCGGTCCCCCATCCCTTATGTACATCGTTCATTCAAACACACTCCTTTCACCTGAGACAGGATCTACTCTATCAGCTCCTAAATCTGTGTATGTGTGCATGCAAGAGTATACACAGAGAGAGAGAGAGGAGCACAGGAAAGCAATGCTTTTGTGTGGAACTGCTTCTTTGTCATCATTCCCATCACTGCAAAAATATTGCCTCTGGCCAGTGCCAGAAATTTAAGTCATTCATTAATAAATACCCCACATCTGTTCAGTCTTCTTACTCCTCAGGCACCTACTTATTCTTCTGCCATTCCAAGCAATTAAATATGTCTAGATCAACGTTTTGCCTTCCTTGCGCTCCTTTAAAATGCAATACCCCTCCCGTCTTTTAAACCCTCTCAACCTCAGTCTTGCAACACAGACCAGGAAATAGCCTGGTTTGTAGACTGGAGGGCTGGGAACAAAGCTGTCTGCTGAACCATCTGCTGTTTCTTAGCTGTAGAAAAAGAGGATTTACAGGTTTGGGGGCAGATTATTTTTAGGGGCTTCCAGGCTACTAATATTCTATCCTTGTTTGTGTGATTCCTCTCCCAGGTTGAGACTCTCACGAGTCACTGTGACCTGCACAGAGAATAAATGTCCCTGATGTACACCCTCATTTGGAAATCTTCTAAAAATATGGTGTCTGGAGCTGCAGAATCTTCCCCAACCATATCTAGTCCTGTCTGGGCATTTCTCTTCATAGTGATAGGACTCTCCATTTCTAGCAGAGGGAAGCACCTTATCACATGGAAGGCAGTCTAGTTCGAGAGGGATGTGGAGGAAACAAAATAAAACAAAAGTGAAGTCAATTTGCATTCAGATGTTTGCATTAAATATTAATCGGGCTTGGGGGTGAGGGTAGTGTGTCTTTTATTCACACTCAGGTTGCCATGGCTGTCTGGGATTTGCAGGGCTGGCTCTGGGAGGAGTGGGGGAGGCGAAATGGAGGAACAGGGCAGCCGCCCGCCTGTGAGCAGCTCAGGGTTCAGGCCCTCATCCTGTGCCCTCACACTGTGGCCCAGACCGCCAAGAGCAAGTCCAAGGAACTGAAAGACATGGAAGTTTCCAGCAACAACCAGAGAATATCCGGAGGCCAGTCTTTAGCCAGGGAAACACCCTCATGCTTTCAAAGCGATGAGTCCGAGTTTAGGGTCAGCAGAGAGTATCAGGGGAGGGGTAGGAAAGTGAAGAGCAGTAGAGGTAGGGGAGCGCTGGGTGCAGAGTGTGTCGCTTGGGAGGCAGGGGCTGAGACTGGGTCCAGGCCTTTCCCCAGCCTGTGGGGCCTGCGGCCCCAGGGCTTTCTTGAACACATTCACAAAGTCAGTATAGGGTATGAGGCAGGAAGGACAGCCCTTCTCTATCCTCTGGCTTTTGAAGGGAGGTCACTGGGTTGTGTGATTGGTAAATGTGGAGGAAGCCGTCGGTTGGAGGAAATGGTGGCTCTCTGCCCAAGGTAGGCTTCGTGATGGGTTGAAGTCCCTTCCAGAGGAAGCCCCTGAAGCCAAGCGTCCAGTCAGGAGACGGTTCTGTGTCTTCTTTTGATTGTCTTTTTTTTTTTTTTTTTCCCCTTGAGAATGAGGGCCTCCCAGTGCCTCCAAACTCACACCAGCTGAGTGACTGTTTACTTAGCCTTCCTGCAAGGCTGGCTCTCGTCACCCACGTCTGGGCCTGTCCCTGAGTTATCCCTCACAAGGGAAACTTGGAAATTTCCATCGTTCCTCTCGAATCTGAGTCCACCCTGCAGTGGCCTGACTGCCCAGGGTGCTGCAGTCTTTTGGCAGAGAGCTGTCGTCAATCCCGGCTGCATGTTACCATCACCTGGACATCTTTGAAAAGTTCAGATGGCCGGATGACACATGGCCCAGTAACATCAGAAATCTTCAGGGGTAGATCCCAGGCCCTGGAGTTTTTAGAACTTCCCAGGGTGATTCCAATGACTGCCAAGTTTGAGAGGTGCTGGCATGGGGTTAGGAGCACATCCAATGGCCTGGACTTGACTGCTGGCTCTGCTGCTGCTGGAAGTGGCCTTGGGCAAGTTATTTACAGCTCTCTGCCTCAGTCTTCTCCTCTCTATAGTGGGAATAACCATGGTACCAACAATAGCACATAGCATTGGTGTGAGGATTACATGAGGTAATGCGCACCAAAGGCTGGGACACTGGCTGGCGCATAGTTAGCGCTTTATAAGGGGTCGCCTTTTATAATGCTGTGGAGCCTATCTCCCGTGGGATGGGCAGGACGGTGGGGGAACTTGAGAGAGGAATAAAGAATTGGAGCTATTTCTCCTGAAAAGGAGGAGGCTTTGCTGGAATATGATGATTGTCTTCAGATTCCTATCAGATGGAAAAGGAATGTTTTGCATGACTGTGAAGGAGAGAACACACATTCAGGAGCGGAAAGTTTCCGACAGAGCCACTTAGCAGCAAGATGGACCATGTCATGGGGAGTGACTTCCCAGACTCTGGGCTGTTCAAGCAGCAGCAGCACAGGCTTCGGTGGAAATGTTATAAAAAGGAATCACAAGGGCACGAAATGACACCCACGGTTTGTGTGGCCGTCAGAGGCGGTGAGTCTCAAGTCTAAAGCCGTGTTGAAGAGAGAGGACCGAGGTCAAATCAGGTGGAGTCAAACCTGTTTTCAAGTCAAGGAGGTGAAGCTGGGCCAGGCAGTGGAGCTTGGCCCAGGCAGGCCTGGAGCAAGAGTTGATGAAGAAGCCAGCCACAGGGAAGGGTGGGTCTGGGATACCTGCTGCGAATAGGGCTGGGCTGCCTCTAGGCGTTTTGGTTGAGCTCCGGACACCCAGCAGATGGGTGGTTGGCTTTGTTTGAGGCGGAGTGTCAGAGAAGTAGATACTCTCTATTTTTACTATTTTTATTTATTTATTGTTTAAGCTTATTTATTGTTGAGAGAGACAGAGACAGTGTGAGCAGGGGAGGGGCAGAGAGAGCGAGAGAGAGAAGGAGGGAGGGAATCCCAAGCAGGCTCTGCACTGTCAGCCCTGACAGAGCCTGATGTGGGGCTTGAACTCATGAAACTGTGAGCTCATGACCTGAGCCGAAACCAAGAGTGGGATGCTTAGCCCACTGAGGCACCCAGGCTCCCTAGTAGATACCTTCTAAATCTGTAGCTCAGCTCTGCAGTTTCCCACCGTTGACAACCCCCACAGCACCCTTCCCAGCCACTGCACCCCTTCCCTGCCTCTCTCCTCTCTGCACTATGTGGTTTCCAATGGGAACTCTCTGCTTTGTGAGGAGTCAACGAAGCCTATTTTACTTGCCCTACCTTTCTGGGGGGCAGTGCGGGGAATAGCACAAACTGTGACACTACCTCGCTACACATCAAATTGGACTTTCCTTTTGATACGGCAACTAACTCTTCTCTCTCACCCTTTTGAACATGTCTAGCACCTATGTGGCCACCTGCCTTGCTGGGCGTTCGGCAGCTGGTGTCACACATGGCTCCTGGTCCTCTGCTTGCTTCATCCCCACCTCCTTGTCACCCTCGTCTCTCTGGTCAGTGCCCAGCCACACCCTGGACCTCATCACCTCTCAGGAGGCTCCCCCTTTAGAATCTCCGTCTCGGAAATGCCCTCTGTAGCCACGCCTCCGTGTCCTTCGATGGTCTCACTCACTCATAGGAACCTTCTTCTTGGCCTGCACTGGGGCCCCCGGAGCCCTCCCTCCTTGGGTGCATCTTGGACCCACCGTGGATGCATCTGTTTCCTCCCTCCCTGTGGCTTTTGGATTCCCTGGCGAGCCATCTCTGGGAAGCTCTTCAAAGGTGCCCCATTCCCCCCCCCTCCTGACTTTCCAGTGTGCCTTCTGGTCTACTCCTGATCCCAGACTCCTGCTCCCCGTTGAGGAGAGGGGTCTAAAGTAATCGGACCCCAGCTCCCCGTTGCTGCCTTCGGACTCTGTGCCCCCGGCCATCTTCCTTTCACTCCATTTTTAGCTCCCTATCAGATTGCCACGACAGCTGCTCCAAATCTTTTCCACTCTGCTCAAGCCCTGACTGACCCTGCTCGCCTCCCCTCCCCGGGGCCGGACCTCTTCCTGGCTAAGAAATGCAGCCCTTGGTGCTGCCGGGACTTCTTTCTTCCCTCTTCCTTCTCACAAAGATGATTTCTAACATTCTCCTTCCCTTTCCTCCTGCTCTGGGGAAGAAGCAGTTTTTATTCTTTCCAAAGCTAAGCCTTCCACCTGCGCTCCTAACTCTGTCATCTTTTTCTTTCTCTGCCTACTTTCTCTACTATCATCTCTTCCAACCCCCCAACCTCCATTTGCTCTCAACCCCGGGTCTTGCAACTCACCCTAATTTCTTTCACCTTAATAAACAAGCAGTAACAAAGTCTTTATTTTGTCCTTCACCACGCCTCTCTCCTTTCTCTCATGGTTTTTTTTTTTTCATTCTCTTAAGTGGGGTCCCCGTTTGCTCCCCTTGTCCCCATGAACCAGCCACACTGAACTACTGTCCCGGGAACATGATTGCTGTCACCTTCCTCCCTGGGAGGCAGCTTCCTGAGGTGGAACAAGCACTGACGTGGGAATCAGCCACTCCGAAGTTTAAATCCTGGCTTTGCCCCATATTGTTATATAATCTTGACCCTCACTTGGCACATTATTAATCTTCCCCAGGAAAAGAAAATGGAGGCACCTAATTCCCTGGCTTGCTATTGATACAAAATGCTTATGCTTGTAAAGTGCCTAACACATAGTTTGTGCAAAATAAAAAATACTCCCTTCCATCCATTGCTGATTCCTTCATGTGCAATACCTTTTGCTGTCTTCCATCAGCCTGTTGAATTTCCATCCATCCTTCAAGCCTGGCTTCGTCTTCCCTCTCTGCCTGTGGGGCCCAAATTCTTCTACTTTATTTGCTTTCTGACCTTGTTCCTCTGTTATAGTGAGTACCAGGATCTACACCATGTCAAGATATAGCAGGATCATTTATACATATTTGGCCTCTAATAAAATCAAGATCTTCTAGGTGCAGGGATATTGAATTCACCTTTGGATCCCTCTAGACTACCTATCAGAGCATGTTACATATAATAGCCACTCAGTAAATGTTAAATTTAAAAAAATTTTAGGGGCGCCTGGGCGGCTCAATCAGTTAAGTGTCTGACTTTGGCTCAGGTCATGATCTCATGGCTCATGTGTTCGAGCCTTGTGTTGGGCTCTATGCTAACAGCTCAGATCCTGGAGCCTGCATTGGATTCTGTGTCTCCCTCTCTCTCTGTACCACCCCTCCACCCTCCTCTCTCTCTCTCTCTCTCAAAAACAAATAAACATTAAAAAAACTAAAAAATTAAAACAACTACTTGATGCTAGATATATCTTTATAACCCAAAAATATATTTTAAAAATCTAAGCTGATCTTTCTCATCTATGAATATACTCTCTAACCTTGTAGAATTTACAAGACAGGGATTTATAATGTAAAGACCTGAAAAAACAAAACAAAACAAAAACAAAAACCAAACCCATACTGAAGACCATCAACAGGTCTAGCCGGATTTTTTTGTGGTCCTTATGCTAGCTCCCAGACATCATTTGCCTTCAGGTTACTCACGTCCCATTTTGGCAAGTCATAAAGATGTTCCCTGCTTGGTGGAATCTATCAGATTTATCAGGTGAAAGAGGAAATGGTCAGACTGGCCAATATCTAAGATTCTTTCCAGATTGCCCAACTACAGCTCAGGGATCACATGTTGTGAGAGCAGCATAGACACTCATTTATAAAAGTGACCAAGGATACATCTCATGTTGGTCCTGTAATGAAAGTTCTCCGAAGAGGGCTGTTTTCTGCAAGTGCATTAATTAATTAATTAATTAATTAATTAACTTCTTCATGCAACAAATGTTTATTGAGCACCGACTGTGTGAGCCCAATGTGGTGCTGGGTGCTGGGAACAGAGTGATGACTCAAGCCTAGTCTCAGCAGAGCTCTGGTTGACATTTGGCACGCTTTTCTTAGAAAGGGAAGATACACGGAGGTGGGCTGTGGACTGAGCTGGGCCAGGCGGCTGCCTAGGCTTAGTGGCTCTCAGAGAGGACAGTCCAAGGGGACATCCTTCTTCAGCAGCACCTGCCCTTCCTGGCAGGACCCTCCACGCAGTTACTCTGAGCATGAGTCTCTGGGCTTGTCACATTATCCACAGGCAGCCTGAAATGCCTCCTACTATACACACCAGCTTCCCTCAATTCATCTTTCAATCTGGAGGATTTACAAAGATTTATACCATTAAGAGCAAGATCTCAACAACAGGCCGTATGGGAAAAACATGTTTTGCTCCTGCCCGTATATGTATTAGTGTGTAAGCTCTTCTGGGCAGGGACCCATGTTATGTGTCATGTTGTCTTCTGTAAAGCTTCATTCCCTCTTAGGGTTGACATTTCAGAAATTTGGGTCTATAACTTCATCCAGGATCAACGTGTAGGAATTAACACCAGTGAATGCTGAGTCACCTATATTTTACAGTGGGCCACATGGGTCTGATTCCTATCTCGTACGCCCCAAGAAAACAAAAGGAGGAGAGAATGCCAATATTACTTAGAGTCAAGTTTTCTTTTTGGCTAAGGAGTGGTTGGGGAGCGGTAGGACTGAAACTTGCTCATCTTCCCCATGGCTCAGAGACCATGGCTTCAGATACTTCAGGGGTGATAGGGGTTAACACAGGACAGATGAGCGAGCAGGTTGTCCATGCTGTGTCTCTCCTTACCTGCCCACGTATCAGATGTGCATGCTGTGTTGGTAGACGGTTTGAGAAGAATCCACACTGCCTGGAAAGACAGGACCATCACAGTAGGGCCTGGTGGGGACTGTGGATGAGAGAGGATATGGAGAATCTCTCTCAGTTCTGCTCTGGTGAACATGAACCTCTTTCTTCTCTCTTGCTGGCTCAATGGTTGACCACCTGTCAGATGCATGTGGGAGGAGACCCACATTCACTATTCAGGTCTCAACGTAGAAAGAGCTTACAAAGCAGAGAGGAGGGGAATGTGGAGAACAGGGAAGGTTCCACACATGACCTGGATGGTTTCTCTGTGTTGTTGGGAGAAGGCAAGGTAGAGTTCAAGGGGCAGAGAGAGAAGAGGTGGCAGGGTCTGTTCTCTGGCACTGTATGCTTTCAAAGGCAGAGTTTTCCAGCTCTTGGGTAGGCAGATCCCAAAGGAAGGGATCTTGAGGCCCCCATCCTGTAATTGTTAATTTGCCTCATCTAGAAATGATCACATCCCCTCAAGTAGATCTTTTCTATGTTTGTAGCAAATTTGATGTGAAAAGTCATCTGAAGCTTTACTGCATGTTTCAAGCCTAAATAATCCTGGCTGTCATTTGGATGGAGTTGACAGTTTCTCAAGGCTGTCCTCATTTGCTCTCATTCTCATTAGATCCTTACCACACTTGCATGTAAGAGGCAGTGTAGGCATTACTCATCCTGATTTATGGGTGATGAATTTAGGCTCAGATCTATTTTCATGATAGAATCCTACCAGAGTGCCACTAATGTTAGAACTATTTTACTTTTGGGGCACCTAGGTTTCTCAGTAGGTTAGGCATCTGACTCTTGATTTTGGCTCAAGTCATGATCTCATGGCTCATAAGTTTGAGCCCAGAGTTGGGCTCTGTGCTCAGCATGAAGCCTACTTGGGATTCTCTATCTCCCTCTCTCTCTTTGCTTCTTCTCCACTTGCAGTCTCTCTTTCAAAATAAATAAATCAACTAAAAAATTTTTACTTTTTTTGTTAAATGACATCTGTGTGGTAGGGGGATAGTTAGTGGGCATTGAACATGTCACCATGGAGATTCCAACATCCAGTCTGACAGAACAATGATGAGTTCAGGGTTACATGGACACAGCCTGGGGAGAGAGAAGCTGAGGGGCTGTTGAAGAGGTGGTGAGCTTCACCCTTGCTAGAGGGGCTCACCTCTCACTGCAGTCAGTCTAAGGCACTTCTTCCCTTCTCTAAGAGAGCAGGGGACCCAGGAACCCTTCTTCTATCTCTGACAGGCCCACAGATTATTTTATCTGGTGTATGGACACAGGGTGCTGCTCAACTAAATGAGTGCAAGTGCCCTTTATCTTTGGAATCTTTCTTAGCCCAGAAGACCAGCAGGAATGCAAAGGGAACAGGACCCTGTATCACACCTGATAAGTTTCCTTTTTTTTTTTTTTTTAAAAAAATGTATTTTGAGAGAGAAAGAGCACAAGTGTGGAAGGGGCAGAGAGAGAGGGAGAGAGAGAATCCCAAACAGATTCCACACTGTTAGTGCAGAGCCTAATGCCAGTCTCGAACTCACAAATCATGAGATTGTGAACTGAGCCAAAAGCAAGAGTCAGATGTTTGACTGAGCCACCCAGTCACCCCTCTTTTTTCTTTTTTTAAAGTAAGCTCCAAGCCTAGCATGGAGCCAAACACGGGGCTTGAATTCATGACCCTGAGATCAGGACCTGAGCTGAGATCAAGACTTGGATGTTTAACCGACTGAGCCACGCAGGCACCCCTCACCTGCTATATTTCTGACCAGTCAAAGAAAACCAACTAACAGCCAACAGACAATACTGGCAGCCATCACAAAAAATTCAGTGTGAACAGAATGGCTTGATTTGGCCAGTTGGGATTATTGGCATTATTCAATCCCAATTAGGGACTGAAATAAAATAGCACATTAGTTAGGAAACATAAATCATCCTAGGTTACCTTTCTTTCTTCGGCCATTTTATCAGGTGTAATTTGAATGTTGCCAGCGTACACTCACTAAATATTTCCATGTGCTCACATGAAATTTGAACTCATAAATGTTATGGTCATAGACATTTTCAATTTGTTTCAATTATTCTGTTACATTTCCTATTTATTGTAATAGGAATTTGGGGATAGAAAGGAAGATAATTGGGGCACCTTGGTGGCTCAGTTGGTTCAGCAGCTGACTCGTGATTTTGGCTTGGGTCATGATCTCATGGTTCTGTGAGATGGACTCCCACATAAGGCTCCACACTGATGATGTGGAGCATGCTTGGGATTCTCTCTCTCTCCCTCTCTCTGCCCCTCCCCTGCTTGTGTCCTCTCTCTCTCTCAAAATAAACTTAAAAAAAATGAAGATAATCATAGTCATAAATGAATTACTTGAGAGAAAAGAGATGTTTCCTGTTATCTCTCTCATAAACTAGAAATGTGGCTAACACTTGTTCTGCCTGTCAACAAACCCATCAGAGACTAAAGTCAGCCATGGACCACTTAGTGAGAAAATCCGGGATAGACCAGAGCTGGCAGGTGGATTATATCAGCCTATTATCCATGGCCCCAGGTTGATAGCCATGGATCTTGACTGGGATAGATAGATGCTCATTCTAGATTTAGATTCACATTTCCAGGAACTGAAGCAAACCCCTCTAGCACTGTAAAGGACTTATTAGAGCAAGAACTTTTCACATTTGGACCTAGTCCTTATGTATCATTGTGAGAATCAAAGAATCCATGTTACTGTAAGTGCCTTATAATGTTGTGCTGTCAAGGGTCATGTGCAATGGACTTAAACATTTACCACCCACAGAGCAGTGGCTGATTGAAATTACAATGGGCAATTGAAACACATTGCTTACCAAATTGTAGGGGAGGTAGTGATAAGGGACTAAGGAGTCAGCATACACAAGAGCATGACTGAATGTTAACACTTAAAAAAAATTACTAATTCAAGTTGAAGGAAAATATTAGTTGCTAGTACAACAGGATGCAGGCTCTTTTAACATATTAGACAATTTAGAGTAGAAAATTTGGCACTTTGTTGACTGGTCTTAAGATCTGCCTCCACACCCAGTTTCCAAAGTGAGATGCTTTGGTGTGGTATAGAAATAGCTTCTGAAATTTGTTCACAATTCCAAAGCCTAGTTGGTGAGAGCAGAAGTGCTATCCTCACCATTTCAATAGAATCAATTACTCAGGGAGAATGTAGCCAGAGTTGTCCCAGTAGAAGAAAATCAGAGAAGGTAGTCTTGGATTCTAGCATACATACACTTTAAACAAAATTTTTATTACTCAGTGTCTGTTTAATCAGAAACATGAATTACTTGGAATGTGTATGTATGCCATATTTTATTTTTAATTTATTTTTAAAGTTTATTTGTTTGAAAGATACTGAGACAGAGTGAGTGGGGGAAGGGCAGAGAGAGAGAGAGACGAAGAGAGAATCTCAAGCAGGTTCCTCACTGTCAGCACAGAGCCTATTAGGGGCTTGAACTCATGAAACCATGGGATCATGACCTGAGCTGAAACCAAGAGTTTGACGCCAAACTGACTGAGCCACCCAGGTGTCCCAACATATGCTATAGAAGACAAGGCAAATAATCACAAAACATTTTTTTTAAACAAACAAAATGAAGTAAGCAACAGCTACCATCTGCTGACTGCCTCCTATCTTGCTTCTAGGTACTTTATTTTACAATAGCCACATGGTAGATATTTTGTCCATTTTATGTATGAGAGTGCTATGGCTCAGAGGTTGAGTAACTTTTTGGGGAGAGTCATAGAGATAATAACAGCCAAGACTATCTGACTTCAAAGCCCAAGTTTTTTTCCCTTGCTTCTGCCTGTATGTTTATTCAGAAAACTCTCTTATCTTTGGATAAGATGATGTTTATGGACTCCATACAGAGTCCATAAACATTTTAAGTGAATCTTTTATAGCCTTTACAGGTGTACCTATGTGTACACACACACACACACACACACACACACACACACACACACACACACATCTATGTACATACATGGCATGGAGTGTCAAGGAATTGATCTACTCTCTACCATAGGCAGAGCCTACTGGTGATGTTCTCTTAATGGAGGCATCATATTCTCAGGTTCTGAAAATGGATTGCATCAGTTTAATGTTATCTAGGGGACTGATTCATTCTGACCCAACTGATAAAACAAGTATTGATTTGGCAGTGAAATGTGAGCAAAAGTGATACAATTCACTAAGTTTCCTTCCCTGCATGGTGGTGATCCTGGAGGCATGGGTTAAAAGGGAGCCTCTGTCAGTCGTCTGGGTTCTTGGGTGATTGCTGAGCTGATCTGAGCTGGGCAGCAGTGGGGGAGGGAAATGAACTTGCCATTGAATCTATAGCGGTGATAGGGTTGGGTGTTAGGTATACAACTTCGCCCATCCTGACTGATAGAGTAAACTGGTTACTCCTTCTTAAATAGAACAATGGATAAAATCTAGTCCAAACATGTGAATAAGAGAGGTGTTTGAGGCCAAAGAAAGCTTTTTAATAAAACCCACATTAAAATCTCAATGACCTGTAATCCAACTCATCAAAATTCAGTTAATTTTTGCACTTATAGCTCTCTTCAGCGAGCTGGTCCAAGGCACCTTCATCTCTGGATTATTGGAATTGTTTCTGCCTGCATATACCTTCATCACCCAGTCTCTTTCCCTAATCCAGTCTTGGGGTGGACCTTTTCCAAAACTGTGTTTTTACTGTCTTCCAAACTGATGTTTTAGTTAACAATGTAGCAGGACTATCTCTCTATGAAATTAATGAACTTATTTCTCACTGAAGGAACATGACTTTAAAATCAGGGCCAGTCATTTTCCCAAGGCCCTTTCTCCCCATGGGCTGATCCTGTTGTGGTATACCAAAGAGAAGGGCAGGTGGTGACTTGATGTAAGGAGAATTAGAACAAAAGGAACGATGTCTCTACAAGGACTACTTCTATCAGCAGTGATGCCCCAATTGTCAGGTGTCTCAACCCCCTAGCCTAGTCCTCTGTACATACAGTACATCTAACGCTTGCTTAACCAGAAAGTGGCATCTGGTTAACTGAGATTTCATGGTACACTCTATTTTGCAATAAGGTGATAACTGCATTCCTAAGAAGCTTCAGGTTATCAAAAACTGAATTAAAAAAGAATTGTTCTGATGGTTAAAAAAAAGCTAGAAGCTTTCTTACTCACCACAATTAAATTATTTTTCTTGCAGGATTTTCAATAATAAAGGTATTTTGAAGATATATTTTGTAGTTGAAATCTTAAAACTTTGAACTATTTCATCAAAACTGACGAAAGCATCCCTATATGGTATATGACTGAAGATACAGGAAAACCTACATGGCATATAAAATTGAAAATAAAATCTCTGGATTTATAAACCAGGAAAAGGAACCCCAGCACAGCTCATGGTTACCAGGGCCTGGACAGTGGGCCACTCAAATCAAATGTGCTTGTGACCCCCGCTCAGCTTTTTCTCCTCATCACATTCTGCTGATACCTGGTGGTGATCATGTGAAAACCAAGCACAATAGGTGTAATATAAACCCAAAGTTATTGCTTTCTTTTTTTCTTTTTTTAATGTTTTGTTTTGTTTTGTTTTGTTTTGTTTTTGAGGGACAGAGATAGAGTACAAGAGAGGGAGGGGCAGGGAGAGAGGGAGACACAGAATCAAAAGCAGGCTCCAGTCTCTGAGCTGTCAGCACAGAGCTTGATGCAGGGCTTGAACTAACAAACCCTGAGATCATGACCTGAGTTGAAGTCAGGCGCTCAATCGACCGAGCCACTGGGGTGCCCCCAAATATTGCAAAAACATCTATGTATAGTCATCATCACTTCTGTGAATCAACAGAGAAATAAAGCAAAACAAGGAAACAGACAAAAAGGACATGTTTGTCCCCTTTCTAATGTGGACTACCAGTCTTTATTTCAAATAGTGGTCCCTCAAAGCACAGGCCACAGGAAAGGAGATGCTGTGGGTGTCACCGTGTAAGAGGACCTGTGGCTCTCAAAGCTGAGTATATTGTCCAAAGGTGAAAACTACCTGCCATTTGTTAGAATTGAATGCTTGCCAGAGTATGTCTCTTTCATTGGGAAGTATTCCTAAAAGGATGCATTCAAATCCACATACTGTGTGACATCTGATGTTTGATCTGATAGTAGATGGGGGAGGGAGGGACAGGGAAGGCAGAGAGACAGAATGAGCAGAAAAGAATGAAATAGATGGAAACAGTCTTCTTCCATATCCCCAGTCTCCAACACTCAACAGGAACATTTCCAGAAAAGCTGTAGGAACTTCTTACCTTTAGGAACAACAGACTAGTGTAGTATCAGAAAACCACCAAGAGAAAAATAAGTGGATCTTCTTCAGGAGAGAATGTTCTACGAAAAGTCATAGAATGTGCAAGAGGAAGTTTATTTTTGACTAAAGCTGAAGGGAGAAAATTGGCCTGTGGCAGATCTTGGTATTTTAGAGGGTCCACTTGTCCTGAGGAGTTTTGAGAAAACTCTAGTCTTCTGTAGGCTCTGGGGCTTATCAGTTGCCATGGCAACCATTAATCTCACTGCTGAAGTTCTAAGTGATTGGAGATGAAGAATGTTCCCTCGAACACATTTTACCCTGGACCTTCTCCCTGCATACAACTGCCCTAGCAGCTGGGTGCCCCCCCCCACCTCCCCCCCCACCCCCGCTGACATTGGGCCATGGGTGCTGTGCACTTTTAGATAGTCCACAAATTAATGCAGGCCGTCTGGACTGTTGTTAGGGAACTCTAGCTGGCAAATAACCCAAGCAGGTCTGGGACAAGTTGGTGTAAATGCTGGCACAGACGGGCTCACCTGTTGTGTGATTAAGTCATGAGGTTGCCGCTTGCGCTCTTTGGGACCAGGCCAGGCAGCATTTGTTCAAGGGAAAAATAAGTCTCTGTATGTGCGGTGTGACTGTAGCAACAGAAACAAATGGGCAAACAGATTCTGATGGAAGAAAAGAATGAAAAAGTGGACGGCGGGGACAATCCAGTGGCTGTGTTGAAAGGTGTCTTAGTCAGGATGGCTTGGTGGCAAGAAACAAAACCTACTCAGCTCCAGTAAAGGAGGGATTTGTCTGATAGTACAGGAACCCAACTGAAGGAAGTAGTGGCTGACATCATGGCAGCTGGGGAATTGTCCGGGCTCCTCATATTCCCTGCTCTCCCGTCACATGGGTCTGATGTGGAGTTGGGTTGCCGTGGTGCCTAGGAAGGCTCCAGCTCAATGCAGTCTTACAGCTCAGGTGCCCAGGCTCTCTAACAGATGTGACTCTATTAGGAATCCCTAAGGCATGTATCTGATTGGTCCACTTGCCTGTGGCCAGAGGGTGGGTTCAGAGGGCAAACTTTCCTTGAGCAGGAGGGGGGTAAGTCCTCTGAGAAAGAGGTAGGATTGGGGGTAAAAGTAGTAGGTGGAGGAAATAATACACATTTGCAGAAGGAAAGCTTAGCATGGGCACTAACAAATCAATGCCCCAGAATGGACCCTGGTCATGAAAAACAGAATAGCTGGACGATCTTTTCTGGCTGAATACTGTATTGGTCTGAGTGATACAGGAAAAGGGCAGCATGGAGGACTGGCTGTGGATTCCAGAGAGGACAGAGAGACAGTGCAGCTAGAGGGGTTAAAGAGATGCCAAAAGTATAAAGGAGTTGAGTAACTGAAAGTTCTGGTGAGAGCAAAGACTAGGGGTTTGGAGGCTTGTGAGAACAAAGATGGCCTCCAGAAAGAGATGGCCTTAGAGGAGGAATGACCGGGGAGGAAGCATGTGCCGGTGCAGACTTGGTGAGGTCTGGGCTTTGGTCATACTGGGAATGATGTAAAAAACACCTTGAGAAGTGTCATAGCCATGGACGATGTTATGGGCTGACTTGTATCCACTCCGAATTCATAGGTTGAAGTCCTAACCTCTCAGCACCTCAAAATGTGACTGCATTTGCAGACAGGGTCTTTACAGAGTTAAATGAGGTCATAGGGGTGGGCCTTAATCCAGTAGGGCCGCTGTTCTTAATAAAAAGAGGGAATTAGGACACACACACACACACACACACACACACATAGGAAAGACCACGTGAGGACCCGGAGAGAAGATGGCTTCTGCAGGCCAAGGAGCGAGTCCTCAAGAGAAACGAGCCCTATTGATGCCTCCATCTTGGAGTTTCAGCCCCCAGAACTGTGAGACATAAATATCAGTTAAGCCCCCCAGCCTGTGGCACTTTGTGATGGCCACCCTAGCAGACTAACAAAGAGACAATGGGGAGAGGAGTATTTATTGGCTTAGAGGAAGCTGGGAGGAGGCGACACAGGAACCGGGTGAGGTGGGCAAAGATGGGATGGTGGTTCAAGTTGGGCGCAGGCAGCAGGGGTGGGGGAGTAAGCACCCCATCCTGTATACAAGATGCAGATATGTGATGTCACAGAAGCACTGGGTGGAGGTAGAACAGTCATGTTACAGGTAGAAGGAATTGACACGGGAGCTTGGCAGATCTTGTAATTGATGGAAGAAGCAGAGTTAAAAGAACACACACACACACACACACACACCTTGTTTTATCTGAGAACTCAGGGATTCTGGAACAAGAGGAATCTCAGGGGCCACAGTAACCCCCTACCAGGGAGTCCAGAGCATGTCTAGCCTGAATAAGAAGGTGTGGAATTCTTTGGGGTACTTGGAAGGGACTGGACCCTTAAGGCCTATTATGGTCAGGCTCTGTACCCCCAGCTGCCTGGAGGTCTGTTTCTGCCAAATTAGTAAAGCACAGACTCTCTCCTGCTCTGACTAATTCTGAGGCTTAGCGTTTTGAGGGGTGGTTTGCTTCAGCAGAGGAAGGATTGTGGGAGCTTTGTATAAAATCTTCCAGAAGTGTAGTTGAAGGTCAGTAACTGATTTGTGCAGGATTTGGAAGTGGGGGTAGGCAGACTTGACTGGTGGCTGGTTAAAAAAGCATGAGAGTGAGTGTATATATATCTTGGGGATGTGTCCAGCATGAACCATGTTTGTGCCCTGCAACAAGCTAAGCCCTAAGCTCGGTGTACAATGCATGGTGTCATCATGTCACTGATGCCTTTACAGAAGAGATAACAGTGTATTGATAGCTTAACACAAATAGACATGGCCAAGAACATTAGAATGCAAGGTCTGTAAGGGAAGGGGCAGAGAGAGAGGGAAGCAGAATCTGAAGCAGACTCCAAGCTCTGAGCTGTCAGCACAGAGCCTGACACGGGGCTGGAACTCACGAGCTATGAGATCATGATCTGAGCTGAAGCCAGATGCTCAACTGACTGTGCCACCCAGGTGCCCCAGAACCATTTCTGTTGTATTTCCAGTGCCTAGATAACAGTGCCTAACACATACTGGTGTTCAGTAAGTACCTGCAGAATGAATGAGTCAATCATGGAGTTCAGATGCATGAAGTTCAAAAATTTAGGTACTTCTATCCTCTCCCTTCCCTTCTATCCTCTAGTTTCTTTTATCCAGAAAACAAACAAAACTGGACAAAGGACATCTAAGGAAAAATCACATAAGGGGGACAGAATGGCTAGAGTATGCTCAGCATCACTCAGAATGGAAGGAATATGATGAACATTATAATCATATGCCTTTTTAAAAGGAGCTTACAGGGGCACCTGGGCGGCTAACTCAGTTAAGCGTCCAACTTCAGCTCAGGTCATGATATCGCAGTTTGTGGGTTTGAGCCCTGCGTCGGGCTCTGTGCTAACAGCTAGCTCAGAGCCTGGAGCCTGCTTCAGATTCTGTATCTCCCTCTCTCTGATCCTCCCCTGCTCACGCTGTCTCTCTCTCTCTCTCTCTCTCTCTCCTACAAATAAATAAAAAACATTAAAAAAAATAAAATGAGCTTACATGTTATTTTGAAGTTAGCAAAGATTTTTAAATGATACTATTGAATGCTGGCATGAATGCAGTGAGATATTCTCTTATACTTCAGGTAGGAATAAAAATGGGTATAACTTTTGTAAAAAGTCCATGTATATCCAAAATTATAAGTTGTAAAAATACTGTAAAAATTATAAAAATAGTCATATGAGTTGATGCAGTTCTGATTATAATTATATGGCTAAATCTTGGACCAAGTTGAATTCATTATACTGAATTCCCCATTCCAGAAGGGCATTTGCAAGGAAATGGCAGTGTATTTTTTGAGGAAAAAATGTTGGTAGTAGAAATAGTGAAATAGGAAGGCAGAAATAGAAATGAGCAATCTAGAAAATGTTCCTGACCACTTGACAAGAATTGTGTGTGTGTGTGTGTGTGTGTGTGTGTGTGTGTGTTTGATGTAGAATAAAACAGCCAAATGTCCTCATGAGACCAATTATCAATTAAGCACTGTTGTGCCCAGAGCTAAGGCCAAATTATTCCCTACTATATTTTATGATATTTTGCCAACTTGCTTTTGTATGACTGAAGTTTATGCCATTAGATTGTTTAACCTTAAAAACACTCTAGTAAGCATTTAGCTAACACTTAAAAAATTAACACATTAAAAATTTATATTCAGTATAATATATTACAGGGCTTCAGTTACATTGTAATCTTTTGACTAAGGTGCTTTAATAGTCCTTTGTTTTTGGATGAATGCCTAGTGACACAGTTTTTGCATTATTGCATTTGTTATTTGAACCCTCACAACTGATGTTTTATTGTATAGCAGTTTTAAAAAATAGTATATAGTGTATATAACAGTGATATGGGAATCTTTCTCCATTCAGAAATAGGGCTAAATGTAAAATGCAAATCCAGATGATCTTAATAACTACAATTATTATGTGTGTACATCTAAGACTTGTGGAATTCATTTGTTTTCAGATTGTATTTGATGGGCAAGTAGGAATGCTTTGGAGCTAAGCCGTTGTTAATAAACCCCTGAGTTGCAAATGTCACACACCTGTCAGCCATGAATGGCCCTTTCTTTTTTGAGCTACTGTGATGTTAACTCTGCCTTATTTCCTTTGTAGCAAGGCCTCTCTCTCCAGTGTAGTCTCTGGCGATTAGTCATTTCAGCAGGACTTCCCCATCAATATCTGTTCTGGAAGCCGGTTACGTGTGAGAGAATGTGGCACTTTGAAACTTAGAGAGGGTTATTATGCAGATAGCAGCGGGGGGTGGTGGTGGTGGATGGAGGGGTCCTGGCTCCCCCATGTAGGAGACAAGTGCAATGGGTGACACCTCCACCTTTGCCCACTGCACATGTTCCTTCTCAAGCCTATGTTTGCTTGGCTTTGGGGAGCTTCTGGTACGTGCCTTCCCAGGGAGCTCACCTCCCTCCTGTGCAAGACCCTGTGACACATGGGTCAAAACGAGACATATTCCCTGTCCTCGAGGAGGTCACCATCTGGGACACAAGTCCCAGAACCACCTTGCTGCATTCAGTTTTGCCTCTGCTCTGTTCTTTTACCCAATGCACACTGGCTTCTCTTCTCCCAGAAGGACACCCCCACCCCCACCCAGGCGGTTGAAGCTTGGTGACCTCCTTTTGGGCTGGTCCTGGTGGACTCTTGTGAACAGGGGTCAAAACATTCTTTGCATCCTTATTCTCCTTTCAGTGACCAAGTGTCCTTCTTAAACCCAAGTGTGTCATATTCCTTGGCTCCAGAGCCTTCCCATGACACTCTGTTGCCTATGGGATATATCATCAATTTAATTTTCCGCATGGCACCCCCTTCCCTTCTTTCTGCTGTCTTCACTAACTCCACGTATGCTTGCTGTCCTTGAAATGATAGCATTTTAGGCCCAGGTCTTTACCCAATTGGCATATTAGGTCTGCAAGGTCCTATCTCCTCAGGTCCCCCCTTTTTCCCCCTCCCCCCACTGCTACCATGAACTTCTATTAATTCTTCAAAGTCCAACTGAAGACTCATACTGTGGCAGCTTCCCTGATGCCCACACAAGGTGAAGTTTTTGTGCCTACTACCCATTTATTCCAATCATGCTGTACCACTGATAATGCATTATGGTTATTTGCATATTGGCTAATCTTTTTCACTGAATTATGGGCCTAATCAATTCATTTAACCTACTCCTATTTTGTGCCCAGCATTTAATAGATGCTTAATGAAAGTTTGTTAAATATAAATGAATCACGTAATGCCTCCATTTCTTCCAAGTGACTACAAGCTTTGAGGGGTGGCCATTCTGTTGTTCCCCTTTGTTTACTCCATTGAACTTAGTTTGGCATCTGCCACATAGCAAATGTTCAATGAATGTTGAAAGTGATATAAAAGTAACATGTATCTATTTATTTGTATATGAAAGCCTGAATAAAGCCACATGCAAAATTTGCATGGTAGCATTCCAAGTTAGGGGGGAAGATGGGCGATATTTTGGATAAGGAACCTGAACAGCAGGAAGGTATATGGCGGGTCCAACTCTGACTTCCTAGTGTACTACTTGCTTTGCTTCTCTGGACGCTTCTGAAAGTCTCGCTAAGGTAATGCCAAAGAACCAGGGTAGACATCACAACCTCGAAGTCTTAGGGTCTTGGGAAAGAGCTAAGGGCTCTTGTCTGCTGAGCACATCCGCTATGTGAATGAAACCCCGCCCCTCCCAAGCCCCCTCCCCAGGAGGTCAGGGGCTCTATCTAGTCACACAACTCTCTTTTTCTTCCACTGGAGATCCAAGGGATCTCAGGGTTCAGCCCAGCTTTCCCATCAGGACTGTGGGCACTTATATGACAAACATTAAGTCTCTATTAAAAAGCATTGGTTCAGGGTGTCTGGGTGGCCCAAGTCAGTCTTGATTTGGGCTCAGGTCATGATCTCACAGTTTGTGGGTTCAAACCTCGAGTCGGGCTCTGACCTGACGGTGTGGACAGAGCCTGCTTTGGATTCTCTCTTCTTCTCTGTCTGCCCCTCCCCTATACTCTGTCTCTCTCTCTCAAAATAAATAAATAAACATGAAGAAAAAAAGCATTGGTTCATAAATTTGAATTTGGTTTTCTTTTTCTTTTTTTGGAAACAGGTTTGTTCACGCAGCCACATTTAGCAGCTTCTGCTGCTGTGTGTCAGTCTGCTAGGTGCTGGCATATGGTGATGGAGAAAGTAAACATAGTGCCTGGTCTCAGGGGCTCCCAGACCAGCAGGGCAGGCTGACGGATACTCAGGCATTTGCTCACACCTGGTTACCATGGGGTGGGGCAACACACACAGGCCCATGAAGGAGACGCTGGGCTGGAGCTGGGGCTGGGGTGTGACTTGGCCCCTAGGGCTTACTGTTCCTGCTGAATGACTCAGGGCAGCCAGGCCAGAGAGGCAGAAGGAAGCAGGGGGGCTGATGGAGGAAGTGCTTCGGAGAAGAGGAAATATGCAGAATGTCCTTTTCTCATCCCACGTGGCAAGGTGAAACTGGTGGCTCAGGTAACTTCCTCTCCCATTCTTCTCAGCTCTGCCTGGCTCATTCTGCTCCCCTTCCCTGAAGAGTTTAGCCCTGTCTCTATTTTCTGTACTTGCACGCAGGCACAGAAACGTGCATGTGAACACACACACACACACACACACACACACACACACACACACACACACACACCACTATGGCCTCTGCTCCAGCTTTTGGAATGTCTGATTCAGGGAGGGAGTGGGCTTAACTTGCCTTTCTGATCTCAACTGCTGCTTTCACAGCAGCTGGCCTGCCTAGTAACTTTTTGTTCCTATTGAGACAGTAGAAACCAAATAAATAGAGGCAAGCAAAACATGGAGTTCAAGGAAACAGAAGGAAGGGAGAGAGCTACGCTGTTCTGCCGTGGTAGATATGCAACTAAGTGCCTTGCTAGCGATTACCTGGGGCGGGGCAGGGAGTGGGGTGGGAGATCTGCCCTGCCTGATGGTTGTGTTCTATTTTTAAACCGATCAAGTTGGGATAAAAAGTGAAACTCTCATAAGTTAAAATGGCAAATGTCGATTTCCTTGTTTTCCAGATTTCACAACTCGGGCAGAAGAAGAGTTAAATTGTAGTAGTGCAAGGAAATAGCAGAGCAAAAGTCACTGTGCTGTTTCTTGGAACCATTTCTGCCTAACCAGTTATCATTTCTCAAGCCCTCTGAAAGCGTGCCAAAAGCTGTCCGCATAAGTAGCGACAGGCTGAGCAGCCAGCACTGGGTGTTCTAGTCTTTGGGCGTAATGCTTAGCAGCTTTTACAGTTATCTCTTTAATTGGCCTCTTATTTGCCTTTTATTTTAAGCAGTGCCTTTTGGTGGAAAGTGCACTGAACTAGGAGTCAGAATATCTGGGGTCTAGTCTTAACGGCCATAGCAAACTGCTGTCTTAAGTAAGCATCCGATTCTTTACCCATGAGGAGAGAAGCAATTAAGGCAGAGATCTTTAAGGCTTCTTCCTACTTCCAAGAGCCTTTGTTGTAGGTCAGGGGTTGGCAAATGATAGCACGACCGCCCGTTTGTGTTCTGTCTGTAGACTAAGAGTGGTTTTTACATTTTTAATGGTTAAATGAAATCAAAAAAAGAATAATATTTTGTGACCTATGAAGATGATCTGACTTCTAATTCAATGTCCATAAATAAAGTCTTATTGGCATTGGGCCTATTCACTTGTGTATTGTCTATGGCGGCCTTTTTATCGCAGTGTAGAGTTGAATGGTTGCAGAGACCGCGTGGCCCACAACACCTAAGGAGTTTACTATCTGGTCCTTTACAGAAAAAGTTTGCTGATACCTGTTGACCACAGTAGAACATATATTCTTATTTTCTGCATTCATGAAAACAATATACCTCAGTGAGTTACTATAAGAAGTAAATGAGCTAGGGGCACCTGGGTAGCTCTGTTGGTTAAGCATCCAACTTTGACTCAGGTCATGATCTCACAGCTCATGAGTTCAAGCCTTATATTGGGCTCTGTGCTGATAGCTCAGAGCCTGGAGCCTGCTTTGGATTCTACATCTCCCTCACTTTCTCTGTCCCTCCCTGGCTCATGCTCTGTCTCTCTTTCTCTTAAAAATAAATAAACATTAAAAAATTAAAAAATACACATCCATGAGCTAATGGATGTGTATTAAGCAAGGATGTCATGTACATAAATACCCAGTACCTGCGAGTTGCTGTTTTGTTTATAACAAAAGCAAGTTATATTTTTTTATTCAACAGAGTTGAAAATGTACAGGACTGCACTTGTGTGAAATTATGTGTACATCTGGAAGGGAAAATAACAAGAACTTATTTGCTAGGTTGGTATGATTCTAGATGAAGTTGTGTGTGTGTGTGTGTGTGTGTTTGCCTCAATTATTTAAACTACTGCTAAAACTCTGTTTTCAAATAAATATGAAAAAGGGGAAAGTAACCACTTGCCTTTATGGAATATTAATGTTAATTTTGAATATTGAACTCCAATGGAAGAAATCCAGTTGTCTGTGTGTCCCATACTAAGCTGTCTGCAGGCACCTCTGTCTTAAACAATTGAACGATATAAAGAGTTAAGTATTGGAAACAATATATTATTTTATTTTTTATATGATTTTTAAAGTTTATTTATTTTGAGAGAGTGAGCAGCAAGAGCGAGGGAAGGGCAGAAAGAGAGGGAGAGAGAAAATCCGAAGCAGGCTCTGCATTGTCAGCTCAGAGAAACTGACATGAACTGTGAGACCATGACCTGAGCCAAAATCCGGAATTCGACGCTTAACCAACTAAGCCACTGAGGCACCCCAACAATATATGATTTTAGAAAAATTACAGCAGCCATGATTTATGGGTTTTGTCATACCATTAGAATAACCCATCACCTGTTAAATAGGTCATCTTTTACTTAAGTGTTTAGCAAGAAAAACAAAATTCTACTTGTTTAAAATTTAACTGACTCAGAAAGCTGAGAGAAACTGAATGTTTTCCATTGAAATGTTTCATTGAAACTCCCATTGGAGTTGGGTCAGTTTCAGGTTTGGCAAAATACACAAAGATCAAAGTCTTTCATGAGAGGTTCAGAGCTTCAGTGTGCCAAAGAATAACCTAGAGATAGTAGAACTTGGATTTCACATCCCATTTTCAAATAGTCATTGTCTAAGAAGTTTCTAGATCCACTCGGTTAGTTTCGTTTGTCTTTGGTATATAAATAGTGATGTCCTTTCTCCATGAAAGTGACCAACAATTTGGGTGAAATGGAAGAGTTCTCTGTGGACACAGCCTTACTGTGATCTGTCCATAAGCTTCCCACAGAAAGTGGGATTTCACACCTCTCTTTCCTGAGGTGCAGAATGAAATTGCAGGAGGCTAGGGCCCCCAATTCCTGCATTGGCAATGCAGCTTCTCTTGGTATCAGCAGTGGGACCTTGGGCAAGCCACTTAATCCCAATGAACCATGACTTCTTCATATTATTTTTAAAATTTTCATTTTAAGTTCATTTGTTTATTTTGAGAGAAAGAGTGGGCGAGCAAGTGGGGTGGGGGGGGGGGAGGAGGGGGCAGAGAGCCAGAATCCCAAGCATGAGCCTGCTGTGGAGCTTGAACTCATGAACTGTGAGATCATGACCTCAACTGAAACCAGGAGTCCAAGGCTTAACCGACTGAGCCACATAGGTGCCCTGACTTCTTCATCTTAAAGGAGGATGATAATAGAACTCACTTCATA
This sequence comes from Proteles cristata cristata, assembly GCA_017311185.1. Classification (NCBI taxonomy): domain Eukaryota; kingdom Metazoa; phylum Chordata; class Mammalia; order Carnivora; family Hyaenidae; genus Proteles; species Proteles cristata. The sequence goes on along the minus strand of JAESUZ010001348.1, from coordinate 1,916,881 downwards.
GATTGTTGAATACTAAGAAAATCTGTGGAAAAAGGCTAACTTTCAATGATTGTTAGCCATCCTTATTATCATGGGTGGTCGGGTAGCTGAAAAGCAAAAACAAATCAAATAGTTTGTGGTGAGGGGTGGGTTCAAACAAATGCCTTTTCATTTTCCAATTAGCCCTGAGTCACATGATAAATGTAGACTGTCCAGTTCACTGGTTTCTAAAGGTTGAAAATGTCTGGTAGAATTTGTTATCAACTTTAGGTCTTTGTAGAATGCCTTAGGCAGAAGTTCTTTAGCTCCTGATGAGTGATTTTTTTTTATATTAATATCCATCCAACAGAATGATGAAGTACATGCCGGCCATTGGATGTGTCAGGGATGGTCAATAAACAATGACAAAGGATCTTTCACATTCTCACAATAAACACTGCTGCTCCTTCTCACCATCTTCCTTGATAAACACCAGCTGGAGTGAAGCTTTCGCCTGAGAGGCAGCTCATTGCCATGATGGGGGATAAAGTCAGTGGCTGCCTGAATTTATCATTGCCACTCTTTTATTTTTTTAAAGTATGGTAACTGATGAGGCTCCCTGTTTGAATCCTGAATTCTAGTGGCTCCCTTCCTCATGTTGGAGACATCACATGTGATGACTTATTTATCTTTTTCTTTAACTCTCTGTCATCCCAGCCTCTTGCTTTTGTATGAAAAGAGGGGCTGAGCTGACCATGATGGAGCTGGGGGGTGGAGTGAGGAGGAAAGAGACTTCAGGGCAGTTGAGTGTGAGAGTGGCCAATAGGGGAGGGGAGAAAGAGGATTTGAAGAGTGTGTTGTACATAATGAATGGGCATTCCCCTCTTCAAAGTTTTCATGAGAAATAGCAGAAAGGAACGAAATATATTTTTGGATGTTGAACTAGTGTTTAATTGAATGCTATATTGGACCAAGATGTGGCCACCACTCTCAGCTCCAAGCTTACCCCCTGTGCTTAGGACAGTGCCTGATGCATGGTAAGTACTTAAATATTTGTTGAATGAACTACCACCATTCTGGTTCCAGGTATATATCTCATGAATCTAATGCCATAGATCTCCAAGTATATATATTAAAGATAAACATCCTCTAAATCTCCTTTTTATGGAATGAGTCGGTTATTATAAATCTTCTTTTGACCTTTCCCTGTCTTCCCCTCACGCCTCTACATCCACCCTATATCCACATTTCAGAAGGATTCCAGTATCTTTAGAAGTCATCTCTCTTAGAATTTCTCAAATCTGTCCTTATGTTTTCTGACCTTGTTTCCTCATTACTTGACAAGGGTAGTCATAACATTGTAAGGCTAAAAGATGATATTTGGTCAGGGACCAAGGAATATATACATTCTTTGTGGCTCAGTCAGTGTTCTCCAAAAAGTCCTAGAGGAAGATAGATGTGTGGCAATACCCCATGAACAAGCTATGATAGAGAAGGGAAAGTGATCTAATATAGGGAAGAGATGGCTCCAGGTCACGATCATGAGTGGGTGAGGAAAAGAAGAAGCAGAGACACACAGAAGTTGATCATCTGATTCCTGATATGAGTTTGGACATAGGGCTGTAGGAACATCCTCTTATACTTTATGCATGTGGGGGAGAGAGAGCAGGGCTACTCTCTTACCCTGGAGTTTTACTCCCGATTCTAACTCATTCAGTAGAGGAGAGGGGCAGGGGTGTGTGTGTGTGTGTGTGTGTGTGTGTGTGTGTGTGTGTGTGTGGCCTTGAGCCCTCTTTATAAGTTGAGCTTGAGGTCTGTACATGGGTCACACCTGTGCCTAGTGGACCCCTTGTCTTGGGACTGGGGGTTGGGAGGTCTTTAAAGGAACCAGTGGCTTTGGGAATAGTCATTCATGTATGAACATAAATCCCACCAGATGATCATCATAAATTCAAATGTATTTAATTGAGTAAACAGGTATTGTGCTCCTATTGTGTCCCAAGTGCTAGTGCTAAAAAGATGAACAAGAACAAAATCTATTCCCAGGTGTCCCACAGCTCAGTGAGAGAATATAAAAGTGTAATCAGTATCATAATGAACTACACAGAAGGTGCTGTGGGAAGCAGGGAACAATCAATCTTTGGCTGTAAGCTAGAGAGAGCAGGCCATTTGAGTTGAGCCATGAAGGATGGTTAGAAGGTTGTCACATGGACGATGTGGGGGGAAGGGAGGAGAGGGGTAGGATATTTTATGCAGAGAGAATAACAATGAGCCAAAGTGGAGCCATGCAGAAATGTATGATCTTTTGTTGGCACAAGCAGTAGTTTTGTAAGGTTAGAGATTCTAAAGTGTGGAGCTTTGAGAAAGAAGGCGGAGGACAAAATGGAAGGATTCATCTGATCCCAAGGCTAGTTTGTTGCAGGTTGGGTTTTCCAGATGCTGAGATAGAGGTTGGGAGCCTAATGTTTCTTAACCATCAAGGCTAATGAAGGAAGAGGAAACAGGGTTGGGCAGAGGGAGAAATTGAATCCCAACATATATCCCACAAAACTTCAGCCACCCCAGTGGGAAGTCTTGTTCACCTCTTAGCTTTGGGCATCACTAGAAGAGTGGACCATTTAATGGCATACTTAGGAAGTCAGTCCCTGCCAGCTCACTTATCTGCTCAAAGTTCTTAAAGCACCCTAGTTGGAGTAGTGGCATCCAATGAAGGGTTGGCTTTTACTATTACATCCTCAGTAATAGTGAACACAGGTTCTACACCTAGACCCAAGACCCAACTGTCGTCAAGAGAACCCCCTTGAGAAATCTAAAAGCCAATTCATGACTAAATGTGCTATAATTATTGACTGAAAGTTGTGGGTTGCTATTAATACCTTGAAGGCAAGCTTTTCTATGAAGATAAAAGCAGCCACATACCTCTCAGTTTGGTGGTGAACATATACTTGAACTCCATGCTTCTTTCCCTCTGTTGAATGATGAGACAGGCTGTCATACTTGACATTGCCAATAACCCTTCAGGAGGTCTCTGAGGATCACATAAAGGAGATACCAGGGTGTATTCCAGCTCCAGTATGAGTCCACTATAAAGGAAATATATGACTGAGCCCTCTTTGTTTTATAAGCTGAGTAAGGCTGAAGAATGGCAGGGAGAGTGGAACAGAGTTGTGGTCCATTTGCCTTATTATTGGGTTCTCCAAAGACTCATCCTTGTTGTTGTTTTTTTTAATATTTATTTACTTTTGAGAGAGAGAAAGAGCGAAAGAGTGAGAGAGAGTGAGGGAGCATGAGAAGGGGAGGAGCAGAGAAAGAGAAAGAAAAGCAGAATCCATCCTCTGAGCTGTTAGCATAGAGCCCAATCCAAGACTCAAACTCATGAACTGCGAGATCATGACCTGAACCGAGGTCTGACACTTAACTGACTGAGCCACCCTGACTCATCCTTGTTTTTAAGACCATGCTGCCTTAGTTTAAATCCTAGTGCAGGCACTTCTAGCTGTGTGACTTTGATCAAGTTACTTAACTTCTCTGTGTTGCAATTTCTTCATACATAAAATAGGAACAATAAAGACATAACTACATAGGGTTCTAGAAGTCATTATGAGGATTAAATGCCTTAATGAGACTGAAGAGCTTGGAACAATGTCTAATGTATAATAAATGCCCTGTAAAAGTCAGCTCATACTATGACTATTGAAAACCACTTAAAATCTATAACCTCAAACATTTGAGACCCTAGAGGCCTTTGAAAAGGAAGACAAGAGGAAAACAGTGGAGATGGCATGATACTTCTTTCCTTTGTTTATTTAACTAATATTTTGGCAATAAATATCTGGTGCCAGGTAACTGAGTGAAGACAAGGGGTAACCTGAATAAAGAAGATAGAGGTTCTGCTCCTGAGGACTCACGGTTTAGTGGGGAGGCCTATCCACTTAAGTAAAATATCATAGTATGACGTCCTATATGCTTTAGTAGAGGTATAGAGAGACGACCATGGGAAGCAGCCAAGGCTTTGGAGAAGGAAGTGTCATGGGGTGTGGAAGAACTCAGGTGCCAAAGGAGGATTTTGCTGGTGGAAGTCAAAGAAGAATAAAAGCAAGAAGGTGTGGAGGGGCTTGATGCTCTATTCCAGGAGAGCTGAGCACAGCCAGTGCAGGGAGAGATGCAGGCTAATGAGGTGTAGGTGAGCTGGGTGATGCCAGGCTGTCCAGGGTCTTGAACTGCCAGTTTGGAGGTTTGAACTTCACTCTGACAGCAGAGTGCAGGGGTGAGATGTGATCAGAATCTACGTCTCAGAAGCCTTGTCCAGCTTCACAGCCATCCAGTCTTTTATACTTCCTCCTTAGATCCTTGGTGCTCAGAGTGAGCTCTGGGGACCAGCAGAGCCCATCAGCCATGCAATATCTCAAGTCCTACCTCAGACCACCCCACCCCTCCCACCACAAAACTTACCAGACCATTACAGTCTGGGCTACACTGCATATTTGGATTCAGAGTGTTTGCCTTACAAATGTTGCCCTCTCACCCATTCTGTTGCTGGAAGGCTGAGCTCCCTGAGGAACAAGAAGGTGGGGTTTTAGGGCTGAGGATTGCTCAGGTGAGGTGATCTCTGGAAGGCTGTGGTTCCTGTATCACTGTCGGGGCTGCTCATCCATGTCTGTCTCCCATGGCTTTTTGCAGGGTGTTTGTACTCAGCAGCAGGGACACAGACATGTTTCAAGACGTTTCTGCTCATCAAGGGCTTAAAAATTGTCATTATCAGATTTTCATGTCCAGCCTTTGGAAGTAATAATCTGTTCCCATAGTTGTCTGCCCTGTCAGGCTTTTTCCTACATTACATTTACAGCCCCATTTATGATCTTAATTTTCCAAGTTTCTCTACCCTTCTAGAAGTTTCCAAAGTTGCCTCTGGGTCTCTCTCTCTCTCTCTCTCTCTCTCTTTTTGGCAGAGTAGGGTGTCTTTTCAAACCGTATTTAATCTACCAGCATCCCTTCAGTTTGTAAACAGCATGAGAAGGAAGGCTTCCTCCTTTTCCAAGATGTATTAACCACAGAGAAATAAGAATGTGGATCTGGGGAGAAGGAACAGCCACATCCTGATAACTAGGTGCTGCCTTTCACCATCTCATACCCAAAGGCAAATGCATATAAGCTGAATGCTGCATTGCCACAAGTAGATGACCCTCTAGGCATCAAAGACTTCTCTATAAAAACTTAAAGTATATCTTCTCAGCGCTGCTCTTGTATTTTCCTCAAGTTACTGTAGAATTGGTATGATAGTTCAAAGTATAGGAAAAGCCAGGGAAATTGTGAGAGAATTCTTTTTTGCCTTTCAACTTCCTGGGGTAACTGGAAAAAAAGAAAATCCACAGAGCTGCCTGGGTGTATCTTACTGAATCAACTCCAGAACTAGATAGCTCATCACAGAACAGCCGAGTCCGACATTCTGTTCTCACAGAATGAATGCTCTGCTGAGCAGTTAATCAGCCCTTCATTCCAACTCATGCAAGAGAAGAGAGATGAAGGAAGCCGGTAGGGAAGAGCAGAACTTCCTCACATCGTGTTTCAAGGGTAAGTCTGAAAGGGACACTATTAGAATCTATTCCAACAAAGATATCCTACCAAATCAGAAGACATGAAAACAAACAGAAAAGGATTCGAGTCCTGTCATATAGCACAGTGGTTAGACCAAGTTCACTCAGCCTTGGCACTATTGACATTCTGGGTTGGGTAATCCTTTGTGCAGGGCTGTCCTGTGCTTTGTAGGGTGTTCAGCAGCATTCCTGGACACATCCCTTTGGTCATAACAAGCAAAAAGTATCTCCAGACATTGCCACATGTCCCCCGGGGGTAATACCACTCCTGGCCAGGAAAAACTAGGTTAAAGAAAGGGCTAACTGGATTCATTGCCCAGCTCTGCCACCTACGAGTTCTATGATCTTGGATAAGTCTCTTAGTCTCTTGAGCTCTATTTCCTCATCTGTAGAATGGGGCTACCTCACAGGATTACCATAGGATTAAGTACTTAAATATGCATCAACTAGCACATAGTACATGTTCAATAAACATCAACTATTTTTGTGGTGAGAATCACATCCTCTCACCTGAGGTAAAATATGGTAACCTGTAAACTGGAATGACTCATTGATAAGAAGATTAAGGACAAAGACCACATCTTAGATTATCACATGGGGACGAGGTCTCCTGTAGTGGACAAAAGCATTGATTCGCCCTACATTTGTGCTCAGCTAAAAGAAAAGCACTACACACATCGGATTAGCTGAGAAGCTCTGGAAATTCTGAAGGACTCAAACAGTGTTAATAGGGGCGCCGGATTTAACCTTGGAAATCTGGAAAACAACAGGGCACAGTGTAAACAGAGTAAAAAAAGAACAGAGGGCCTTTTAGAAGAGCTGTGAGGCTTAACCAAAATCCTTCCCCCTCCCTGTGCAACACCCACTGTCTCACTTAAGCGCCTCCATTAGAAAAGTCCTGTTGAGGTCTAAAGTAACTGGCTGTCCTTGCTGAGGAACATGGCAGCTCCACCTTCCACTGTAAATTGCTCATGGTTCCTGAAAGTGGAAGCCTGAAGCTGAAGCATCTGGTGTTCTCTGAGATGCTGAACCAGGAGCGCTAGGCAGAGCCTGGGGCTGGGGGTGCAGGACGGGAGCCCTAAAGGGGTGCCTGGGTGGCTCAGTCGGTTCAGCACCTGACTTCAGCTCAGGTCATGATCTCGCAGTTCATGGGTTCGAGCCCCGCATCAGGCTCTGTGCTGACAGTTCAGAGCCTGGAGCCTGTTTCGGATTCTGTGTCTCCCTCTCTCTCTCTCTGCCCCTCCCCAGCTGGCGCTCTCTCTCTCTGTCTCTCAAAAAATGAATAACCATCAAAAAAAAAAAAAAAAAAGAATAGAGTTAAAATTGACCAACGAGACACCAGCTTTTGATGGATTTTATGATGGATGCATAAATCAAGCAAGATGTGAACTTTAAATTGATTGCAACATGTTACCTTATCACTGTGTTCCCTGATTAATTTCTGGCGTGATCTTATCTTGTATTTCCCAAGATGCTTCTGAAGGCTTTCATGTCCACAGCCTAAATCACACTTTTCTTTTCTCCTGCCAGTATTCCATGTTCCCAGGGTGCAAGTAGATGGGGACGCATTTTATATAGGACAAGTTAGTGCTTTTGGGGGCCTCTCCCTTGCCTATAGCAAATTTCTCAGGGTGTGAAAGAAAAATCAGACTCCACGGAGTTTTTTTTTTTTTGCTTTTTTGGTATATCTTTAATCTCTGCAATCATTTCAAGGACTTGGTTTATTTTTGTGTGTTACTCATCCACTTTTTTGCTTTATATTTCACTTTATCCTGTATTTAAATCTTCAAATTTCAATATCCCTTGAGTGTTATCAGGGTTATTCTTCATGCCAAAAGCTCAGAAATACTGGTGTACTTATGCAGTTTTATCTAGCTCTATTTTTTTTTTCCTTGAGGTACTGTTATTAGTCAGGATCCTGGTAGAAAGACAGTGGCTGAGTTGAAAAGAATATTAATGAAGTTCTTTGAGCAGAGTTTAAGGAACCAACTCCAGATGGGAAGGCACCTGGAAAACAGGAATAGTGAGGAGCCATGGCCTCCCTGAGGTCTGAGGGGCAAGGAGGGGTGGGGAGAGGGTTGTCAGAGCCTGATGAGAAATGTACCAGAAGGGTATCTGACAGAATGATAGCCACGGTGGGAATACAGCCACTGACAGCCCTTCAGAGAGACACAAGGGAGCAGAGAAAATAACCACCCCAACGATCTCTTCTCCCACTTTTTGGTTTCCTAATGATGCCTCTGATTGGCCAATCTGGATGATCCAGTCCAGAGAGTTTAGCTTCCCTGGCACTCAGAAGGACAGTGAATAGATCTGGATTGAGGTGGGAATAAGGCCCAAACAATAACCAACATCAACCTCTTCTTCACTTTTGGCTGTTGAAATTCTTATTAGGGTATCAATAGATTAGCAACTCTCAGTAGATTCTCAATGGTGATGAGTGCACATGAGTGCGTGCCAATTCTATACTTGTTATGATGAAATCAATTCTTGCTCTTCCTAGAGATACGTATATAGTTTTGTTTGTTTTAGGAAACTTCTTTTTCTCCTGCTTGATCAGTCTGGTGTCCTTGTACAGAGTGGACAACTGTCTTTAAAAGCCTAAATGCCCACACAAAGAATGTATTCGAAATGTTAATTCTCAGCTCCCATACTACATCTACTGAACCAGAAACCCAGGAGTTGGAGGTTGCCCACTGATTTGTGTTAACAAGCCCTCCAGGGAGCCTGACGCATGCTCGAGTTTGAGAAGCACAGGGCAAGGTGTTGTGCAGAACAGCTCGGATGCTTCTCTCACACCACACCTTTTTGTTCCGGGTGTTGCTGTGGCAACCAGCAGTGCATAGGTGTAGCCTGACCACACCTCGCTTCGGCTGCACCACATATATCTTCTCCGCCTCTGGGTTGCTCTTCCACTGCAGTGTGGAATAACTCGGGGGAGCCTGCTCAACTCTTCCTGGGCATGTGCAAACCTAGAAATGCTAACGCGTTTTCATTAATAGTCCTGGGGCAGCCTTGTGGACCAACGGAGGTTGGGAGCCAGTAGATATATATCGCTCTCCCATGGTCCTGGGGTGGGGTGCATTCTACATGGCTCCTCAGTAGTTTCCAGTGGAACTGAGCTCCATTTGCCCAAAGCACTAACAAGTTCAGTAATACGATCTCTTCCCAATCACTTTCCAAAATAAACCACCTGCATGCAAACCCTTGTCTCAGGATCTACTTCTTAGAGGAACCCAAGCTAAGACAAATGTTTTTTTCTAATCCTTTAGCAATATTTTACTCATCTTTAAGGACCATTTCAAATGTCATCTAATGCTCATGAACCTGTCTTCTGAGTTAGAGAGTTAGAGTCAAATACTCCCCCAGTTTGCCTCCACAGTGCTTATTTTTACCATCCTAGCAGCAGCTATAATCTCTCTGGCAATATGGTTCTGTAGCTCCCTGTCTTACCAGTGAGGTTAGTGTTCTTGAGGTCAGGGACAGTATCTCTTCATTCAGGGAATACTCCCTCACCCACCCTTGTCCTGGTAGGTTTTTGTATAGTACTGAGCACAGTAAATGTTTGTTGAACTTAACAGATGGTCAGCCATGTCCGATGGCTTATAAAGTCACATTGTAATTTTCTAGTGTGTCTGACTTTGGATAGTGTTCTCCTTTATTGTTACAATCTTGAAGTTATGGGTTTTCTTTTTGAGATATTTTCAATCCATTTGTTGTTGAAAAATGAGGTCAGATTGATTGTGACCATTCAGTACACTCAGGGCCCATTTCACAGACATGTGACCTGGGAAGTTGTATAAGGTCCTATGTTCAGAAGGGTCCCACCTTTGGATAATGTTGGCCCTTGCTGTCTTGAACTTCTTCTTCTTTTTAATGTTTATTTATTTTTGAAAAAGAGAGAGCACGTGAGGAGGGGAGGGGCAGAGAGAGAGGGGGACAGAAGATCCAAAGCGGGCTCTGTGCTGACATCAGCGGGCCTGCTGTGGGGCAGGAACTCACAAACCATGAGATCATGATCTGAGCTGAAGCTAGTCTCTGAACTGACTGAGCCACCCAGGCACCCTGCCTTGAACTTCTTAATAACTTTATTTTTGTGGTTGTGTTTTGTGAGTGAAGTTCTAAGGACATTGGAATATACATGTGAGCAGAGGAGATATATGTACCATGTGTGTCTACCCTTCCCTGCTGCCCCAGGGTAGCTGTTCACCATGCTCCATGAGCACAGAGTCCCAGCCGAACCACACACATGGGAAGCCAGCAACACTTAAAATGAGTACAAGGCAAGTGTGTAATGTTCATGACTGAGTAAACTGGGAAGGGGAAGGTAAGTAAGGAGAGGAAGCGGGGGGAGAGGGAGAGAGGCCACGCTTTCCAGGTAGAACCAGAACATGCTTCCAAAGCAGAAAGAAGGCAACAGTGTTCCAAGAAGCACCAGAGACCAAGGAACCCTATTATATCCTTTCTCCTTCACGTTACTTCCCTGTATTAGCTCACAGCTTCTGTTGAAAATGATGATATAGAAGAATAGGAAAAGGTAACTCCAAAGCACCCTTTTCTGTTGATCCTCCTTACCTATCAATAAGCTGAAGACAGAAAGTGTTGGTAGAATGTGCACATAACAAGAGGTGCAACAAACACAGTTTGGTTAATTTTGTTCAGTGTCTCCATTGTTCTGATAAGAATAAAATACATTTATGAGCTATAAAATTCCAGTTGTATAATTTCAGTGATTCTGCATACCAGCTGAATGCTGTTGTGTTTGCATGTAAAATGATCATTGTACAAGATAAAGATGAATGGGAAGATTTAAATATATTCACACATGAAAAGAAATATTCATAAAAAAGAAATAAAAATATATTAAAATTTTTTGTGTAACGAGTCACACTGTATGTGTGTGTCACAAGCATGTAAAATAAAATGCTTTAATAAATAAGAAGAAATAGGAGTAAGGTGAGCTGCTTCTCTTCCCAGTTAGAATGTGCCAGGCTATGGGAATAAAAAGATAAAAGCCATCGTCCTTGTCCAAGGACTTCACAGATTAGCAGGGGATTCAGACAATCAACTCAACAATCAGAGAAGAGGGTGGTGAGAGCTCTGAACATCTAGCTGCTTGGGGATCAGGAGCAAAGAGAGCATGTCAGTGGGGGTCTGGATGCTGACTCAGACAGACTTGGCCACCGGCCACACTCTAGTACTGTGCTTAGCACAGTAGCACACAGTAGGCACACAATCATCAGAGGAATGAATCTTGTTCAGGGTAATTTTTTGGAGGAGGTGACTTATTTTTTTTTAATGTTTTTATTTTACTTTTGAGAGAGACAGAGACAGAGACAGAGAGAGACAGAGTGTGGGGCTGGGGCAGAGAGAGAGAGGGAGACACAGGATCGGAAGCAGGCTCCAGGCTCTGAGCTGTCAGCACAGAGCCCAATGAGGGGCTCAAATTCACAGACTGCGAGATCATTTCATGAATCTAAGTCAGCGCTCAATTGGCTGAACCACCCAGGTGTCCCTGGAGGAGGTGACTTCTTTTTTTGTTGTTTTGTTTTTAAATTTTTTAATGTTTTATTTTATTTTAGAGAGAGAGAGAGAGACAGAGCATGAGTGGGGGAGGGACACACACAGAATTTGAAGCAGGCTCCAAGCTCCACACTGTCAGCATAGCACCTGATGTGGGGCTTGAACCCACAAACTACAAGATCATGACCTGAACCGAAGTTGGATGCTTAACCAACTGAGCCACCCAGGTGCCCCAGGAGGTGACTTCTTAACTGGAAGTTCAGTACCCTGGGCTTACAGATACCCAAGTTGCTCCATTAACCTCCAAATGTCATGATGAGGTTGTGGCTGAAGATACCAAAGAGAAGCTTAGGTGAAACATTATTTCCAAAAGAATCCCCTGTAGGATGATGGTCTTTGTGTCCAACGCCAGGAGGGAAAGGAAACATTGAGGCTCATTCGTTCCTTAGGCATTATTCTTAATCACAAGGACAGGGTTTAATTTTGCAATATATGTTTTATGGCTAAGAGTTAGAGGAGTTGTGTATTCCTTATCCAGATGCAATGCTTTCCCTTCCCTTACATTTCATAAATCCATCTATATAACCTATTCTTTTTGCCTACATACTTCATATTTCTTTGCAAGACACACAACAGCCTTCATCCCTGAGAGAAAGAATGGTTCTACAAGGTACTTCTCAGGCAGCCCCAGAACCTCTGGAAGGTGACCTGTGGCAATAACCATCATCCACAGAGCTTCTGAAGCTGCCCAACCTTATGGCTCTTCTGCTTGCTATTGTCACTATTGTTCATGTATTAATTAGGCTGGGAGTTTCTTGATAGTGGCTTTGTGTCTAAGTCTCTCCTGGAATCCAGTACAACGTCTGGTACATAGAAGGAGCACAAGAAAATGAGGTTGGTTGAGTGAATGACCTAATCCCATCTGAGTGCTCCCTGGCTTCTTTAATTATGGTTTTTTGTGCCTCACTTCTTTAACTTATTTATCACTCTTTTCTGGACACTTTTTATTATAGGACACACATACATTTTCACATGCTCACCTCCCTGCCCCCATATATACACACTGGCTTTGGAAATGCACAGTGTACTTGACTAAAAGATTTTGTCAGGGCACTCACACTTGTTAGGACAGTTCACAGAAACAAAAAACGATGGACTGTTTCATCCTGGGCCTTACACATCTTAGCACGATGGAATCTCTTGGTGGTGTCTGATTTCAGAGCATACCTGTTGGCCTAGTGACAGCCTGTGCTTCTGAGTGGGTTTAGGAAAGCACTTATTTATTATAAAATTAAAATTAAACTACACGTTTTTGCATATTATTTAGCAGCAGGAGCTGATGCAAAAATTTGTCAACACAGAACTTTCCACACCTTGGATTCCTACTTCAGTAAGTGGATTGCCGCGGAAGACCAGTGTTGGCTTTCGGCACCGAAAATGAATGGACTAACTTGGGCAAACTCAAAGTCATGGCCCTTTGCCTTTCTTTGAGTTAAAATCCTTTCATTTTAAAAGAATCTGGGTCACTTCTCTCCTTTGATACAAACACTTCAGAGCTACTCGGTTCTACTTCCGGATCAAAGTAGGAAGTGCCAAGCGCCGTGGCAGCGAGATGCTCTGTCTTTCCCGGAAGTGCCCGCCTCTGGGATATGAAGGGGTAATCTCACCCATCTGTGGTGCTAAATGTAACTGTGGTCGCTTCCTAGCCGCCAGCTCTGCTGCCCACGGGGTTGTGCGGCCTGTGTGTCCCTTTGTCTTGCTAACCATGTCTCATTGCTTTCTTCACTGACAAAACATCCCGCTCACGGTGAAAGGCCCCGGATGCTCCCCTGTGAAACTGCTCACCGCCCCGGATTCTTCCCACTGCCACGCTCCCATTGATGATAACCCTCTGCACGCAATTTCTCCTAAAACAAACCACTTTTTCAGGACCGGTCAAAGAAATCTCTCAGCATTTAGCATTACAGAGGCAGCTTTTGGTCTCAAAAATAAGATGGAAACTAGGAAATAGAGCAAGAGAAAGAAACAAAGTGCTAATTGAAATCCAAAGCTAAAAGCTAATTGAGACCCTCACACTGTGAATAGGATGAGCTCCACTCAGGAAAGGCACCAATGGTAACATGGCCTGTATGCTGTTACGATTTATGGTTATTATTATTATTACTTTACAATCCTTTAGGCCATGAGCTATTGTAAGGCATTTTTTATATACATGATTGTTGATCTTTTATTATTATTATTAATGTTTTTTTTTTTGAGAGGCAGAGCATGACCACGTGAGAGGCAGACAGAGAGGGAGACACAGAATCCAAAGCAGGCTCTCAGCTGTCAGCATGGAGCCTGATGCCGGGCTCAAACCCACAACTGTGAGATCATGACCTGAGCCAAAGTCAAAAGCTTAACCCGACTGAACCACCCAGGTGCCCCTGATGGTTGATCTTTAACCATAAGCAGGTATTGTAATTTTTTTTACAAATAAGGAAATTGAGGCTTATAGAAGGTAAGTGATCCTGTACCAGGACACCTGCCTAGCACCCAGAAATCAACACTTTTAAGGTAGCTGGGGGTCATGGAAATTGATACCACCTTTTAGGAGGCCACTTCTCAGTTGAATTTCATGACAATGCTACCTTAATATATTAGTAATGCAAACTATTGACAATAACATAAATGGCCATCAGTAGAATGGCTAAATATATATATCTGTATTATGGAATATGGTATGCAGCTTTAAAATAAGTGAAGTAGAGTCTATTTATTGTTTTTAAAGCCTCCCTAAGAAATACTGTCAATTAATTAAATGAAGTTGCAGAATAACATTTAAGGTATAATCATATTAATATATATATAGATATATATCTGCATGTCTAGCTAGCTAGCTGGCTAGCTATGCATATATCTACCTGTCTATCATTTATCTTTATGTATATATGAACATATTAAAGCACAGAAAAATACACACATTACTATCTATTTCTCAGCTCTGGGAGGAGAATGAAATAGGTCATGGTTGGTGGGGACATAAAGGTCGACTTTTGCTTTTAATTCATTATTCCTCAGTGTTGATTGTTTTAGTTAAATGTGTCCCTGTATTTCTTGTGTGATTAAAATCTAATAATACAAATAGTACTGTAGTAAATAAACTTGGTTATCCTGTGCTAGTCATGTCATAATCAGCTCCTTAACCAGCAGCGTAACTGTAGTTGAAAAAAACTAGTGGAGGGGTACCTGGCTCAGTCAGTTAAGCGTCCGACTCTTGGTCTCGGCTCAGGTCACGATCTCATGGTTTGTGAGGTGGAGTCCTGTGTTGGGCTCAATACGGAGTGTGGAGCCTGCTTGGGATTTTCTCCCTCTCTCTTTCTCTCTCTCTCTGCCCCTCAGCCCCTTGTGCTCTGTCCCTCTAAACAAAACAAAACAAAACAAAACAAAAACAAAACAAAAAAAGAAGGTGGAATTTTAGAACAGCCATGGAGGAGGAAGAAGGAAGTTTTCATGAACTCCTCCCATTTTGGCATAGCACACATTCTCTGGGGTTCCGTGTCTAGTGCTGAGCTTCCTAGTGAAAGGGAGAGAGAGAAACAGGGACTGAATTCAAGAGATCAAAGATGATTAAAGAAAGAGCTAGAAATGAATAATGGTAAGAGCAGAATGCAGTAATTCCAGAAGACAAAGAAGAGATCTAAATATATTACAGACCTTCAGTGACCTGGCAAGTAAAGCATCCGAGGAATACCTACTACTGGTTCTCAAAGTGTGGTTCCCAGGCCAGCAGCAATATCATCACGAGGGAACCTGGTACAAATGATCCAAGCTCATCCCAGATCTACTGAATGTGAAACTGCAGGCGGGGCCCAGCAATGTTTTGACAAGCTTTCCAGGGAATTTGAATGTGTGCTAAAGTTTGACAACCAGTGCTCTAGACCAGTGCTTCTCAAAATCTAAAATACATCTGCCTGGCCTGGGGAGCTGGTTCTGCAGCACATTCTGACTCAACAGGGATGGAATGGGGCTCCGAGACCCTGCATTTCTCACAACTTCCCTGGCGAGCCCCTCATGCTGTGGCTCAGACCACATGCAGTCACTTCAAAAGGCAGATTGAGTATGCATTCAATGCTAGGATGGCTTCCTAAGGAAATAATGCAAATCTTGTCAATGTTTTATTTCATTTTCAAGGCCATGGGCGAGACTAATGCCTCTCTCTTTGAAGAGCTCTCCTTGTCTGTAGTTCTGGGGACATGTTCAGGAACAGTGCCCTATTTGTGTATCTGTAGCTTTGCCTCCTGAAAGCTCCAAACATTCGCTGCCACTCCTGACTTTTTGTTAACAGTTCCTCTTTCCAGATGGAGAAGCTGAGGCTGGCCCCCAGAGCTATTTGTGTTCCAAGGTCACAGAGACCTGGGACAGCCCGGGCTTGCGAAGGCCTCCTGACCTGGCTGGAGCTCTTTCCACATGCCCCCTGCGCCTCTCTCAGCGGCCAGCGGGAAGTGGTGATGGAGCTCAGGAGATTAGCAGGGCCTCAGCTCAGTAGTAAAACCCAGAGCGGCTCACGCTCCAGGCTCGCTGGTGAATAAACAGGGATCTTTATCATCCTTTCCGTCAGAAAGCATTTATTTAAAACCCCTTGGCTAACTCACAGGGTGAGCTGGCCTGTCACACACCATCACATGGGATGGAAACTGGTAATTAAATTTAGCAACCCACCTCGGCAAATCCAGACGGAGATGTTTACAGGCCAGCATGAGAGGAGCCAGGAGTTTTCACTCCTAAATCAAGAGGTTTCCAGAGAAAGTGAAGTAAGGCTCGGTGGGTTATGCTGAATTATGGGCACCTGTTCCCATCAATAACTAGATGGCAAGACTCAGAGGCCAAGAATGCCCGCTCTGCACACAGCCTGATGGAGAGCTGTTGGCCTCATTGTTGAGCTGTTGTGGCTCAGCAGCAGGGAGATGCCGAGAGGGAGGCGTTTGCTCCAAGGACAGCTTGCTTGTTTACCAACTCTGGGGGCCGAGGCAGACGGCAGTAACCAAAGAATAAATGTCATTTTCCCTACACACCCGGCAAAAAGCACAGCAGTTGCAACATTGAGCAGCTTAAGTAGATTTTCGTCATGGCAAAGAGTGAGGTATGCATACTGAGTGGTGAGTTTTGCTGGTTTGCAGGGTGCCATCAGAATTCTAGCCTGGATGCATCAATCAGCTCCTGCTTGTGGTCCAGGGAGTTTTTCTGTTACAAGGCTCTACTTTCTGGAAGAGCCCTTGGGTTGAAAATGAGCAAAAGTGGAATTTGTGTGTGTGTCTGGATCTGGTGGCATGTGTCGGAATGTCTAAAGTAGAAGAGACCTCTTTTATCTTAGCCAAAGACTCAGCCAGAATCCCCTGCTTTCGTGTCCCTGGGAGTGTGACTGTCAGAGGGAGGGAGTATAAGGCCGTGCGTGAGATAGGCTCCAGTTACATCTTCTCCAGCACTTGACGTGCCTGGTCAGTTACACCTGCCCAGCTTCTGTAAGAGCTTGTCTTTGACAGGAGCCCAGATATGTGGGTGGGACGAAGAGGACCCTGGCAATCCTCAAGAAAGATGGCCGGTGCCGCTCTCCAGCTGTGTGAAAGCATTCCACCATCCAGGTGCAGATAAACATGTTTGAGCTTCAGCAACACCCACATGAGTATCTGTTCTCCCACCTTACACAATAGCACTTTATAGAAAAGGGAACAGGACTTCAAGTGTCGTCTACTGGGCCCTGCGGGGAGGAAAAGACCAGCTGATAATGGAAGCCACCCCAGTTTAGTGCGAGGGGGACTGGATTTTTATTCAAGAAATGCTGCTGAATTTCCAGTCCCATCGAGTGATCCTGGAAGCCATCAAAGACTTCAGGGCTGGTAAGACCTTCACAGGCTGTAGTAAAGAGCCAGGGCAGAGTGAGTCCATAAGCTGTGTGTTATCTGCCCTTTCTATCATAGCATAGCTCCTTTCCTTATCTCGGCTTTCTCTCTGTTTCTTTTTCCTTACCTCCCTCATTTTCCTTTCATTTGTTCCTCCTCTCCTTTCTAGACCTAATGACAAAAAGCATCACCTACATATGTTCCCGAATGGCACTGGGACCCCTTGGGCTTAGGAAGTAAGTGGCCCCCTATGGCTCAGTCAAAGCAGGTCGAGGCTGACACTCCTAAGGCTTTGAATTCGATGCCAGCCTGACCCACTGTGTTGGTCGCTGTATATTTTTAGTGCCTGGGTTTGTCTCTCATAAAGTGCAGATAAAAGTCTCTTTCCTTCTTTCACAAGAGGATGGTCTGAACAACTAGTGAGGTCGACTATAAGGTCACGACTCAGGAAGGGCATGGTGTGAATGCTGGGCATTGCCCTCCTTGTATATTTATGTGCACAATGGTTACCTTGTAGCATGCTTTCCCTGGCATTCCTACTCATGTCTTCCGGGTCTCATAGGGCAGGTTATAGCCGAAGGATTGTGTTTGGCACAAGGTCACACAAGGTTGGGTGCTTCAGCTGCATCTAAACAAAGAGCAATTGAGTTCTTAACCTGTGCTCAGCTCATTGGACCACAGTGACCTATGCTCTCTGTACCTGGAAGACCAGCCCTGGTGGAGGAGATAACACTCCTCCTTCCCCAGGTGGAATGGAAACCTGTTATGCTGCCTCCTCCTCCCCCTTGGCTGGGTTGAATCCAGCTCTGTTTGCGTCCGGCCCACATCTTACACCTACCCAGCACGGCCTGTTCCTTGCCGAAAGCATGAGGCAGGGCTGTTAGTCACGGGGTGCTCAGGCTGGCAAGGGGGTAGCCAGAGGACGCAGAGCCACTTTGGGGGTTCATAAGGGATGGAGTGGCCTGGAAAGTGTGAGTTTTATAGTCTGATTAAAATGTTTCCATTTTGTCCACCTTTAACTCGATTCTTTTGCATATAAGTCACCTAAAGCAGAAATGGTAGGACAGGACAAAAAAAGTGACAAAATCCCCTCTGAATCTGGGATGGTTGCAACATTCATGGCTGGACTTGCTGGTTTCTTGCCTGGATTCCCTTGCCCTACTTTGGGTTGCAACAGTCTGTCTTGCAAACTACATCTCCCAGGCTCCCTTGCTGCCTGGTTTCAAGCTGGGTTCAGCCTGAGGGGGGTTTCAGTGAACAAGGATAAATCAGAGGGCTGGAGGAAGGGAAAAGCTGAGATGTCTCCCTCTGTCTCCCTCTGAGCTGCCCAGAGACCCAGCTCCACCAGATGGCCCAGAGTTCAGGTGCTGGTAACAGTCCCTTTCCAAACCTAGGGTGCTGGGGTCTTGTTACTTCTGTGTGGGATTGGCTCTTTAGCTTTGCCAACATCTTTATAACCAGTCCCCCATACCTTACATTTCCTCTGTTTCCCGGCTAGGCAGTTTCCCTAACTGATACATGGATGGAACTTCTAGAGGTGCCTGGCCCATTTTACAGATGAGGATGCTAGGACCCGGGGTAGCCATGGGCCTGCCCATAGAACCTGGGTCAGAGGTAATACCAGCTGAAGCCCAGCCCTGCTTCCCCACCCCCTAGTGGTGTGTATAGACAGGGTGAGTGAGCTTCCTCATGCAGGGGGCCCTTGGGGTCTGAGCCCAAAGTGGGCCACATCTTACTGATCAGGAGAAACCCAGGAATAAAGCTGAAATTGCTAGCTGATGCACAGAAATGGGCCAGATATTCCAATCAGCCAGAAAGGCCCTTCCTTTATGAGAAACCTGGTATTAAAGTATTAAAGAGAGATCTTTCTCCTTTCTATTTGCCTCTTTAGATTTTGAGGAGGAGCCATGGCTGGGGAATCTTTCTTTTGTTTTTTTTTTGTGTTTTTTTTTTTTAAGTTTTATTTATTTATTTTGAGAGGTGGGGAGGGGCAGAGAGAGGAGAGACAGAATCCCAAGCAGGCCCTAAACTGATGGCGTGGAGCCCGATGTGGAGCTCAATCTCACGAATTGTGAGATCATGACCTGAGCCTAAATCAAGAGACTAATGCTTAACCAACTGAGCTAGCCAGGCACCCTGGGAATCTCTCTCTCAAAGAGAAACAGAGGCCCCTCAGCGCTTCTCTGGGAGGGCTTGATGCTGCTGGGGGGCACCCCGGGCTCTGTCTAGAGCCCAGTATAGCTGACACATACTGTTCCATTAGTTTCCAGTACAACATAGTGATTTGATAAGTTTATACACAACACTGTGCTCACCACAAGGGTAGCTACCATCTGTCACCATACAACACGGTAACTGTACCATTGACTGTATTCCCTATGCTGTAGCCTTTATCCCCATGACTTATTCATTCCATAACTGGATGCCTGTATCTCCCAGTCCGCTTCACCCACTTAGCCCACCCCCAGTCCCCTCCATGTCCAGAGAATCTTGTAATGACTCTGCAGAGCATGTCTAGGAGCCTGACCCTTGTTACCAACCAGGCCCCAGCTCCAGGCAGCCTGCATTGACGTTGTGATGCCACCAGCCTGGTCCACATCAGACTCGAGCCCAGCCCCTGCTCCAGCCACCTCCCCAACCAGCCCTCCCCCAGGGCACTCACAGGTCAGCAGGGCCAGCGGAGCCCTAGAGGGGGCCCTCCCTGACAATCACCCTTTGACTCATGCATTATTCAGAGGTCCCTGTCTGCTGCCTGCACAGCTCCTGGAAAGGTTCAGCTCCAGCAGCACAGGCAGTTCCAAAGGGATTTGTGACAGCAGAAGCTTCTCTTCTAACTTTCTCTTTAATTGGAGTAAAATACACATAACAAAATTTACCATCTTCGTGGGTGTTGAGTGTAAAGTTCAGTGGCATTGAGTACAGTCGCACTGTTGTTGAGCTGTCTTGGCCCTCCATCCCCAGAACGTCTTTGTCTTCCCAAACTGAACCCCTGCACCGGTTCAATACCAACTCCTCCTCCCCTCCCCACCCCCCAGTCCTGGCAACCTCTACTCTACTTTCTGTCTCCATGAAACTCACCATCCCAGGGACCTCATTTAAGTGGACTCATCCAGTATTTGGTCTTTGTGTCTGGCTTAGTTCACTGAGCATGATGTCCTCAAGGTTCCCCCATGTTGTGGCCTGTGTCACAAGTTGTTTCCTTTTTGAGGCTAAAGAATATACCACAGCATGTAGAGGGCATATTTTCTTTTTATCCATGGATGAATGGATAGTCACTTGGGTGACTTCTACCATCCAGCTACTGTGAATAATGCTGCCATGGACATGGAGTACAAATACCTGTTTGAGACCCTGCTTTCTATTCTTTTGTGTGTATACCCAGAAGTGGAATCACTGGATCACGTGGTACTTCTGGTTTTTATTTTTTGCGGACCTGACATTTGGTTTCCCAGAGCTGCATGATTTCACATCCCACCAACAGAGCACAGGGGCTCTCATTTCTCCACATCCTTGTCAACACGTTCTTTTTTTTTTTTCTTTTTGACAACAGCCATCCTAATGGGTTATGAAGCATCTTTACCTTTATAATTTAATGTTTAAAAAATGTGTTCTGTGTGTGAAATAAAAATTTCAACCCCAATTTGTTTCCTCTTCCCAACCTCTGTGTCTCTGTTTCTAGACACAACCACTGTTTCCACCCAAAAGAATGCTTATGAGATGGTCTCTGCATAGCTTATGTGTATAAGCTTCTTTTATTCTTTTGTAATTTTTAAATGTTTATTCATTTTTGAGAGACAGAGATACAGTGCATGAGCAGGGGAAAGGCACACACACACACACACACACACACACACACACACACACACACAGAATCTGAAGCAGGCTTCAGGCTCTGAGCTGTCAGCACAGAACCCGACATGGGGCTCAAACCTACAAACTGTGAGATCATGACCTCATGAGGTCATGAGATCATGAGCCAAAACCAAGAGTCGGATTCTTAACCAGTTGAGCCACCCAAGTGCCCATGTTACTTTTTTTTTAGGTAGGCATAGCATTTTTCATGTAATAGAATATTCCATAACTATATCAATAAGGTGACAAGAGATTTAAATCTGTATAGGACACTGAAACCATAATTAGAATCCTCATCCTTCCAACCTAATACAGAAAGTTTGGACTTTGGGAAGATAACACACTCCAGCCTGTCATCAAACACATTAATATTTCTGTAGCAAAACAAAGATAAATTACACGAAATGAGATAAAGATTCTAAACAGCTATGCATTGGTCATAGTCAGGTTTTTGCCACCAAATGAGTGTAAAAAGCTTTCAGTTTTCAGAGCTTGTTGGATTTCAGACTTGCAGACAAGAGATTACAGGCTTGTAGTATTTAGGGAGTGCCAGATCCTGGATTGAGAGCTTTCTCTTCATTTTATGTTTGCATCTCACAATAATCTCATGAGATGGAAACTTTACTGGTGGAGAAACTGAGGTACAGAGATAGAAAGTAATTTGCCCAAGTGAGTGCAAAAGCTGACTGGAACCCAGGTCTGCTCGATTCCCCAGTCCAGGCTCTTCACACTGTGTTCCAGGGGACAACATACCCTTGTCTGCTGTACTTATCAATGGTACCACTTCACTCTCAAAAGAACTGGGTCTTGGGATATAAATTACAGAGCCATTGGGGCACTTGGGTAGCTCAGTCGGTCAAGCATCCAACTTTGGCTCAGATCATGATCTCGTGGTTCATGAGTTCAAGCCCTGCATCGGGCTCTCTGCTCTCAGTGGGGAGCCCACTTCAGATCCTCTGTCCCCTGACCTCTGTCTGCCCCTTCCCTGCTGGTTCTCTCCCTCTCAAAATAAATAAATAAAGCTTTAAAAAAAATCACAAGGTCATGCCCACCCTACCCTTGGTGACTGAGCTTTCTTGGCAGGTGAGACCTGGCTCTTGATTCCTGTAGACATCGTTGGAGTTTAAGACAGCCTTTCTATTTTGCTGGTCTGGACTGTCCATTTCACCAGCACTTTGCAACTTATTAAGAAAGGGGTGGACATTGGGGTGCCTGGGTGGCTTAGTCGGTTAAGCGTCCGACTTTTGCTTAGGTCATGATCTCGCGGTTCGTGGGTTCGAGCCCCGCGTCGGGCTCTGTGCTGACTGCTGGCTCAGAGCCTGGAGCCTGTTTCAGTCTGTGACTCCCTCTCTCTCTGACCCTCCCTGCTCACGCTGTCTCTCTCTATCCTAGAAATAAATAAAACATTAAAAAAAAAAAAAAAAAGAAAGGGGTGGACATCTAGACAAGCTCTTCCTCTTCCATGAAGACTTCCCTGAATTCTGAAACCTCAGAGAGCCTCATGGTCAATGCCACACTGTTTACCTCTTATTTTGTGGGATTATTTGTTCTAATTTATTTTTTTTAATTGTGGTAAAATACACATAAGTAAAAATTTGTCATTTTAATCAGTTTTAGGTGTGCAGGTCAGTGGCACTAAGTACATTCGCACTGTTGTACAACCATCATTGCCATCTGTCTCCAGAACTTTTTCATCCTGCAAAACTGAAATTGCACCCATGAAGCACTGACTCTCTCTCCTCCACACAATCCCCACTCCCGCCCCTGGCAGCCACACTTCTATTTCCTATCTCTTTGAATTTGATGACTCTAGGGACCTAGTACAAATCAATCATCCAGTATCTGTCCTGTTGTGACTGATTAAATTCGCTTAGCACGATATGCTCAAGGTTCCTCCACATTGTAGGAGGAATGTCCTTCCTTGTTAAGCTGTTCCCTGTGCTTAAGCTTTACTTAAATGGTCTGAGGACAAGGGCATCCTTGCAGGCTGCTGGGTCTCACACAATATGGCCATGGATTTGATGGCTCAGTCAGTCAATATCAGGGGGTGTATGATGGGCAGATTGGAAACTTTTAGGGTTGTGGCTGCCCTGGGAGTGAGGCCAGAGGGGGCCCTAGGCAGGCCGTGGCTTGCTCTCTGGTGGCATTTGAGCTTTCGACCACACCTGTGCTTTAGCTTTGCCATAGATTAATAATTGACTTATTATGTGGAATCACGGGGTAGATAGATGTTACTACTGCGTCTCATCAGTTCAGCAGCATCGCCCTTCAATCAGGGTGTGTGAGTGTGAGGGTGTGAGTGCATGCCCGTGAGTGCCTGTGTGAGTGTCAACATGTGTGAGCATGAATGTGCATGAACTTAGGTATCAACATGTGTAAGCATGTGAGGACATGTGTGATCGTGAATACATACAAGAAAGTGTGTGCCTATGGGTGTGGGTATGCGTATGGAAGTGTGAATGCGCATGTGTGTGTAAGAACCCGTGTGAGTGTCTGTGTGAGTGTGTGAGAAAGCATAGGGGGTGGGGCACCTGGGTGGCTCCGTCCGTTACGCATCAGACTTTGGCTCAGGTCATGATCTCATGGGTCACTGGGCTCTGTGTTGACCGCTCAGAGCTCGGAGCCTGCTTGGGATTCTGCCTCTCTCTCTCTCTGCCCCTCCCCCTGCTCATGCTTTGTCTCTCTCTCTCTCTCTTTCTCTCTCTCTCTCTCAAACATAAATAGACATTAGAAAGAATTGGAAAAAAAAAAAAGTGTAGTGGGGGTCAATGTACAGCCACAGGCTGGAATGGGGATGGTGGATCATCTGTCTCCCCCTTCACCCGGTCTTAACAGAAGCACTGGCTTAGAGAAATTATGGATAAGCTAAATTCTAGATTTGAGATTCTAATTGGGCTTCAGTGGTTCTAAGAGGAAATGGTTTTGAGTTTCCTTCTCTCACTTTTTATGTGAAGGTGTGTTCTCTTCAAAGGACCGGAAGGAAGATGCTGGATCTGGCTCTGTGAGGTCTTTGGTCTTTTATGGCCAACAGAGTCCTCATATCCCGAATGATGGAGGGGATGAGTGGAGGTACGAGCTAGATGGGTGATGGGCGTTGATGAGGGCACTTGTTGGGACAAGCACTGGGTGTTGTATGTAAGGGATGAATCACTGAATTCTACTCCTGAAACCAATACTACACTGTATGTTACTAACTTGAGTCTAAATAAAAAAAGAGAGAGACAGTCTTCATACCCCAATCCCGCCCTCCCATGGGGCAGCCACTGTCCCATTGCTTACGGCAAAACATTCAGGTGAGGGCTTTCATCACTCTGCTTTACTGTTCTGGAAAGGAAGGCACCAGACAGGTTAAATGATGTGCATGTGGTTGCGAAGCTAATTCAAAGAGAAGCAGTCTTGCTTCGTGGATGAGGTTTGCTTAGCACCCAGTGTGGGGTTGAGTTTGGGCCTTTCAGCCTGGAGGTATCCTGGTACATCTGGTTCAAACTGCATCTGACTATAAGGAAGAGGCTGTAAACTGTCTGCTCTGGCAGAAGCCCACGTCTGGCACAAGCCCAAGTCTGTCACCCTGACCCTGCCATCTTCAGACAGGGGCTGGTTCTGGCTGTTCGGCCTGCTTTTCTCTCCTACCCCTTCTGACTCACTTAGCAAGAGAGCACCTGCAGAAGGTGTCCCGCAAGATGATCCTGCTAGCCCTGCACATGCAGGGTCTCAGCCTCACCAGGCTGTGTGTTGGGGGAGCTGGTTCGCTCTGAGATCCGCCTGGACTTCTAGCTGGGCCTGGTGACCCTGACACTGTCTCAGCCCTCATGTGGCCTCAGTGCAGGTCCTGATATCCACCTGGTGCTGCTGCAGTTTCTCAGAGGCCCACAGCTATGCTCAGCACCAGAACTCTGCTCATTCCAGAAGCTTCCCCCACGGGAGTGGGAAACACATCCTCCAGGATGGAGGAGGAGAAGGTGGTGGCCACAGTCTGGGTTTGTCATCCAGGTGGTGTTCTCTTCTTGTTACTGAGCCCTTGTGAATTGCTAAAAACCCATAGGAAGCAGGCAGAGTTTGAGCAAGGAAAACGGAGCCCCTGGCTAGGGCACTGCCGCCTCTGAGATGCCATGTTCTAAAATGTGCGTGAGGCCCCTGAAGCTTTGTGACACAGGCGTCTGCAGAGGCTTCTCAGTGGGAATGCATGTGGGGCCTTGATCAATCTAATCAAGTCAGAGATGGGCACAAGATCAGAACTAAAAGAGTTCATGTGTGTGTGCATGTATATGTATGTGTGTGTGCACGCGCATTGTGTATGTGTGCCTGTGTTTGTGTGTCTACATGTAAGCATGTATATGTGTATGCATGCATGTGTGTATGTATCTGTGCATGCATGTATGGACATGTGTGTATATATGTGTATATGTATTGTGTGTGTCTGTGCATGCATGTATTTTTGTATGTATGTGTGTCTGTGTCTCTGCAAGTATGTATATATGTATATGTATATGCATGTGTCTGTGTGCACATGCTTGCATGTATGTGTGTCTGTGTGTCCATATGTATGTATGCATGTGTATGTGTATACGTGTGTGTCTGTATGTATGTATGTATTGTGTGTCTGTGTGTATGTATGTATGTATGTGTGTGTGTGTCTGTGTGTGTGTGTGTAGCAGTAATGTGTAGGTTCCAACCTTCCCTCAGATGTTGGGAAGAAACCCTGGCTGCCTGGATCTGCTCCCAGCCTTTCAGGAGCCCTGCAGATCCAGCCTGTAGAACAGGCCGGATGATATAGGAGGCCTCTGGCTCTCAGGCCTGGAGCCTGCATGCAAGTAGGGGAGCCCTGGGCCTGTTGCTGTGCAGCCTGAGTGTGGAGGAGGGGAGGAGGAAGGGGATGAGGAGAGGGAGGAGGAGGGGGAGGAGGGAGAGGAGCAGGAGGGCTGGGGAGGAGGAGGGGGAGGAGGAAGGTAGGGGAGTGAGCAGAAGCGAGGGCGCTGTGGGCCCGGCAGTAGTGTTCAACTTGCGGCCCTGAGGGCAGGGCTCAGGCAGATGGCCTCTTCAGTCCCAGTCCAAGTTCCTTTTTGAACAGCACAAAATGGATCCGAGACCAGCAGAGTCTGGTTTTACTGCTTCTGTCGCTATATTGTAAAATCTGTGGTGCACATTTACATTCTAACCACAGGCAGACATACCGTTAGTGAGGGAGGCTCTATGTGCTTTCCCCGCACTCTGCCAGTCATGCAAGGTCATCTGAGGCTGGGCTCATTCATGCAGTCCCCAAGGCTGATTGTGGGACACGGGTCATGCGCCCGCTGCGTAGCTGTCGTGGTACCTGCTCAGAGACGTCCCCCAGCTGGTGGAGGTTGGCGCTAGGCCCAGATCCCCAACTCTGCTGCCTGTTCAGTGCCCCTTGAAATGCACCCAGAGCTGCCTGTATTCTGGCCTGGCTCTGACTTCAGGGCAGTGGGGCTGGGGAGGCCTTGGGGAAGTTGGGGTGGCAGCTGTGCCTGGCATGGTGGGTAGAAGGCCCCCATGAAAGGCTGTCCTCTGTCTACGGAGCCTGTGGGTCTCCAGAGCTCGCTTGCACAATGCTTCCTGCAAGTACTTTCATCATAGGCTTTAGCAACTGTCATGTCAGCATCTGACCTTTAAAACTGTTGAAAAGGAGCCACTTGTGGAGAATGTGCTCACGACGAGCAACCCTTCTCCCTGCCCCCGTCCACCACTCAAGGACGTGCCTGCCTGCCTCGTGGGCGAAGGCAGCCCGCCACTGGTGGCCTAAGTCGGACATGGAGTCCATTGCTTGGCCACTTGGCATCTGTTTTTATTGTATTACTATTATCGATTGTTACTTTATTTTACCTCAGCTGTCTTCTGTGTGTGGTAGTGAATTTAGCATCTCCTCATCTCTGTGAAGACCCAAGATCCATACACTGGGTCTCTCTCTGAACATGCCCTTGCCTCCAGGAACACCTGCTCCCTGGCAACTGTTGCCTCCCACACACATGCACCCAGACATTTTCTGAGTCTCAGGGGGGCTCCCTGAGCTGCCTTCTCCCTGCCTTATCTGCCTGGGAGAGGAGTCAGGTGGAAGGGAGAACACAGGGCATCACTGATGGGACCTGGCACTGGAGGGGGGAAAGCTGCCTGTGGGCGACAGGGAAAGGGAGACACTTCTGAGGCGGGAGAGGTCAGAGTCATTGCTGTTGCTGGAAGGCACTAGTGGGAGGGATCCCTAAATTCAAGGCAGACCCCAGAGCCTCCAGGGAGAAGGGTGGTGGGTAGACCTTTCCTCTCCGTCATTCTGAGTTTGGTGGTTGTTCCCTGGGCTGCTATGCAGCTCTTTGCTGAGTTCTTCGGGTTTTTCAGATTGGAAATAGGGGATACAGAGATTCTCCTAGGTGGACCCAAGGTCAGCCTGCACTTAGAGGAATGCGTGTGCTGGAGCGGGACAGCTTCTGGTATGGCAACTCCTTTCCCTCGCCCACGCCCTCCCCCCTAGCCTCTGCAGCTTCCCCCACCCATTCCCCACCCACAGCCAATTAACCCCCACTTCTACTGGCTCTACCTCCTCAACATTCTTCCTGCACATTCACTTCTTTCCATTATCCCCAGTTCATGAGTCCCATAACCTACAGCCTGCAGCCCAGGTCTGCCCACCCACTGTTTTGTAAATAAAGTTTTATGGGAAAATTGCCACCCCCCTTCATTCGCATACCTCCCCTGCTTGTATTTTTGCTGCCATGCAGAGCTGAACATGTGCCCCATATTTACTATCTGGCCCTTTTACAGAAAACGTTTGCCAACCCCTGCCCTAATTCATCCTTATCCTCTTTTATAATGGGATTATTGAACCATCTTTCCAACTGCTGTCCCTGTCCCCTGTCTGGCTCTCCTCCAATCCATTTTGCACTCTGATGTTCCTAAAATAACAATCTGCTGACAGTACTTTGCCATTTGCTTCACTGGCTCCTCGAGCTTTCTGGATGGATTCTGAATACCTTCTCATAGTTTGCTGGATTCTTCCACCTGATTCCACGTTCAACCACATGTGGCTTCCAAGTGCATTACATTCCCAAGGCACCTGGGCCTCTTTCCCAAGGTTGGGTTGTTTCCTCTTCCTGGACTGACCTTTCTCTCTGTTCTGCGCTTGACCTGCTCTCATTCCACTTTTCTCAGGAAAGAAGTCTTGACTTCTCCAGACTGGGTTAGGAGCCTTTTCTATGTGCTTTCATGACACTCCAGAACTCTTCCTTTCTAAGCTGTATCTTGTTATAGTGACATTGCATATTCATTCACACACGCATGCATGCATGCATGCATTCTATAGATCAGTCACTCAGCTAAGGGATCTGGATTAAAAGTAAAATCTCAAGCTCCTTGATGTTCACAGAGGTTTATAGGCTGGTGGAGGAAATAGAAATGAACCAAGATTAAGAAGTGGGATAGAGAATATTAAAGAGGAGAATACCCTAAGGTGGAAAAAAATAAATCAGGCAGAAGGAAATGAAATACCCTAGGAGTGTTGACATTCTAGATGGTGTGACCAAAGATGGCCTCATTGTGAAGGCGGTTTGGAGGTAAAGGCTTGAAAGAAGGGAGGGAAGGAGCCATGTAGATATTTAGGAAAGAGCATTCGAGACACATGAAACTTAAATACAAAGATGGAAGGCAAGAGCACGTCCATCTTCCCGTGTGTTTGAAAACCAGACTGGTGTAGCTGGAGGGGAGACAAAGGGAAGGAGGGTTGAAGGCACAGGTGTGGGGAGGGCAGACCTTGTGTGGCTGTGCAGGCTTTGCCCTTTATTCAGAGAGGCATAAGTGCCCATGTAGCTTTCACTGAGAAGAGGAGTGGCATGGGCTGACTTGAGTTATACTACAGTCATCCTGCCTGTATTCTGATTTTCCATTAGGCAGATAAGGTCATTGAGGGAAGGTATCATGTTTGTGGACCTTTATTCTCAGACAATAGCATTCTGGCTCATAGAAGACCACAACAGGTGTTTTACCAATGGGCCATGAATGAATGAATACATGAATGAATGCTATCTCCCCACAGCTAGGTCCTGACTCCTATGGGCTTGTGAAGTCTTCCCAGTGTTGAAGGGAAGCTCTGGTCACAGATGCTACCAAAACCCAATGTTAGCTGATGCTTGGACGTCACTATGGCAGCAACACACATCCAAACCGGTTTTCCTTGTTGCCACAAAAAGGACTGCCTAATGGATCCATGTCTCCCAGAGGGAAGACTTCAGGGGTGTATCATACAGCATTGACCTTGGCCCTACCCTGTGTAATGTTCTGCTCAGTGACAGAGATGAAGCTACAGAGAGTTATTACCAAAATTATAGAGGGAGATAGGCGGGATAGATGATTTGTTGATGGAACAGACTCAGGATTTAAAACTATCTTTGTATAGAGCACCTGGGCAGCTCAGTAGGTTAAGCGTACGACCTTGGCTCAGGTCATGATCTTGCAGTTTATGGGTTTGAGCCCCACCTAAGGCTCTGTGCTGACAGCTTGGAGCCTGGAGCCTGCTTCAGATTCTGTGTCTCCCTCTCTGCCCCTCCCCTGCTTGTGTCTCTGTCTCTCTCTAAAATAAATAAACATTAAAAAATTTTAAAAACCCTTATCTTTGTAGGTTCAAGCCAAGAGGCCCTATCCATAAGAGAAGGAAAGTAGGGAGCCATGTAAGGTTCTATGTCAAAGCCAAAAAAATCAACTGCAAAAACTGAATTGGGGATATGTAGCTTTAGTAAGTGATAAACACTACCTGAGTTAAAAGTGTAAAGCCATCTTCAAACATTCTAAAGCAATCTGAGAAGCCATTCTAGAAGTGTATTCACAGATGCCAATTATCTGAGAGTTATAATCCTTCTCTGACTGGGCAAGGCCATACTTCATGTGCAGACCTGGATTAGACACCTAAAGAGAGCTGTGAGCACAGAAGAGGTACATTGTGAGCACAGTAGATGCTTGGAGAAGAGGAGTCTGGGGGGTGAGGACCTGATAGTTCTCTTCAAATGTCTGAAATATTGGGGCAAGAGGGCTTAGTTTTGAGAGCTTTTCTGAATGGCCTTAAGGGGTTGAGATAGGGCAAGTTGGATGTGAGTTCAACTGATGGAAATACTGTCTAAACATCAGGTGGGTTGCCTCAAGGCCTCTTTTCTATGCAGGTGAGGCAAGGGGATCAACCATGGGCAGGAATACTTAAGCATCAGACAAGCACTTTTACTAGATAATTTAAAAAAACCCTTTCACCATGGGATTCCGTGCTTTTTTGCTTCTCTATTACTGTGTGTGGCAGAATCTGCTAGTTATTCCTTAATATCTACTTTGCACTTTTTCCTTAGTACTAAAACCCAATATTTTTAACATGCCTTTGGCATGAATGAGGTCTACTTTCCTCAACCTTCCTGGGAACTAGGTGTGGCCAGTGAACTAAAAGTGGAAATATCAAGTTCGACCTCTGGGAAGTGGTAGTCAAGAGAGGGGGTATACTCTTATTTCCCCTTCTTTTTTGCTGCAGGCTGGAATGTGGATATGATGGCTGGAGCACAGTAGTCATTTTGGGCCATAAGGTAGAAGCTCTATGTTGTTAGGGAGCCTGGGTTCCTGATGATTGTGGCCATTATTACAACTCCAATTTGTCCACCTTTCTTCTTTTCTATGTAAGATAGTCAAGTACAAACCACGTGTTTGTAACAAACCACAGTTATCTTGGGTTTTCTGAGACTTTATGAACCCACTGATAACTAATCCACCATGGAAAGTACACACACACACACACACACACACACACACACACACACACACACGAAGGAGCACTATTGAAATGAAGGACATGGACTTTTTAGTTGGACTGCTTTGCTTCAAATTCTGGTTCCACTGCTTGCTAGCTGTGTGCCATTGGACAAATTTCTTCCCCTCTCTGAGCCTCAGTTTCCAAACTTACAAAATGGGGATGATAATAACAACTATGCAGTTTTTGTTTGTTTTTAGAGAAGATGAAATGAGAGAATACACTTAAAAACATAGAACAGTGATTGACCCATAGCAAATATTTGATATATTAGCTATTATTAGTTTTTAAAATTTATTTGGTTTGAGAGAGAGCAAGTGGGGGAGGGGCAAAGAGAGAGAGA
The DNA here is from genome assembly GCA_017311185.1 of Proteles cristata cristata. Classification (NCBI taxonomy): domain Eukaryota; kingdom Metazoa; phylum Chordata; class Mammalia; order Carnivora; family Hyaenidae; genus Proteles; species Proteles cristata. The sequence goes on along the minus strand of JAESUZ010001348.1, from coordinate 1,885,951 downwards.
GAGAGGAAATCCTGAGCAGGCTCAGCACAGAGGCTGATGCAGGCCTCCGTCCCATGAACCATGAGATCATAACCTGAGCCAAAACCAGGAGTTGGACACTTAATCGACTGAGCCATACAGAGGCCCCTTAGCTATTATGATTATTATACAGAAACAGTCCACATGTTTGTTCATACTTTGCCTCTCCATACTGAGACAACTATAGAGTTGCACTATTTTCTCTTATTCACTTGTTCATTTGATAAATTCATTCATGTCACAAGAAGAAACAATAGAAGAACATTCAAAATGTAGTTTATGTACACAGTCAAGACTGTCTTAAAACTGTCTTCTTTAAGACATGAGATTAAGAAAAAAATAAGGGGCGCCTGGGTGGCTTAGTCGGTTAAGCATCCGACTTTCTCTTGGGTCATGATGTCGCGGTTTATGGGTTCGAGCCCCACGTCGGGCTCTGTGCTGACTGCCAGCTCGGAGCCTGGAGCCTGTTTCAGTCTGTGACTCCTTCTCTCTCTGACCCTCCCCTGCTCGTGCTGTCTCTCTCTCTCTCTCTCCTAGAAATAAAGCATTAAAAAAAAAATTAAAAAAAAAAAAAGAAAAAATAATAAAAAAAAGACATGAGGTTAAGAAATGAACTGTAGGATTTGTGAATTTCTTCCCTGTTTGGGTTACTAATTTTTAGATTGTATACAATATAGATTTCATAATGGTAAGCAATAATTGGTACCTAGGGAAAGAGTTTTCTTCTCTCTTAGGAGTTGTCTTCCAGAGTTCCTTAAGAAACCCAAGTTGGAACAGTATTTATTTATTTATTTATTTATTCATGGGATGTAGAGGCAAACAAAGAGAGGTCCGTACCCTTAAAATGATCCCAGCTAACAGAGAAAGCAGACATACTTTCTGTTGCTCTCTGGACATGCCTCTTCTTATGTCTGGTTTTCTGGGCCGTGGGTGTCAGAGGGTGAGTAAGAATTTGCCAGGAAAAAAAGGTGGGGTTGCACTTCTTGGAATTTATCCCCCAGAGGCACCTGCACACGTGTGGAAGGATGTATATGCATGGTTATTCATGGCAGCATTGCTTATAGCAGGGGAATTCTGGAACCCACGTTTCCATCTACAGAGTCCTGGAGGATCTATGGACATCCCCACAGTGGAATACTATGCAGCTGGAAAAATAGAGGGGTTGCTGTCTGTGCACTGCCAGAACACACTTTCTAGAATATACTATTAAAGGGAAAAAAGCAAGGAGCGGTGAGCGTATTTAGTTGGCTATCTTCTGTTTAAGAAAAGTGAGGTGGAGTTAGAGTATATAGATATTTCTCATATCTACAGAAAGATTGGAAAGATAAATGAGGAACTAATAAAAGAGATCATCCCCTAGTAGGGAAGGGGGGTGAGTAGTGGGAAAGGAGAGAACCAGGTCAGGATGCAAGCAAGACATCTTACTTGTTCTTTATCATTTTGATTTTTGAACTATATAAATACATTATCTACTCCAATAAATAAAATGAAGTGAAATAAGAAAAGGGAGGGGCACCTGTGTGGCTCAGTGGGTTAAGCATCTGTCTTCAGTTCAGATCATGGTCTCTTGGTCCGTGGGTTCTATCTATGGACTCTGAGCTGACAACTCAGAGCTTGGAGCCTGCTTCAGATTCTGTCTCCCTCTCCTCTCTGTTTCCTCCCCTGCTTGTGCTTTCTCTCTCTCTCTCTTTCAAAAATTAATTAATTTTAAAAAAAAGAAAAGGGAAGAACATTCTCTGCCAAGAGATTAGGATGTACAAAGGTTCAGAAGCATGGAGCAGCATTAGAAGAGAATAAAGTTCTCCCAGAGTCCATTATTTTTTTAAAAATGTTTATTTATTTTTGAGGGGGACAGAGAGAGAGAGAGAAGGCAAGTGAGGAGCAGCAGAGAGAGGGAGACAGAGGATCGGAAACAGGCTCTGTGCTGACAGCAGAGAGCCTGATACAGGCTCAAACTCCCAAACACGACACCATGACCTGAGCCAAAGTCAGATGCTTAAGCAACTGAGTCACCCAGATGCCCCTCTCCCTAACTTTAATCTAGAGTCTCTCTGATGGGGCTTCCAGAGCTATTTGTGTGTCTCTGTTTTTGATTTCTGGACAACTACTGGGATAGAAGTTCCTTAAAAATATGGGACTTTGTTGATCTTGTTCACAACAAATTACCTTTGGTTGCCTGATATTGTGAACTGACTATCTGAGATCTCTTGCTCATGTGCATTCCAGCACCCTCTGAAGGAACAGACCTCCTCTGCTTCCCTGACATTGTTTTGCTTCCCAGCTGGGGTCCTCTGCTCTCCCTTTCCTTCAGTTTCCTGCACCAGGAGTCATTCCATCTCACTTCAAGAAAACAAAGGTTATGGTTGACTGAAAACAGAGAAATTATGCATTTAAATAGAAATATATACCTCTGAATAAAATTACACATCAATATAAATCTATATACATACATACATACATAAGAATATAATGCATATGATTATACTTACACATCCACATAGAGAGCTACAGGAGCTACACAGTAGATATATTTCACCTGTTAAACAGGAACTCTATAAGTGAGTTTTCTAGAATAGCAGCTTTCAAGAATTTAGCTTGCATACCTCTTAAAGGAATTTTGAAAAAAACCCTCCCTAACATTTATAAGCCAACATCTTATGATAATTTTTTAATCATAAGTTCAAATAATTGCCGAAGATGTAATTTTTGGCATATTGTAAAATGTTGAAATTTTAAAATAAAAATATTACACATCTTTAAAATATGAGCCAAGTGGAATTTAAATGCTGTGATGATTTGATACTTGCCATATTTTAAATTACATGAACAGTTATTATTGTTAACATTCAGACATTTTATGTCTTCCTCTTTTTCTCCTTGAATTCCTCTCTCTATTCTGTCTCTGTAGATTTTTATCCTCATGTAATAGCTTTCTATGTTTGAAAGTCTTTTATTAGTTTCATAATTATCAAATCTTTGTGTGTACGTTGCAATGTTATATTTGTTTTGTTTCCTGTGACAAGTTGCTAAATGCTGAAAGTCTTTTTTTTCTTCAGAATTAAATGAGCACCAGAATAAATAGTAGTGAATTTGTCAAAATAAGATATATTTGCTTTCTCTTCCCTCAAGAATGGTGTGTAACAAATAATCACAGCCCTAAAACAGTAAGCTGAGGAGTCCTTGGGCTGGCTGAGTGCCTCTTTAGTCTAGAAGGGCTCAGCTGATGGGGCTGGGCTGGGTCAAATGTCCACAGCCAGCCATTTGGATAGCTGGGATGCCTTATTTTTGCTGTACATGATTTCTCACTCTACAATGAGCTATCCTGGGCTTCTTCCTGGGGTTGCTGGCAGGATCCCAAGAGTGGGTGTGGCCAAACAAAACGTCTCATGCACAGCTTCCAGACTGACTCACTTCTGCCACTTTCCATTGGCCAAAGCAAGTCACAAGGTCAGCTGATACTTAGGGGTGGGGAAATAGACACAGTTCTGATGTGAAGAGCTTCAAGGTCACATTGTAGGAACAATATTTGTTAGATTTATACTAAGTATTTCATTTGGGAGGGAGAGTGCTGATGTAAATGGCATTGTGTTTTTAATTTCAAATTTCACTTGTTCATAGCTGGTATATAGGAAAGTGATTGACTTTTTATATCAACCTTGACCCCTGAGACCTTGCTGTAATTGCTTATTAGTTCTAGGAATTTTTCGTTTGTTTATTTTCAATTCTTTCAGATTTTCTGCATAGATAATCATGTCAGCTATGAACAAAGACAGTTTTAGTTCTTCCTTCCCAATCTGGATACCTTTTATTTCCTTTTCCTGCCTTGTTGCATCAGCTAAGACTTGTATGATGTTGAAAAGGAGTGGTAAGAAGGGACATCCTTTTCTTGTTCCTGATCTTCGTGGGAAAGCTTTGAATTTCTCACCATTATGTATGATGTTAAGCTGTAGGAATTTTGTAGAATTCTTCATCAAGTTGAGGCGGTTCCCCTCTACTCCCAGTCTACTGAGGGTTTTTTCTTTTTTTTAAGTCATGGATGGGTGTTGGATTTTGTCAAATGGCTTTCTCTTGATAAAATTGATAAAATTGTGGGATTTTTCTTTATTAGTCTGTTGACGACATTCATTCTTTTTTGAATGTTAAGCAGCCTTTCATACCTGGGATGAATCCCACTTGGTTGAGTGTATAATTCGTTATATACATTGTTGGATTTGGTTTGCTAATATTTTGTTGAAGATCTTTGCATCCATGTTTAGGAGAGAGATTTTCTGGTAGTGTCTTTTTCTGGTTTGGGTAATAGGGTAATGCTGGCCACATAGAATAAATTTAGAAAGCATTCTAGCTCTTCTTCTGGAATCAGATCTTAATTATAAAACTGGTAAGAAGATGTTTTAAACTATTTTACTAAACAACACATCAAATCTGAAAGAAATTGCATGAAACTTTGATCCTAGAGCTTTAGCTAATGTACTTTGAACATTTTGGAAATTGTTTTAAGCATTCCACCTGCAGTTAAAATGATCAGCATATGACCAAAATTATAACACTCCAACAGTTATAAGGCTTTAGCTATTTAAATGCTTCTTTCTTCTCAGCGAATGACACCTCCTAGGGATGAGTCTTAAGTCTGGCTGCGAAGAATTTCTTGTATTTGAAATTGTGGAGAGGAAAAAAGTATTTTTTAGCATTAAATAATTCTTACAGGTGTTCTTGATTTTTTTCTCCTAGGACCAACCTCAACAATGGTGATTTTTCTTTCTCTCTTTCTTCCCCTTCTCTTTCTTTCTTTCCTTCTTTGACAGAGGCAAGAGAGTAGAAGAGGTGACTGCTGATAAAAAGCTGTTTTTATTCTCATTTCCCCATTGTACCATCTAACTGAATTCAGACATCCCAACACAGGCCAAACAGTCAGTTTGAATGATGGGCTTTCCCTTAACAAGCAAATGAGTAAATGTCCAAACCAGGGAAATCCCGAAAGCCCTGTGAGTGGACAGAACCTTCATTATTCATCATAGGAGGCTTCCCTTTTGTTGGCTGTCTGGGAACTTTCCCACCACAGGATGATGAATCATGGTAAGATGTGTCAGAGCTCAGGAGCATGCCTTTCTTTCATAAAGTGAAGAAAGGCTATAGGGAACTCTAGCACCTTCTTAGCTCAAGAGCTTTAGGAGAGAACATATGTGGAAAATGAGAATCAGGAAGGTGATTCTCAAGACTATCCAAGCGATATCCCTGGGAAGTCTTCATATGCCTCAAAGGTTACCAGATCCCTGGTAAGTTAGGGGATCTTCCAGGTTATCAGAGTAAAGAGGGACTGTGCTGAGGGCAAACAGTTCTTATCAAAGAAGGGAACTTCATTATCCTTATGACTCGGAGATGTGCTGGAGAACTGAGGACATCTCAGGCAACTCTGGGCACTTTCTTTGGGCTTGTGTTCTGAGAAGCAACAGAAACTGCTTTTCTAAGTAGATCATATGCGTTCTGAGTAAAGATGCATATCCTCTTTTTATTTTCCCCCAAAGGGCCCAGGGTTGTGCGGGGCATATGGTAGACCTGCATAAACACGCAGCAGATGGACTTCTCTATATCATGGGAATGAAGGACTCAAAGGGAACCTCTGGAATTCTCTAGTTCCCTCTCTTATGCATCTGGTGAAATGAAATTCAAGGTCTCAAAGGCAGCTGAGAATTTACCCACATCTTAAAAAGCAAGAAAAAGATTCCAATAGTATCACATGTTGACCCATACCGAGGTCTAAGAGCCAGGAGTATAAGAAATGTTTCCCTATGTGTAACATACATGGCAGCTTACTTTCCATCAATGCAAGGATGATTGATCCCATTGTCAGTGAACTTATTTATTTTTAAAAATATTTATTTATTTTTAGAGGTTCCTGGGTGGCTCAGTCAGTTAAACCTCTGACTTCAGCTCAGGTCATGATCTCACAACTTATGAGTTCGAGCCCCGTGTCAGGCTCTGTGCTGACAGCTCAGAGCCTGGAGGCTGCTTCAGATTCTGTCTCCCTCTCTCTCTGCCCTCCCCTGCTCACACGATCTCTGTCTCTCGCTCCTTCAAAAATAAATAAACATTAAAAATATTTTTAAAAATATTTTAAAAATTTTTTTAATGTTTTATTTGTTTCTGAGAGAGAGAGAGAGAGAGAGAGATAGTGTGAGCAGGGAAGGGTCAGAGAGAGAGGGAGACACAGAATCAGAAACAGGCTCCAGGCTCTGAGCTGTCAGCACAGAGCCCGACGCGGGACTCAAACCACGAACTGTGAGATCATGACCTGAGCTGAAGTCAGACACTTAACCGACTGAGCCACCCAGGCACCCCTATTCATTTTTTAGAGAGAGAGAGAGAGAACAGGGGAGGGGCAGAGAGAGAGGGAGAAAGAGGAACCAAAGCAGGCTCCATGCTGACAGCAGAGAGGCCAATATAGGGCTTGAATTCACGAACTGTGAAATCCTGACCTGAGTGGAAGTCAAACGCTTAACCAACTGAGCCACCCAGGAGGCCTATCAGTGACTTTAATCTTTACCAATAATCTGTGGCTTCCTCCCACCCTCCTTTCCTTGGAGCGGAGAACTTTGTGTTCCTTTTATGTCTCAGAGATGTTGCCTATGCTTGGAAGTTGTTCTCATTTACCTTCTCTTATTCTGAGCTGGGGAGAATTTGGGTTTAAAAGGAAAACAAATATTAAGGTTACCTTTCTAACGTTAAAAAGTCTGTGATCTTCATGGAAAATGCTGTACATTTCCTTTTCTGCCATCTTCCCTCCCTCTCAGAGTGCTGGTTCTTTACCCTGATATCAGATCTTCCCATTGTCATTGCTGCTGCTGTTTCAAGCTGGGCACCAGGCTGCCCAGATAGAGACCTCACTCCTTAATGCCCCTTGCATAATGGCCCCCAACACAAAAACAACATGTTACCTGGAAGCTTATGTACAGTTCCATCAAAGATAGCAATACACATGCTTTTTGTCTCTTCTTTGCCTTCTGCTTGCCATTCTTTATCTATTGCTGTACACAGATCCACTCCAAAAATTAGTGGCTAAAACCACTGCAATTTATTATTATTATTATTATTATTATTATTATTATTTGTCATTCTGTGGGTTGGGAGATTTCTTAGCTTGTCTCATCTGACTTCCTAGCTGGGTCACAAGATCTCAGATGGCCTCATTGTCATGTCTGGCAGCTGGGGCTCCTGAGTTCTTCTCCATGAGGTGTCTCATTCTTCCACAGGCTAGAGAGAGAGGAAGTGTCAAGATCCCTTAAGGCCTCAGCTCTAGAATTCACACAGCATTACTTCTGCCAAATTGTAGTGGTCAACCTGGATTCAAGGATGGAGAAGGAATGGAAGTGTCCTTGACATTGCAAAGGTGTATAGACACAGGAGGCATGCTTCACTGGACTGAAAATAATCCATCACACTTGTTGGCTGGGCTCTGGATGGGATGTCTAGAAGTCAAGCAGCTGTCCTGAATGAGCTATGGAGATGTGGCTAAGAATGGGAGAGCAGGGAGAGGGAAGGATCCCGAGTCTCTGCAAGCTTGGGAAAGCTCTCTGTGAGCCACCGACCAGCTCCTTTATTGTTTGAGCCATTGTCATTGGCAGCTAAATTTTTACATACTCTCCAACTTACATACTCTTAAATTTCCAGGGCTACTTACCAGCCTAGGTTACCACTACTTGGAGTTTTCTGCAGTTTCAAGGTTGGAGAGGAAGGGGGAAACCTAACACTTTGGAGATGACAACATGGAATTGTGATGTAATTTCCTGTCCCACTTGGCGAGCCTGAGGACAATAAAATGAGGAAGGAAGTTAGACAGGAGGGATGCTACCATGAGGCAGGCAAAGGTTTGGAATTGTCATGAGCCTGAAATGTACCGCCTGGCTCCAAGTCATTCAACATAATCCCAGTGACTGGCCCAGGAACCACAGCGGCAGGACCAGGAACGTTCCAGGCAAACTGAAAAAGCCAAACTTGCCCATGCATAGACTTGCGGCTCAGTAGTTCATTTGGATGTGGTCAAAAGTGGGCCTGCTCCTTGATATAATGATAAGCCGTGTATCTCCAATTCCATCTGGAAACCATTCTTACATTTACATTAGGAAGAGATGATTTTGAACTGGGTCTCTCTTAGCTCATCTGGTTTGCATGTGCACAGGGTGGGTTTTAGGGATGAACAACAGCTTTTCTCCTCCCCATTTTTTTTCTTCAAGTTTTATGGTTTGGTTTGGACTTTATTTATAACATGTCACATGTAGAAATACAGCAGGGCACTATCCAGAGGCCAAGCAGCATCAGATCATTTTACATATTCCCCACTCATAATTAGTTTAGGCTGTTGCATTCCACCCCCCCCAATAATGATACAGTACCCACAAAGTGTTAACTAGAAACAGGAATATTCCCCTCTACCTCAGTCCTACCCTTAAACCACCCCTCTCCTATGTCACCTCCCTTCACCCCCACACTCTGTCAGTATATCATTCACCTACTAGTGAGAAACAGATTGATCTGGAGGCTTCAGTCACTTGTAGGGGCCAAGAGACCTTGAACCCTTATCCCATCCCCTTTCTCTCCTCCAAACAGAATGGTACACAAACAAGCCTAAGCAGAGAGAAGAGATCTGTCTACTTTGAAAGGAGCTCCATGCACAAGGCTGATTCTGTGACCTTGCTTCGTTACCTACCTCTGAGCATAGAGGCCTCACCGCCAGGGATGGTCCAGAGTTTCTGAGACCTCCAACAGTGTGTGGTCTTTTGGTCCCTCCAAGCCTATCGCTTGCTTTAGACGCTGCATCCTGCAGATGTTTGACCTGCCTTTGGCACTCTATGAAGGACAAGCTGGTAAGGCCACATATGGGAAAACCATAACATATGGCAGAATTATTGTCTAGTTAAAGAAGAAAATGTAGGGGCCCCTGGGTGGCTCAGTCAGTTAAGCATCTGACTTCGGCTCAGACGATGATCTCACGGTTCGTGGGTTCGAGCCCTGCGTCAGGCTCTGTGCTGACAGCTTGGAGCCTGGAGCCTGTTTCAGATTCTGTGTCTGCCTCTCCTCTGCTCACACTCTGTCTCTCTCTGTCTCACTGGCAAAAAAAAAAAAGGATTTAAAAATTTTTTAAAAATAAAGAATAAAATGTACATATACATATATGCATCTTGTCTTCAGAGGTCTTGGTTTAGAAAACAAATTCACATGTATCAGGGCACAATTTATATACACTTGGGCATAATTTGCATATACCTGGCACAAATTTGCATGTTGTGTTCATCAGGTTCTACTTCCAAATAAAGTAACATGAGAATAACTTATTTATTATAATTTATATTTTCTCCCCTAGACCCATGTTGCATTCTGTTGGTTATGTAACTAATGTATTGGATTCCCCTAATTTGTCCTCCATTTCCCAGAATCTGTTCTAATTTTTAAGAGATGCATTACAATTGTTTATTGTGAAGCCCAGTCCTGAAGGATATTAAGAGGCGTTTGTGAGCTGATAGCCATTGTCAGGAATTGTCTGTGGGGACACCGGGCTCACTAGAGACACCCCACAGAGCCCTCAAAAAGTGTGAGTAAATTGGGCCTTTAGTTGCATTTATATAAATTATAACATTATGTTCATAGTTATGTAAAAAGCTTTATACTTAAGAATGATACATGTATAGAAAAGGACTTTACCAAAAGTACTAGAATCCACATCATAGTTGTTCTCAAATGCGATATTAGGGGATGTTAGTCATTGCTCAAGAACAAGATTATCAAACCTGTCAACATAACTGTGTGCGAACTTGCCCAAATTATATCACTTCCCTGAGCCTAAGTTTTCCCCTCTGGGAAGTGGGGATAATGACAGCTAGCTATCCCAGTGTTCCCCAAATCTCATGCTTGGAGGCATTACCTTAAGAATTTTTCCTCTATCCTCAGATCACCAGTACTATTATTTATGTCACCTTTCTGGAATTTAATAACTTTTAACTTAATCAGGTATTATCTACCTCACCCTACCTAGTCCTAAGCAAAACTATCTGTGAGGGGGCACCTGAGTGGCTCAGTCAGTTAAGCATCTCACTTTGGCTCAGGTCATGATCTCATGGTTTGTGAGTTCAAACCCCACATTGGGCTCGCTGCTATCAGTGTAGAGCTGGCTTGGGATCCTCAGTTTCCCTCTCTCTGATCCTCCCCCGCATGCACTCTCTCAAAAATAAATAAACATTTAAAAAAAGTGTGAAATGACACATGTTTGATGTATTCTTTTTTTTCACATTAAAATAAATACATAACTCTCAGAAAAATTTTATTTTTAAAAAAAATTTTTTTTAATGTTTTATTTATATCTAGGAGAGAGAGAGAGAGACAGCGTGAGCAGGGGAGGGTCAGAGAGAGAGGGAGTCACAGACTCTGAAACAGGCTCCAGGCTCTGAGCTGGCAGTCAGCACTGAGCCCGACGCGGGGCTTGAACCCACAAACCGCGAGATCATGACCTAAGCGAAAGTCAGACGCTTAACTGATAAGCCACCCAAGCGCTCCAACTCTCAGAAAAATTTTAAAAGATCCTTATCTGTATTCATTTGAAGTTTTCTCTGGTACCACTACACTTGTAGAACTGTGGCCAAAAAACTGGAAATAACATGGGTACACAGAGTGGTATAAGGCCCCATCATAGTCGTCAATGGTAGTCATATCTGATAGATATGGTGGCAGACATAACTAGTTTCCTACTTAAGCCTTCTCCTTCCCTCATAGTAACAGAATGAGGATTTTCATCTGGGCATGTAACAGAAAAACTATGTTTCCTAGGATTGCTTGCAGCTAGATCTAACCACCAGATTATATTTTATTTCATTTTATTTTATTTCTTTATTTGAATGTTTTATTTAGAGAGAGAGGTAGAGACAACATGAGCAGGGGAGGGTCAGAGAGAGAGGGAGACACAGAATTTGAAGATAGGATCCAGACTCTGAGCTAGCTGTCAACACAGAGCCTGATGCGGGGCTCGAACCCACAAACTGTGAGATCATGACCTGAGCTGAAGTTGGACACTTAACCGACTGAGCCACCCAGGCGCCCCGTGGATTATATTTTAGACTATGACACATCACAAAATCTTTGGTGAAATTTCTAGGAAGTCCTCTTAAGAGAAGTCATATGCTTCTGCAATGTCTTCCATTTTGTTTACTTAGACTTGCATGGGAAGGCAGGCATCTGCAACCATGAAGATGAAGGCCATTGCCTAGGGAGAGCAGAACTAAGAGGCTGAGGAGACTAAGTTCTGGATAATTGTGTGGGGTTTCCATGGTCACCCCGGATGATTTGCCTCTGGTATTGTTGTACCTAAAGGAGAGGAAATAAACTTCTCTGTTCAATCATTATCTTTCAGGACTATCCATCACTTGCAGCTGAATATAATCCTAATGGATATAATATTGTGCACATGGGTGGGTGGGGTGTCAGTGTTGAGCTGGGGCTGGCCATACAGGAGAAGGCTGACTGTTAAGTTTTCGTGAACTTTGCATGCTGTGAATGTCACCTCAGTAGCTTGGAACTGGCCATGGTGGGAGTATGGATACCACAGAAATGGTAAATGCTGCACATCAGAGCTTTTTAAAAATTTTTCTCCATGAGAGCCAGTTATTGAACATTTATTATTTACTGTCACATCATTGATGGGCTTAAGAACTTGACCCATGAAAGTTTGAATTTGTAGTGAGTGAGAGGACATGAGTTTGGGGGAATGGTCTGATCTCCTCATTTGCTCTCAATTTGTTCAAACTATAAGTCAGGGACTGTATTAAGCCTAGAAGCCTAGGCTTCCATATTTTCTAGCTCTGCCCTTGAATGGACGATGTTTGACTATCCCTTGATGGGGGGATGTGAGGGTCCTGCTGTGGGGAGGACCCAACAGGTTGATAAATAAGAAAGCTTGCCTCTCCTTTTTGTAGAGATAGTGATTAGGTAGATAGGAAATTAGCATTCTGGGGGCACCTGGGTGGCTCAGTCAGTCGGTTAAGCGTCTGACTTTCGCTTAGGTCATGATCTCACGGTTCGTGGGTTCGAGCCCCACGTCGGGCTCTGTGCTGACAGCCAGCTCAGAGCCTGGAGCTTGTTTCAGAGTCTGTGACTCCCTCTCTCTCTGACCCTCCCCTGCTCACGCTGTCTCTCTCTCTCTCCTAGCAATAAATAAAAAATATTTTTAAAAAAAGGAAATTAGCATTCTGACTTTGCCATCAGATGCTCAAAATATTGATGTGCATATATACATATGATTAACCTATTAACCAATTTTTTCTCTTCCGTTTCAAAGGTCAAAGTTACTAACTTGGAAATAGACATGGCACATATTTAGAATTTACTACCACACCATAATTAATTGTATTTAACAATATGTGCTCCATGTTGATTAGGCATCAATGTAAACAGTTTCCACAAATGGAGCTAATAAGGATAACTTTTCCACAGTCAAGTATTATCCCTAGTTACCCTTATTACTGTTTTGTTAAGAGGTACACCTATTGTCAACTATTGATTTTTTTTTATATCCTTTGTGTTCAGTTGACCTGCACACACCATTTCACCCCAATGTAGATAGGTCTACATCGTAGAGGACAAATTAGTGTATCTTCATGGGAGAAAAGAGCTCATATTTAACCTCTGGTTCCTCTGTACTTACAGCTGTGTGATCTTGAGCAAATTATTTAATTTTTATATCAAATGTTAATAGCTGCCTAACAAACTACCTCAAAACCTAGTGGTTTAAAACAAACACAAGTGTATTATTTCTTAGGACTGCGTGGGCTGACTGACTTTTCTGCTGGTCTAGCCTGGGTTCACCCATGTTGCTGCATTCAGCTGGTGGCTGGGATGGAGCTGTCGACCACAGTCTGGGTTTTGCCCACATGACCTCTCTGCGTAGGTTGCTTGGGCCTCCTCACAGTGGCCTCGGGGTTTTCAAGAGGGAGGAAACAGAAGCTGCCGGTCCACTTAAGGCCTGGGCTCAGAAGTCCCCGAATGTTGGTTTTGCTGCATTTTTTGCTCAGGACATGTCACAAGGCCAATCTGCAGTCAAAGAGGGAGAAATAGACCCCATCTCTTCATGGGAGGGACTGCACACACACTAGGGCAGAGAGGGATTTTTGGCGACCATATTTTCAGGTGACCCACCATAACCTCCCCGAAGCTCAATTTTTCCATTCGTCAAAAAGGGAAAATACCTATTAGGCAAGGTGATTCTGAAAAACATCAGTGCAATCATGCGTAAGAAACTAACATAAGCCTGATACATGAAATGGCCGCTTGATCAATGGCAGTTCACTCTTCCAACCCCTCCCTTGGCTGTGCCCAAATATACCCATTTACCAGGCTCCTATCATGTGCGGTTTCTTTCCTGCTCCCCCAGCACACATGAGCCGGAAGTCTTAGGTGTCTCATGACTGGATGAAGACAGGTTAGTATCACAGCTAGCAACTGTAGGCTTATTTGGGGATTTTGGGGAATGGGGCAGATACAGGGGTGGTACTGAGGACGGGTTAAGAATGGGTCTAGGAGCAGGGTGTGGAGAAGTGTGTGATAGAGGGAGCCAATGGGGGTGGGGTCTCTGTTAAGTCTGGGAATTGTACGAGCACCATCTACTTCCTTCTGATCTTAAAGAAAGTTCGAAGTTCACTATAGCATACATCTTCTTTTAGGGCCATAGTTATGGACAAGTAGGAGTGAGTGTATGTGTGTGTGTGTTTGTTTTAAATAGAAAACAGAGAGAAAGAGAGAGGGAACAAGAGAGTACAAGACAGCCTTTAGGGGACATGTGGCAATATCTGGAGACATTTTTGATCGTCACAACTGGAGGGGGTGCTACTGGCGCCTGGTGGATAGAGACCAGGAATGCTACTTTGCTAGAGATGAAACAACCTACTATGTACAAGACAGCCTCCACAGCAGAGGATCATCCAGCCCCAAACATCAAACGCTGTGTAGGGGACTATTGTGATTTCTGCAGGGAAAAGAAAAGGCACCCTGTCCCTCCCACCCCATCAAATAAGGTGGTTCCTGATGATAGGAAAAAACCTCTGCACGGAGAAGGAAACAATGAACAAAATAAAAGGCAACTGATGGAATGGGAGAAGATATTTGCATATGACATATTGGATAAAGTGTTAGTATCCAAAATCTATAAAGAACTTATCAAACTCAGCACCCCATAAACAAATAATCCAGTGAAGAAATGGGCAAAAGACATGAACAGACACTTCTCCAAAGAAGACATTCAGATGGCTAACAGACACATGAAAAGATGCTGAACATCACTCATCATCAGGGAAATACAAATCAAAACCACAGTGAGATATCAGCTCACAACTGTCCTGTCAGAATAGCTAAAATTAACAACTCAGGAAACAACAGATGTTGGCCAAGATGCAGAAAAAGGGGAACCCTCTTGAACTGCTGGTGAGAAAGCAAACTGGTGCAGCCACTCTGGAAAAGAGTATGGAGTTTCCCCCAAAAATTAAAAATAGAGCTACCCTATGGCCCAGCAATTGCACTACTAGATATTGATCTGAAGGATATAAAAATGCTGATTTGAAGGGGCACAGACAACCCAATGTATATAGCAGTACTATCAATAATAGCCAAATTATGGAAAGAGCCCAAATATCCATTGACTGATGAATAAATAAAGAAGATATCATATATATATATATATATACACACACACAATCTATATACATGTATGTATATACACAATGTATATATATGTATGTATATACAATGTGTATGTGTGTGTGTGTGTATATATATATATATATACACACACACACACACAATGGAATATTACTCGGTGATCAAAACTCCCTTCACAAAATACAAATTTTTTCATACCTTAAGTAGAGCTAAAAGCCTATTCATACATCTCTGTAGTGCGGTCCTCTGCATGCCTGTGTTATGGTCAAAGGGAGCTAGAAAAATAGGAGTATGATTAAGGATGGCATAGAATATGATAATAAGGTGTTTAGCAAGGGTTAGTATTTATTGGGTCCTTCCTTCAGGTCCGACCTGGGGCCAAACATTTCACATTTCACATGTGTCCCTGATGTCAGCTGCCTGATGGCCCAAGTTCTCTAACCCCACAGGTCACACTTGTATATTACATCCCCATTACTTTATCTTGGCTCCTCCCTCAGGGGGAGGTCCTGTCCCTAAGTGTGCAGCTCCATAATCCCTTAGGATACTGGAGACAGGGCAGGGCTTGCTTTTCTCTGGTTACTTTCTTCTGACAAATGTATTGAGATACGATTCACACTCCACACAGTTCAGTCATTTAAAGTATAAAGTTGTGGGGCGCCTGGGTGGCTCAGCCTGTTAAGCGTCTGACTTCGGTTCAGGTCATGATCTCACAGTTAGTGGTTTTGAGCCTCACGTTGGGCTCTGTGCTGACTGCCAGCTCAGAGCCTGGAGCCTGTTTCAGATTCTGTATCTTCCTCTCTCTCTGAACCTCCCCTGCTCATGCTGTCTCTCTCTCTCTCTCTCAGAAATAAATAAAACATTAAAAAAATTTTTTTAATAAAAAAATAAAGTGTACAGTTGAATGGTTTGTAGTGTATTTACACAGCTGTGCAGCCATCACCACAATTCATTTTAGAACATTTTCATTACCTTAAAAAGAAATCCCATACTCATTAGAAGTCACGTCCATTTCTTCCTCACCCAACCTCCCACAACCATGAGTTACTTTCTGTCTATAGATTTGCTGTTATGGACATTTCATATTAGTGGAATCATACAATACATGGTCTAGTTCTAATCATAAAATATGTGACTGATTTCTTTCACTTAGTGATGTTTTGAGTATGTCTCAATTTCATCTCCCTCCCTCCCTCCCTCTCTTTCTTTCTTTTGCCAAATGGTTCATTATATGGACACAGCACATTTGATTTATCCATTCATCTGTGGATGGACATTAGATTGTTTTCACTTTTTGGCCATTATGACTAAAGTTGCTATGGACATTTGTGTACCAGTTTTTGTGTCAACATATGTTCTCATTTATTTTGGGTATACCCAGGAGTGGAATTGTTAAATCCTATTATGTTTTGAGGAAGAGCCAGACTGATTTCTAAAGCATCTGCCCCATTTTACATTCCCACCAGCAATGGATGAGGGGTTGAAATTTCTCCACACCCTTGCCAACTCTTGTTATTCTTTTTGATAGTGGTCATCCTTAGTACTTCTGGTTACTTCTTGTGCCATTAAAAAAAATCCGTTCATTTCCCAATCTCACTTCTCACCTCCAGTATCTGTTGTCTCCTTTCTACTTTACATCAACCCCACAGAGTCCTTTATTCTTGCCTCTAAAGATAGTTGTATGTAGTAGAGTTTAATAGGTGACTTGGGGCGATGGGAGTGGATGAGGAGAAACATCACTGCACAGCACACGGACTAACATAAAAGTAAGTACAAATGATCCCTGATTTATGATGGTTCCATTTATGATGTTTTGACTTTACATTGATGTGAAAGTGACATGCATTCAGTAGAAACTGTACATCAAATTTAGAATTTTGATCTTTTCCCGAGCAGACTGATAGATATGCAATAGACACCCTTTCCTGATGTCAGGCGTGGCTCCCAGTCCAGCACACAACAATCCCAAGGGTCAACAACCACTCCGTACCCACACAGCCATTCTGTTTGTCACCTTTAGGATAGCATTCATTCAGTTACATGGGAGAGTCAACACTTTGTTATAACAGAGGCTTTGTGGTAGACAACTTTGCCCAACTGGAAACTACTATAAGTGTTTTGGGCATGTTTAAGGTTGGCTGACTGAGCTATGATGTCTGGTGGGCTAGGTGTATTTATTGCATTTTTGGCTTCAGATATTTTTAATTCACGATGGGTTTATTGGATGTAACCCCATTGTAAGTTGTGGAAGATCTGTATTAGTTTCTGTATTAGCTAATTTATTTATTTTAGAGAGAGGAGAGACAGACAGAATCCCAATCCCAATGTGGGGCTTGATCTTATGAACCGGGAGATCATGACCTGAGTGGAAATCAAGAGTGGGACACTTAACCAACTGAGCCACCCAGGCACCCCTGTATTAGTTTCTTTAAAGTTCCTCAGTCATTGCAAACCTGAAGGCTTTCACAGGAGCCAATTTTCCTCCTCAGATCCATGGCTTCCTTCCCTGTGCTGGTTGCCTCTCTCCCTCTACTGCTGTTATCTTCTGGGTCCCAACACCCTTACTCTAGGACTCAAAATCCTTCCTGTTCTACTATGCAGAACAAGTTAGCTGCCCCATATCACCCTCCACCCACACCAGTCTGGCTCTGGAACTTACCACAACCAAGATATCCCATGTGTGACTAAATTGGATAGTTTCTCTAAGAAGGATTTGCCAGCAGCCTTTTTTTCCCCTGAAGAATTCCACATATGCAAAAGCAAAAATAAACAAATAGTTCAGCATCCCATCACTAACAAAGTATGGGATGAAGAAAACATCTCTCACCTTACCCCAGCCTATTCCTTAGAAGTAGTCTTGAGTAACTACCTTCTGGGTATGTTCCATTATTTTCAAGAACTTCTATAAACATGAATACACATGGATACCACAAATCATGTTAGATGTGGGCTGAAACTTCACTTTTTCATTTAAGAATATATTGTGGACATATTTCCATCTTGGCTTCATTTCTTTTAATAGCCATGGTATGAATTTATCATAATTAAAACAAATTTTTATGTTTATTTATTTTTGAGAGGGAGGATGGGCAGAGAGAGGGAGACACGGAATCCAAAGCAGGATCCAGGCTTTAAGCTGTCCGCACAGAGCCCAACATGGGGCTCGAACCCAGGAGCAGTGAGATCGTGACCTAAGCCGAAGTCAGACACTTAACCGACTGAGCCATGCAGGCGCCCCTGAATTTATCATAATTTATGCACCCATATTCCCTAGTAGACATATAGGTTGCTCCCAAGCACCTCCTATTACCAGCAACGCAGTAGTGAAATCTTTGACAGGTGCTTTTTTCTTCAAAAAAAAATTTTTTTTAATGTTTTTGTATTTATTTCTGAGAGAGAGAAAGACAACATGAGCAGGGGAGGGTCAGAGAGAGAGGGAGACACAGAATCTGAAGCAAGCTACAGGCTCTGAGCTTGTTAGCACAGAGCCCAACGCGGGGCTTGTACCTACAAACCATGAGGTCATGACCTGAGTAGAAGTCGGATGCTCAAACGACTGAGCCACCCAGGCGCCCCTTTTGGAAGGTGCTTTTACCTCCCAGGGCGGGGACTAGACAGGTGGAGCATCTCAGGCACACCCACGGTGCCTAGATGACTCTGGAAATGTGTGCCTCCTTCAATGTTGGATTCAAGGCTTACTTTCTTTGCCTCACCTTAATCCCAGGCCTATTACCTCCTATAATTCAGGGTTTTTTTGTTTGTTTGTTTGTTTTAGGAATACCTGGAATGAAATAGGGTTCTAATCTCCTCAGTTCTCCCTATTTATTGAGTTACTTATCCTTTCTCTGGTGAATTGAAATGGAATCGTATTCTATATTGGATTCATATCTATATATCTCTACGTTTATTTCTGAGTTTTCTATTTTATTCTATTAATCCATTTATTGTTACTCTGTGTATATACATATTTAAATATGGTTCCACTTCACCCCCAGCCGTGCTGATCCAGCCCTTCCTTAGGGCCAGTCCTTATTCAGAAGTTACAGGCCTGGCTGCCTGATTTCCATCACCTACCTTTTCTAGCATGCCAGAGGCTGGGAGACCTGCTGTGGATCTGGGTACAGCCCAGGGAGCCACAGTTTTGATTGTTACACTCTATAGTGAGCTGTAACACACAGCAGGCCAAGATCCCATTGCGTACCTTCTTTCAAAGCCATCTTGGTAACTGTTGAAAATTTATTCTTCCATGCACATTTTGGAGTCATTTTGATCAGTACCACTAGCATTCAAACACGCATCACCTCCTCTACCCCTCACACACGTACCTGACAAGGAAGGTACCCTGGTTGAGGAAGCCGATGGCAGAAAAGAAAGATGCACAAAGTACCTTACATACTGTGCAAGACAGAAGTCAGGTGCAGTCGTAAGTCACTTGACTCCAGGGCACGCTCTCCAACATGTTTGCACACTGAAGAAATAGTGATGAGCGCACAATCATGGGATCTCTGTAAGGCAAGAGACCTGTGACCGGGAAGGAGCATGTCTGACCGATGTCCTCGCTATGGCACTCCCAAGTCCTCCACCATGCCCATGTTGAGGCCACGCTTCTGGGCTGCTCCCACCTGAGGATCTCCTGCAGTGGAAGAGCAGACACAGCTGAGTTGCAGGTGGAAGTTCTCATCGTTAGAGTCACTGACCTCCAGAAGTGTTGGAACGTTCAGCCCATGTGAAGTTCAGGGCACTGGTGGGCAAACCTGAGACTCTGAAGCATGGGTCCAAGAACCAAGAGGTGGAAGCAAGAGTGGCCTTGGCATCCCTCCAGTGACTCACTAGGGGATTTTGTGCTTCCTTGTTCCTGCACTGCAAGGCTGGAGGTTCTGGAGATGGTGAGGGTACCATTGAATTCTGTACCGGGGCACCAGAAGAGTCACCTTCTGGGCAGGAGCTAGTGACCCTGACCAGCAGCAGGAGGAAGGGCTCCTTTTACCCAATAGGCAGAAATCCTTGTGTAGCCCAGGGATCTCCTTGGGTGCCTCTGGGTACCCGTCCCCCATAGTAACTATGGAGAGATTTTCCGAGCAAGTCTGAATTGGGAAGGCTGTGGGACCCTCCAGGAATCAGGTCTGGGTCACCACACCAGGTCAGCCACTGAGATCTACTGGGATGAGAGATAGCAGTGAGAGGAAGTCAGGCCAGGTAGTGGAAGAGGAAGAGAATGAATATGAGTTTGGCTCTGACATCAGATGTAGCTATGGGGGCTGCACACTGTCTCTCTAGCTTTCTTCGGAGTTTCCTCTGAGGAGAGATGCGTCGGGGCCATGGAGGGTTTGTCACCTGAAACTGAGGAGCAGCAGACATATGGTGCATTATGGACCAGATTGTGTTCCCCCAAAACTCATATATTGCAGCCTAAATCCCAGTACCTCAGAATGTGATAATAAATTCGGAGACAGTTTTTATAAGGGTAATTAACATGAGGTCATAGGGGTGGGCCCTCAGCCATTTGGACCGTGGTCCTTGTAGGAAGAGGGGATCAGGACACAGACACACATGGAGGAAACCCACCTGACGACACAGGAAGAACATGGCCATCTGTAAGCCAAGGAGAGAGGCCTCAGGAGAAGCCACTCCTGGGACGCGTGGGTGGCTCAGCAGGTTGAGGGTCTGACTCTGGCTCAGGTCATGATCTCAGGTTGGTGAGTTGGAACCCGACATTGGACTTGCTGCTTTCCAGCATGGAGCCTGCTTTGGATCCTCTGTCCACCCATCCCTCTCCCCCTCCCCCCACCCACCCCTGCCCTGCCCCATTGGTGCTCTGCCTCTCCAAAATAAATAAAACATTAAAAATTAGAAGAAAAAAACCAGCCCTATCTCTGACGTCTAGCTTTCAGAACTGTGAGGCAATCAATACGTTTCTGTTGCTTACGCCACTCACTTTGCGGTGTCTGTTCTGCCTACCTGCGCAAAGTAACACATGGCAGAAGGTGTGGACCGAGGTGCCCAAGAAAATGTGCCGGCCACGTCTCCCGGTGCAGGGGTGTAGCTGACCCTCCCCCGCTGCTCTGAGACCCACCGTGGAGCTCTGGGCATCCACCGAAGCCTCACACTCTTCGTCCCCACGCTTCCTTCCTTCCTTCTCTTCGGCACAGTCAGGCCT
The DNA here is from genome assembly GCA_017311185.1 of Proteles cristata cristata. Classification (NCBI taxonomy): domain Eukaryota; kingdom Metazoa; phylum Chordata; class Mammalia; order Carnivora; family Hyaenidae; genus Proteles; species Proteles cristata. The sequence goes on along the minus strand of JAESUZ010001348.1, from coordinate 1,865,088 downwards.
GCTTTGTGGTCTGCAGAGCCCAGCCTATTCTGGCTCCTGTTCCACTATTCTCGCAGGTATTTTCCCTAGACACGGCTCTTGCGCACCCAACCGTCTCTCAGCGTCTGGTGCATTGAAGATCGGAAACATTACGTTTAAGGCTCCTCCCTCTCCCCATTTCACAGATGGGGCCATTGAGGCCCGCTTGAGCTGCATTTCTCTGCCTGCACACACCGGCTTTTGCAGAGGCAGGTTCTGTTTGCTCAAACTGTATTTCGTAATTCATACTGTGATGAAGAGATCTTTCTAGCTTTTACTTTGAGAAAGCAACCTTCCAAAATAAATTCATATCCCCCTTTTCTGATTTATTCTGTGTGTGGCACTCATCACTTACTCACATCCCATCCTGCGTGACTCGGTTCTCTCGTTTGTTGTCTGGCACGTAACCTCTGAACGAATGAACGAGAGACCTCAAAATGTAGCATCCTCGCTGCTCCCAGAACTGGATAGCAGAGGTTGGTGAACATTTTTTCCAGCTTGGAATTTATGTTGCTGCATCTTTAAGGGCTTGGGGAACTCTTCATCACCTGGTTTATATTAGAAGCTCTGGGAGGGTGGTTTAGAACGAATGAATGAGTATGAACTGGACTTTTCAGTTCATCTGACTTTCACTTTGAAAAGTTTGGGAATTCACATTCAGACCACTGGCGCCAGAAGTTCAGAACACCCCAGCGACCAAGCAGGCTGCTTTGCCTGCCTCACGGTCCCGTGCCTCCGTTTTCTAGTACATCGAACTCTGTCGTTCAATGGGGGAAATGCTGGAGTCACTGTCATCTGCTGTTGAGCGTCAGATGTTGCAGTCCTGGATCAGCAGAGTGGCTTGGGGTCTCCATTCTGCCCAGTGACACACTCCATGGGCTGTTGATGGGACGGAAAAGTATGGAGGACAAGCTCCTTAACTGGAGGAGCTGCTCTGCTCTTCCCCCTGTCCTCCACTCGCCCATGGCCGCCATGCTGCTCCTGAAGCATGCTGGGCATGCTCCCCGCCTCAGGGATTCTGCAGCTGCTGCTCCCTCTGTTTGGGGTACTCTTTCCCTGGATGCATTTGAAGCCCACTCCCTCCCTCCTTTCGGGGTGTCCTAGTATTTGTGCTGTACCTCCGGAGCTCCCTTGACTTACTCCACCAGTCACTTGGAAGGGTGTCTGTGGATAGCCCTCAGAGGTCATTGTCGAAACTGAAGAGAGACCGCTCGCGAAGCTCACACCTCTCTTTGGGAGCAGCCCACACCTAGGGGCATAAAGGTTGGCCCTCTTGTCCTATGGGGACAATTCTGAAAAGCCACTCTGATCTCAGAGCTCCCCACTGAGCCTCCTCCCAGCCCAATTTCCCCTTCTTCCCACGCCCCACAGGGGTTGATTCTTTTTTTTTTTTTTTTAATTTTATTTATCTTGAGAGAGAGTGTCCAAGCATAACCAAGAGAGAGGGAGAGAGGAGAAGACAGAATCCCAAGCAGGCTCCCATCAGCACATAGCCTGATGTGGGGCTTGAACTCACAAACTGTGAGATCATGACCTGGGCCAAGATCAAGCATCTGATGCTTAATGGACGGCACCACACACCCCCCCTCGCCCCACCCCAGGGGTTGATTCTGAAAGTGCTTCCTAACTTCTTGCCCGCAGCCTCTGTCTCCCAGTCTGCTTTGGGGAGCCTGGTCAGTGAAAGCTTTCTATTCAAAAGTCACTTTCTCCTGAAGCTTTCCCTGAAAGGTGCTTTCAGTCCTCACTGCACCCCAGCACCACTGATATCCATACCCCCTCCCCAGGTTTATTCTCTCCTTGACACACATGCTATCTAGCATCCCATAATGCTTTACTTCCTGCCGTTGTTTGTTGTCTGGCACAGAACTATGGCATGAATGAGTGAACGGTGTCAGAATTTACCTTCCTCATCTGCTCCCAAAGTTGGATAGCAGAGGATGGTGAAAATTTCCTCCAACTTGGCATTTCTCTTGTGACCTTTTAAGTGCTTGTGAACGTCTCTGAACCTTTTCCACTCTGGAAGCTCTGTGAGCGCTCTGGAATGAATGAATGTGTGAACTGGGTGTCTAGGTTTGTCCTCTGTGGTGTTTGGGTGGCCTGGGGGGGGTGGGAAACTAGAAAAGCCTCACACCCCTAACAGTTACTTTTAGAGAGGAGGTAACCGCTGCCCCAGTGAGAGAGGATTTGGATTGTTTTGAGTGCCTGAGGCAGCAGATAACCAGGGCCGAGTTCAGAGTACAATGTAATGAGCGTGGGAGTCAGAACCAAGCGGTCAGGATATGGTTGTATTTAAAAAAGAAAGAAAGAAAAGGGGAAAATGAAAGAAAGATAGGATGGAAGGAAGGAAGGAAGGGAGGGAGGAAGGAAGGGAGGGAGGAAGGAAGGAAGAAGGAAGGAAGGAAAGGATGGGGGAAGGAAAGAGTGAGGAAAGAAGGAGAGAAAAAGGAGAGAGAAGAAGGAAGTAATAAAGGAGAGAAGGAGAGAGTGAGGAGGGAAGGAGAAAGGAGAGAAGGAAGGAAAGAGGGAGGGAGGGAGGGAGGATAGTGGGAGGGAGGAAGGAGGGAGGAAGGGAGGGGAAAGGAAGGAGGGAGGGGTATGAAGAAGGGAGGGAGGTAGGAGGAGGGGAGGAAGAAGTAGAGTGGGGGAGGGAGGGAAGGAGGAAGGAAGGAAGGAGGGAGGGGAAGGGAGAGGAGGGAGAAAGGGGGAGGAGGAGGGGGAAGGAAGGAGGGATGGAGGAAGGAGGGAGGGTGGGAGAGGGAGGGAGGGAGGGAGGGAGGGAGGAGGGAGGGAGAAGGAAGGGAGGAGGGAGGGAGAAGGAAGGAGGGAAGGGAGGGGAGGGAGGGAGGGAGGGGGAGGGAGGAGGAAGGGAGAAGGGAGGGGAAGGGAGGAGGAAGGAGGGAGGGAAGAAGGGGGAAGGGAGGAGGGAGGGAGAAGGAGGGAAGGGAGGGGAAGGAGGGGAAGGGAGGGGGAGGGAGGAAGGGGGAAGGGGGAAGGGAGGAGGGAGGGAGAAGGAGGGGGGAAGGGAGGGGGAGGGAGGAAGGGGGAAGGGAGGAGGGAGGAGGGAGGAGGGGGAAGGGAGGAGGGAGGGAGAAGGGAGGGGAAGGGAGGAGGGAGGAGGGAGGGAGGAGGGGGAAGGGAGGGGGAGGGAGAAGGGAGGGGAAGGGAGGAGGGAGGAGGGAGGGAGGGAGGGAGGGGAAGGGAGGAGGGAGGAGGGAGGGAGGAGGGGGAAGGGAGGGGGAGGGAGAAGGGAGGGGAAGGGAGGGAGAGGGAGGAGGGAGGAGGGGGGGAAGGGAGGGGGAGGGAGGTAAGAAGGAGGGAGGAGGGAGGGAGAAGGGAGGAGAAGGGAGGGGAAGGGAGGAGGGAGGGCGGGGGAAAGAAGCCCTGGCACCCTCGCCAGCTCAGCACCAAGTGCAGAAACCACACCCAAGGCTTCCCGCTGACAAGTAGGCAGCAGGGCCTGTGTTGCAGGCTGGGAGCTGGGGGTCCGGGGGGAGCTAGAAGGAAGGGAGGCCGCTCCATCCCCAGGGAGTGCTCATGCTTCTCCAGGAGAGGTGCTCAGGCTGTCACCTCAGGGGCTCCTTGGAGCTGGCAGTGGACAGGGACATTGAGGGGGGTGCTTGGATAGAGGCCAGCACTGACCTCAGGCAGGTGCCATAAGGAGGCCAAGCACCCTAGAACTGTGGGTGCAAGTGACAGCCAGGCTGGGGCTGGGAGGAAGCCCCTTTGGGCTCCTCCATTGCATCCCCCCCTCCCCCCAAAGGAGCAGGGCTGGTTTAGCGCCTGGTGCAGTTTGGGCCTCTGTCCCAAGCATTACTGAGCAACTTGGCTTAAGCTGGATGTGGGCGCTTAGTGACACATTTACTTTTTGAAGTCAAAGTACAAGTTTACAGTGTTGGCCTTCAGTGAGCTCTCACAGTACCAAGGTTACATGGACATTTTTGCCACACTAAACCTGTATACCTTCTTTAACCTTAAAAAAGAAAGGCTTAGTTTTGAATTTCAAAATAATTACACGTCCCTGTTGGCAGGCTCTAATATTTAAATGATATTCTTAGATGGAGTGATTTATGAGAGTTAATTCATTAATTAATTCATTCATTCATTCATTCATTCATTCATTCATTCATTCATTGTATTGAGTACCTTTCAGGTAGGGTATCTGGAGAAATGTGAAGCCAGTGATCTACCTTCAGGGAAGATACTGTTGAAACAACCATCAGATAACAGTGTTCTGGAAAGAGTCTCAGCTGTTGTGTGATTGGTTGGACCAGCTCTGTCCACTCCAGGAGCCACCAGCCACACATGGCTCTTGAGTACTTGGACTGTGCCTCTTCCAAATTGACATGTGCCATAATTGTAACAAATATACTGCCTTCTGGGGATTTAGCATGACAAAGAATGCAAAATATTTCATTAATAATTTTAAACATTGATTGCATGTTTTATTTTGGTTCTATTGGGCTAAGTAAGATCTACCACTAAAATGAATTCACTTGTTTTTTTTTTCTTAAAAAAAGATTTAATTTTCAATTTTAAAGAGAGAACAAGAGAGTGCCAGCAGGGGAGCAGGGGAGAGGGGCAGAGGGAGAGAGACAGAGAGAGACAGAGATAGAGAGAGTCTCAAGCAGGCTCCATGCTCAGCCATCCTGATGCAGGGCTCGATCCCACAGCACTGGGTTGGACGCTGAACCCGCAATGCCACCCAAGCACCCCCACCCACCTTTTTTTTTTCCTTTGCTTTTATTGTATTGTGACTGCTACAAACTTTGAAATCACACACATAACTTCTATTATGTTACCATCAGAGAGGGCTGGGTCAGCCCCTCAGAATTCTTTTGTACTCCAACTTTCTATAGACACTCTTTATATACTTAGATTCAAAATACTATATACAAGGAGCCCTAAAGAGTTTATCAATCTGGGACTTTTTGTTGGAAAGCTGGGATTTCCCCCCCCCAAAGGTAACAGATAACAACAGGCATATATGTAAGGGAGTGAGATGGAGATGTGGGGGTGAAGGCAGAGTTGTCCACAGTGTGGGGTACAGCCAAATAATCTGGAGTGAAAGGAAAGGACAGTGAGTGTGTGGGGAAAGGCCTTGCACCCAAAGCAGGAAATGAGACTTTGAGCATCCCTTCTGCTGCTCTGAGTAAGAGCTAAGAAAAACCACCACTTGTGAAAATGCAGTGTCTCTGCAGATAAGAGTCCTAGGGACCCGATGGGTCTCCAAGCCTTGGGAGCGCAAGGGCTGGTGAGTGCATTTTCATTCAGATTTTACAAGAAAAATAGAATTCCCTGAATATAACATCTTCTGAACTACTCTGAGCAGGGAGCTCACCAGGTTTAGGGAACATGTTACAAAGTACAACTAAGACAAACATATAGAGAGCCTGGTTACTGTAGTCTAGGATCCCTTTTTTTCCTGCAAGAACTGTACAGGAACGTGAATTATGACCTATCAGGTCCCAAGCTGTCTTCCCACTGAGAGCCTGCGTGTAAATTAAACCCTCAGAGTACTCATGCAAGGTGTGATTAGCAGAAGTGCCCAGGATTATGTTTATGGGTGTCTGGAGGATTCTCAGGCTGAGAGTTCAGACAACCTAAGGGAAAAATAAATTCTCTCTCTCGGGTCTCATTTTGGAATCATGAATCCAGACACTGGATTATTTAACTGCATCAGATGATCTTTTGGGTTTGAAATCTACAAAAAAAGAGGAAGTCAGCATGAGGGATGAGGATGTGGGCTAGTGCTCTGACCCTGTGTAACATTCAAGGGACTTGTTCCTTGGAAAAGAAGAGTTTGAGTTAGTATCTCTTCCAATGTTGAGTTTCTTTTTGTGAAGGGTTTAAGCCAGATTGTTGCTTTTACTTGAGTGGCACTGGTTATACATAAAGTATTTTCATTTTCATTTCATTCCATAAAATAATTTCAAGTTTCAGTGTGCATATTGTCCAAGTAGAAGAATTCCATTTGCCATTTTTTTTTTTCCTGTCCAACACTGACGTCCTGTTCGTACAAAGCATTTTGTAACTCTTCAATCGTATTTCAACATATCTCTTGGTTAGCGTGTGTGGTTGTGTAGTAATTCGAGTTAACTTAGAATAGGTGCTACTCTGTTATACCTCATAAATGAAAAACAAAGGCACAGGGTTTTGGCAAATTATTTACTATGTATTTTGCGCAGAACACCACTGAGAGCCTCGGGTGCAGTGGGGTGAGAGAACAACAGAAATAAAAGACAAATTTACCCTGGTGCAATTTTAATCTTAAATATAGACGTTTTAGATAAACACAAAAGAGAGAGGGAAATGTGTGTTATGCGTTCTTTTTCCTTTTGTCACAGCTATTTTTAATCTTGATTGTTCCAGAAGCTGTGGCAATCCTGAGACTCTATTGGGTCTAATTATAGCTGCATATACACCCTTTGCTTGGCAGAGACACTCTTGGGTGTATGGGTGTCTATTTTACTACCTGACCTTTTCTCTAGTTGTCAACTTATATCACCTATCAGCATTTATTCCCTTGAGATTTCTGTTAATAGCTTGGGCACTAGAGCTGGACAGTTGAGTACAAGTCTCATTTGTAAGCTTATGAGACCTTGAGAAACTTCTCTACTCTTTCCAAGCCTCATCTGTTAAATAGGCATAATAATGGTGCCAGCTCACAGGGCTGGGTGAGGATTAAAAGAGATTATTTACATAATGCCCTCAGCCCAGAGTCTGGCACTCAGTAAATCGTGGCTACATTTATTATCCCTCCCTTGCCAACCTCATCCTGGCTTCCTAAGAAGCAGCACACCTCGAAAGGTGAGCCGGGAAACCTCAGCACCCACATCCCTGGGAGCCTGTGAGAAACGCAAATGTCTCCATCCATCTCGCACCATCACCATCAGAATGTCTGGGCTTGGGATCCAGTGACCTGTGTGGACAGGCTTCCCAGGGAGGTGTGCATGCATGGTCAGTCTGAGAGGCACCCATCTGGAGATCCTACTGTGTGACTCCTCACCCTGACACTCACCTGCTCTTTGCTCTGTCCCACCTCATTCCTGGGAACAGTTGAAGCTGCAGGTGTGGGAAGAAACTGAAGTGGGTTCTGGGAAAGGACTGTTGACTCAGTACTTCCGGATGGATAGACAAAGGGTGTGGAGAGTAGTGGCCCATCCCTGCCTTCAGCACAGCCAGTGGAGAGGGGAACTGAAAGGAATTTCTGAGTATCCCTGCAGGAAGCCAGGGAGAATTAGGCAGGCCCTGGAGGGCAGAGGGCCCAACCTTTTAAGAAAGGGGGTGTGAACCTGTCAGCCTGCGTGCCACTGGATGCTCCTTCTACCAGATCAGCAGCTCTCCCTCTTTCATTCCAGCCCCTTCTGTGGGCCCTGGGGGAGAGTGCTGCACCGTTTGCTGTTCGCTGCTGGGCCTTTCTTCATGGCTCTACCTCTGAGACCCCACCTCCCTTCTCCAGCAAACATTTGTCTTCAGTGCCACCCAATTTGTGTCATAGCTAATGCGGTCACATATTCAACTCATCTGGGAAATTGTAAGCTCCCTCAGGCCAGGAATTATTCATTTCCTTGATCACTGTTGACCAATGGCCTACTGTGCCCAGGTTTTTTCTGGGGGCTGGCGAGGCAGGTGAGAACAAGGACCACAGTCAGTACCCCTAGTCCAGGTGACACCGCCCACTGGGGTATCCCAATTTGACTTTCCTTTTCTGCCTCACATCCTCTACTGGTTTCCAGTCACCCATACTCCTTTCTGGGAAGTATGCTTCTGGCTCTGTATGCTCCCCACTCTCTTCACCCTCCAAACAGTGGTTCCATCAGCCTTCAAACCTATTCCTGCCACAGGCTTTTGCCTCTTATTCCCCCTGAGATGGTTTTCCCCAAACCCCTGAGGCTTGCTCCTTCCTTCTCATCTGATCTCTCTGTCAAGTACAACCACACCACATTCTGTCATCCTGATCTCCTGTTTGGCTTTAGTTTCTTGGTAGCATTTATTATTGCCTAAAGTTATATTCTATACTATCATATTACATATACTTTCTTCACTTGTTTCTGTCATTCTCCTTTAGAATTTAAAAGTTCTCTGGAGGCAAAAACTTAATTGCCCTGTTCTCTTTCCTGTCTCCAGGACTTAGACTGTGGCTGGCACTGAGGAGTGCCAGGAGGAAGTCAATAAGTATTTGGTGAGTGAATCAATCAATGGACAAATGATTGTATTTGGAGTTTGTAGAATCTCTCAGATTCTGGTCCTGTTGTCAAGTTTTTTCTCCCCTGCTCCCTTGGAAGATGTAGAGCCTTTTGAAATGTTCAGTGGGCTGAAAATATGATTATACATCCCAAGTTTCCTTAGGACTTCAGTGACTGATTCCCCCAGTGATATTCCCTGGTCCTTGTAGGAGTTCTTCAGGATGTCTGGAAATAACAATATATTATTACAAATAGCTTTAAGGGAAATTTGTTATTGACTATCAGTCTGAGAATAATAAACATTCCCTAGTAATTTTCTTACAGTATAGATACTACTTTTAAGGAGGTTCAAGATATTCTTTAAAGTTTAAGCAGTAACACAGTGTGGGCTTGTCTTAGGTTATTTGTCAGAAAGTACCAATTCTGGGCAGATGACTTTTCCAGAATTATAAAGCATCAACCTTCTTAATCCTAAAATTAAAATACAAATATGAAAGTTGTTTTGATAGAAGACTTTTCATAGATTAAAATGCTTATCTGCACCTACATATTGTGTTAATCCTCTTTGAGGGTGCTCTGCAGAGAGAGAGGAAGGGTCTCTCTGTTGGAAATTAGAACAGAAGAAATTATTCCCAAGACGCTTAAGTTGGAGTTTTCTTTCTCCCTCTAATTTTTCTTATTCTCCTTCCTCTTTCCCTCATTTGTGACATGGAAAAGTAAAAAGTTCCTTCTCAGCTTGGTGCTTCAAAGTCTCAAAGGGAAAAGTAAACAAACTTCTACCCTATTAGCAGATTCTGTGTCTGACATATGTTCACTTAAACAATTGGATATGCCAACAGACCTGCAGGATGTTTCCTTAAGAGGGGCCACCAGGGACAGGACTTCCCCATTCCTTTAAAAATTTTTTTTAACGTTTATTTATTTTTGAGAGAGAGAGAAGTGTGACCGAGGAGGGGCAGAGAGAGAGGGAGACACAGAATCTGACTGTGCTGTCTGCACAGAGCCTGACACGGGGCTCGAACTCACAAACTGAGAGATCATGATCTGAGCTGAAGTGGGATGCTTAACTGACTGAGTCAACCAGGTGCTCCTGGACTTCCCCATTCTTAATCCAGTGCAGTTCCTTGGGGTTTTGGTGGAACTCTTTATGCTTAGATAATATAAGGAAGATTTTTAGAATGTATCATCTTAATGCACTGTCAAATCACAGCACATCCAAGGAAGCATGGAGATGGAACAACTACATTATCATGAGAGTGTTTCTTTGGCCTAACAAAGAAACCATTTTCTTTGCCATTTCTAGAGCTCTTTGAAAGAATTTTCCAAATTAAATCAAGTTGCCAGTGGTCTGTGTCTGTCTTATGAGGACAACTTCCTTAGGAGAATATGAAGGATTCCTGATTTCCTTGTACACGAAGGGACACACTTTCAGGAAGACTTTGTATCTCCTATCAGTGATAATACTTTCAGTTGCAAGTGACAGGAAACCTGATCTAAACAGACTTCAACCAAAAAAGAAATTATGCTGGCTGGGGTCACTAAGCAGTCCAGAGTAGATCAGGTGTGGCTTCAGGTGTGACTTTATTCAAACCTCAAGGGATACAACCCAGGACCAGCTGTCTTTTCTTTTCTCTTCCATGCTCCTCCCATACATGAGCTCTCCCCTTCCAAGACAGCTGCCAGCAGCTCTCAAGGTGAAGGGCTCCTGCCTCAAATACAGGAGAAAAAAGAAAAGACTCAAGCAGAGCCTCATGGCCTCTCACTATCTCTGAATGCCAGCCAGGAGCTTGTCCCTCAACTGATTATAGTTCCAGAGGCATAGGATATACTGATTGGCTTAGACTCAGGTCACATGACTCACTCCAGAGCCAATGACAATGGAAGACTGGATGACTGCCTACAGATCTGCGGATGGATCTCTGCTACTCAAGAGCTGCACTGTCATTGAAAGGATAGATGAGGGAAGTGATGGTGCATATATAATTTACAAGGAATCCTACAAATACCATCATACTTTCTGTGAGAAAAGATTTATCTACCTGTTAAAATTTCCCAACTGGCATGTCATCAAAATTAGCGGGGATTTAGATTCCATAGGTTTGTCTGGGATCCACTGAGTATAATAAATCTGTTAATTCGATCATTTTTAAGATTAACCCAGATGACTTGGAAGATCAGATGGAGTTGGGCACCCTCCTATGCACCCCTGTTGTTGGTACCCCAACTCCAACCCTATGTCTACACCTGTATATTCTGCCTTGTACTGTAGCATTTTTGTAAGGGCTTTTCTTGCCCTTTCAAAACAATAACCCCTTGAAGGAGGAGGATCTTAGTGTCCCCTGAGCCCCAATCTTCACGGTCCTTCCTACCTTGCCTTAGGCATAGAAGGTACTCAATTATATCTGTTGTTTGGGTCAAAGTATGAGTGAATGGAACACTTACACCTCTCCCTTTCTTTCTCCTTCTGTTTGTTTTTTGGCCCTTTTTCCCCCCGCAGGGTGTCTGTCCTTGGGGTTTGTCCTAGCAGACTCCAGCCTGGTTTGCTACAAGGCCTTGAGATGTTATTTCTGCAGGGTTGCTTATGTTTTAAGAAGTTGTTGGAAAACACGACATTTTAAAGTCATAATGGTAAGCAGAAGCAGAAAAAAAGACCTAAGAATTTGGATACAGAATTTAGAGACTGTACCCTTTCTGAGAACTCCTTTATTTTCCAAATTAGAAACATTAAAGTGTTTTCTGCAATTTCTCTATTACAAAGTGAGGGCAGAAGCACATGACAATAAAAATAATAGAACAAAATTTAGGAAGACAAGTAGGGATTCCTTTTTACATAAGATAGGAAACCCAGAAGTCATAAAAAAAGAAAAAAAATAGAGATTTGACTATAAAGAATTAGAAATATCTGCATGAAAAAAGATACCTTTAATTGGCAGGATGACAGGAGAAAAAATTAATAATACCACTATTTGATAAGTGCTTACAATTTGGCAGGAGAAAGCTAGCATTTCAACAGAAAAATGGGCAAAGGATATATATGGTGTAAATAGGTGATTTATGAAAGAGGAAACACAAATGGCCAGGGTGTATGAGAAGATGCCTACCCTCACTTCAGTCAGGGAAACAAACATGAAATTAACCAGATGTTGGTTTTTACCCATTCAATTTGCAAAATTTGAAACAATCTATAACATTCAGAGCTGGGAGATTTGGTGAAATGGGCATCTTATCCATTGTCCGTGGAAGTATGCTTTGCTGTAAATGTTTACCAAAGTTGTTTGGAAACATCTAGAAAATAAATGATGTTTATAGCCTTTGACTGAACCACTAATCCTATTTTTAGGAATCCAAGCTGAAGCTTACAAAATGCAAGCACCAGGATGTAGGACTACAGGTATAAAGGTTATTTCAGCTTTGATTGAGATAAGGCAGGGTGGGGAAAGAAACTCGGCATATCCTATCATAAAGGAATATGCATTCAAACTATGACATATCATGAAGCTAATAAAAAGGATAAATGAAATCTATAAATTGGGGGTGCGGTGGCCATGAAATATATAATGTTATATTATGCTATATTATATAATATTATATTGTATATTGGAATACCAGTTTTATTAAAAAGTGATAAAGAAAGCAGACCCTTTCCATATGGGTTCATATTTCTATTTGATCATGGACTTAGAGACAAAGGTGTGAGGGTTAGATACCAAACTGTTAACCTTGACTCAGAGAGGTGGTGGGCTCAAGGAAAGAGGACGGATGGAAGCTTGGCCTGTTTCCCCCTTCGTTCCCACCCCTTAGCTCTTCACTCTAGCTCCCTGGGCTTCCGAAGAGACTTTGTGCATGTATGTGTTGGCGCCCCAGGCTGCCTGCTCCCCACAGCTGCTCCTGGAGTTATGAGTGCACTTATCCTGGGTGTCCTTGGGAGAACAAACCCCAGGGGAGGCTCACTCTGGCTCTGGAGGAGGGCTTGAGGTCTTCGGGGCAGAGAATTCTAGTATATCACTGGTACCTAAAATATGGTGTAAAAGGAGTCACAGACTCCAAGTGGGCATGCATCCTGGGCCCTGAAGACTCCTAGTTCATTGATGAGGCTTAGGTTTCTAAAGCAGAGGGCTAGAATAGGCTGTCCTAGTGGCCATATTGAAGGAGGCAGGTACAGGGAAGTGGAGGAGATGATTAAATACTCTTCTTTATGGATCTCTAAGTTATTGACTCATTATAATAAACATTCAGGTATTTTTTAAAAAGGTAAAAAGTATCCTCTTAAACATTTTAAAGTGAAAACCAAAAACCTAACAGGGAAAAGACACTGTGTCTTTTTAGATTAAATTAATCTCTAATGGAGAAATGTTAGGTACCATCGTGAGCATGTGGTTAGGAGAAAGAGCTGAGAACACCTACCATGTTCTCACACCTCCTCACTTCATCTTGCCATTCTGATCTGTTGTTTTGCCACAAAGTCAAGGGGCATCACGGCATGGGGTCAAACATGCATAGGTATATACATATTTTTTGAGGAGATATATCCACCCATCAAATATTTACAAGGGTTCCTATATGTTGGGCATTGTTTCAGGTGCTGGGAAAATAGCAAAGAATGAAATAGCAAAAAATCCCTGCCCTCATGGAGATAGGCATTAAACAAGATAAATAAATGAAAGTAAAGTTATGTGAGAAGGTGCTAAAAATAAAAGAGGACTCCAGTTTTATGTGGTATGACCAGGAAGGTCTTACCTGGGATGAGACATAAATCCTGATCTGTAGGAAATGAAGGAATCAGGTTGGGAAAAGAAATTAAGACAAATGAAGTCACACATTTGTGCACCTCACAATTGATTAAACAATCATCCAGACACAAAAGATGTGGAGGAAACTCCCATGCATATTCCAAGGTGGAAAAAGCCAGTCTGTGCAACTCCAGTGATATGACATTCTGCAGAAGGCAAACCTATAGACACAAAAAGATTAGTGGTTGGAGGGCAGAGAGGTGATGGGGATTAGGCTGTGCACAGCAGACTTTTTAGGGTGGTAAAATTCTTCTGTACGATTCTGTAATGGTGGATACATGACATTATGCAATGGTCAAAACCAATAGAACTTTACAGCACAAAGATTGAACCTTACCATATGGGAAGTAGGAAAAAAGTAATTTAGAAGGTCAGAGAATCCCAGGGAAGAACACAGACTGTGACAAAAGATTCTAACTGTGATTTAAAAAAAGGGTGCCAGGGTGGCTCAGTCAACTTGAGTGTCTGACTCTTGATTTCGGCTCAGGTCATGATCCCAGGGTTGTGGGATCGAGCTTGGCATCAGGCTCCATGCTCAGCTTAAGATCCTTTCCCTCACTCTCACTCTCCCCCTCCCCCTGGCTTGCATTCTCTTTCTCTCTCTCTCCAAAAAAAAAAAATAAATTAATTAATTAAATAAAATAAAAACAAATAAAAATGTATGAAACAACCTCATGGAAGTGGTAGCAGAAAGGGACTGGCTTAAATAATACGGAGGATGAGCACAATCTGTAAAACTAAAGGCAAGAGGAACTGCATATAAACACTGGACTCTAAACAATAATGTTGTTTCCCGCAGTGCTGCCAGTTCACGATTCTGATGCTATGTACATATATACAGGGATGGGGCATTAAACAAATGGATGGTGGATGGTAGGAGACAGGTTTCTTACTGTGGGGGTGAGTATTTACAGATAAGTAATGGTGGGAGGCTAAAGTGGTCTGACTCTTAATAGATTAAAGTTGGAGACGTAAGTAAAAATATCATGTTTTACTTAACATCGATGTAAGTACTTACATATAGAAATGTTTGTGGAAATATGTATATGTATACGAGATGATATAACCACAAATATTTCTTTGCTCTGTCCTTTGCCAAGGCCTAAAAGCAACAAAAAAATGAGTATACCTATGTCCTGATATTATTGTTGTTGCTGTTTTTGTTTTGTTTTGTTTTGTTTTGTTTTTTTAAGTAGGCTTCACACTCAGTGTGAGCCCAACATGGGGCTTCAGTTCATGACCCTGAGATCAAGACCCTGAAATCAAGATCTGATCTGAGATTAAGAGTTGGACTCTTAACTGACTGAACCCCAACTAGGTGCCCCACATGAACTTGATTTAAAAATTTTTTTAATGTTTTATTTATTTTTGAGAAAGAGAGACAGAGTATGAGCACAGAAGGGGTAGAGAGAGAGGTAGATACAGAATCCAAAGCAGACTCCAGGCTCTGAGCTGTCAGCACAGAGCCTGACATGGGGCTTGAACTCATGAACTGCAAGATCATGACCTGAGCCAAAGTTGGATGCTCAACCGACTGAACCACCCAGGTGCTCCTCAAACTTGATTTCTAATACCATTCTCTGATAAAAAGGAACCAGGGCTCCTTGGAGAGTTAGGAGCAGGGTAAGAAATATACAAGATTGAGCCTAGGGCACCTTTGAATGCCAGAAATACCTTTGACATTCCCCTTCCTCTTTACCCCCCCCAAAATAAGAGGGTGTGTCAAAAGCACACAGGAGCCAAATGAAGGAGCTCTCAATGGCTAAAGCTAGAACAATTTGAGCAATACAAAAGGATTATAACCCAAAGCATAATGTAAATATCCATGAGTCCATTCTGATATAATATAAATAAATAATTGAATAAATAAGTAAGTGGGGATGATAGACAAATCTATATGCACAAGAATTCCTAATACTTGTACACTTTATCCTCAAGGAGGTGGAACAGAACTGCCTAGGTAAGGACCAACCTCCTTCCAAAAAATAGGGTATGGAAAACGGGGTATGTGGGAGACCATCGCTTGACATGGAGAAACATGACAGATAAGGCATCAGCCAGGTGGTCCTGGTCAGCATCAACAGTGATAAGTTATGTTGATGCTGTGTGATGAGACTAACACTTGACCTCTTCCTCCCCAAAACCAGAATCCCAGTCTAACCATGAGAAAAATATCAGGCAAATTCAACTGAAGGACATTCTACAAAATACCTAATCAGTATTCCTCAAAACTGTCAAGGTCATTAATAAAAGAAAGGTCTGAGAAACCATCACAGGCAGGAGGATCCTAAGGAGACAGGATCATAGGATGTTAAGTGGGATCTGGAGGATAGAAACTCAGGGAAACAGGAAATCTGAATGCAGTGTGGATTTTCCTTAATAATAATGTAGCAGTATCAGTTCATTAATTGTAATACATGTGTCATACGAAGGTAAGGTGTTACTAATAGGAGAAACTGGGTGTCAGGGTATTGGGTATATGGGGACTCTCTGTACTATCTTCTCTAATTTTCTGTAAATCTAAAAATGTTCTAAAAATTAAAGTCTAGGGGCATCTGTGTGGCTCAGTCGGTTAAGCATCCGACTTCATCTCAGGTCATGATCTCATGGTTCACGAGTTCAAGCTCCGTGTCAGGTTTCATGCTGGTGGTATGGAGCCTGCTTGAGATTCTTGCTCTCTCCTCTCTCTCTCTCTCTGCCCCTCCCTTGCTTGTGCTTTCTCTCTCTTTCTTAAAATAAGTAAATTATAAAAAAAATAAAAAGTCTATTATATACTCTTAAAAACTTTGTAAAGTTACAATCATGACTTTTTTTTTTTCTTAAGAAAGAAAGAGTGAGAGAAGGTAAAGGGGCAGAAGAAGAGAGACTCTTAAGCAGGCTGCATGCTCAGCCCGGAGCCAGACTTGGGGTTCGATTCCACAATCCTGGAATCCAGATCTGAGCCAAAATCAAGAGTCAGGCACTCTTGAGCTACCCAAGCACCGCACAATCATGGCTTTTAAACCCTGGTTTTGTTTAAGAGGAATGTAGCTATGAGCTTTTGTACACATGGGCACCAGAAGGGCATTATTAGCACTTGAAAAATGGTGCCTGGGGTTCTCTACAAGTCATTCTGTGGCTTTGGAAAGCTGTAAAACAAGATGGGGGCTCCAGAACATGAGTGACCTCAAAACAACCTTTAGGAACCTCTCCTTAAACCCCCAACCTTCCATAATAGACTTTTGCGAACCCAAGAAACTGTGAATTTCCTGACAAGGAAGGAACGCTCGCTCATGCCTTCTGAAAGTGGATATTTACTAGTAAGAGACGGGCCACCTTGTATTTGGTACAGTTACCTGGGAACATGTAAAGTTCCATCCCAAGTCTGTTATTTCAGAGATGGCCTTTAAACATTAAAGAATTCCACGGGCTTTGGATCATTTTATTTTCTACCTCTCAGGGGAAACTGTCAATAATTTACATTGCACAGCACTGGGTTATCTAATAACTCTGGATTTTCTGCTCTAAGAGAGGGGAATAGGAAAATGGCTCTTTGTTTTTTTAAAGAGAAAAACACATCACTGCTCTTCTTGGTTGAGGGTGGTAGGGGTGCTAGAGCCTGGCGCTGGAATGGCTCCAGGGGTGCCTTCCTGAGGATTATTAGGTAGAAAGGAGATTTGAGAGAGGGGTGTTTGGGAGAGTTGGGCTGGGGTGTAGAGGTGCTGGAATTCTTCCTCTTCTGAGGGAAGCATTCCTTGTAAAGTGCCAGGTAAAGTGAAGAATCAATCCCCTGACAGCTGAGGCAGAGATCCTTCACCCTTCCTAAAGGCAGTTCCTGAAGCTATGGTGCTTGTTTGCCTTTAAAAAGGAACTGGAAATGCTCTCGGCATTTTGAGTGACTCATACCAGTCTGGTATATTTGTAAATATCATTCCTTGGATTGATTTAAACAGGAAGCCTGGAAAGTCTGTTTCCCCAACACACTGCACCAAAATTCTGCTTCTGGGGAAAAGCAAAAGACACACTGATTTCCAATTTCATTCGAGGTGGAACCCCCAAACCATCCGGGTTGGCCATGAAGGAGGCACCCCGCTTAATTGTGGTGAATTCCAAAAAAGAACTCTCTCCTGTGGGTGGAAGACCATCGCCTCCATTCAGCCCCTTCCTTAATCGTAACATTCCCCCTCATCCCATCCCATAATGCGTGGGCCATTTTTAAACCTCAGGGTGCTTCTAGAGCCTTTCTCTCTGCCAAAATGAAATATGAGAAAATGTGTTCAAAGCCATAACTATAAACGCCGCCCCCCATGAAGTTCTGCAGCCTTATGTTGCTTTCCTTCCTTTCCTGTAAGGCCTGCCCTGTTGATTTGCTTTGTATTGACCAGATGTGAACTATTCATGTGCTTTTCTCCCTCTTCCTGAGTCTTTAACAAATTTCTAAGCTCAAGCAGGTGGTAGGAAAGTCAGACCTGTCATTTTGTGGAGTTGTGGGGCAGAGAGGAGGTGGTCAGGTGTGGGCTGGGGTCTGGATGGCCCCGTGTTCGAAACCTCCGGGTCCGTGGGGACTGACTGAACTGGCTGGTGGGCAGTAAGGCCCCTGCGGACAACAAGGAATGAGGGAGCAGGTTGCAAAGGCTTTGCTTTCTCTGTCACCTGTCTCTTCCCAAGCGCGAACACGTTTTATGTTACCCTGTGCGTGGGGCAAAGCTGTGGTTTCTCATAATTCCTTGTGTGATTTCCAGCCATGAGGCCATGAGGTCCTTCTCCTGGCAGGCCGAGTCTCTTCCCTGCCCCGAGACTCTTGCATTGAATCCGTGTCGCTTTAAAAAGGGAATAAAAAATGAAAGAGAACACAAGGAAACAAGAAACTCTTGAAAAACATCTGTGTGCAGAGATGGTACTTCTCTGTGGAAATGCTGTGTCGCCACGTGGAGTTACGTTTTAAGTCACAGTTAGAGAGCAAACAAGGATAGGGTGTTCCTCTTTCTCGTCTCCTCCCTCCCTCCGTCTCTCTCTCTCTCTCTGTCTGTCTCTGTCTCTCTCTCTCTTTCTTTTTATTTGAAGAATTGGATGTTTGCCCGTGCAGACAAAGCTGGCTCAGGGTGGAAAAGCTCAGGGAAGAAGCAATGTGAGGAGACTGGAAAGAGCAAGAATCCGACACGCTTGGATTTGCAGCCCTGGACTCGGAGAGGAAGAAGCCGTTCTCCTGCCCGGGCCAGGGTCCGGGTGGAAAGGAGTGCCATTTGCCCCTGTGGCTTTGGGTGCCCCCCGCACCCACACAGGGGCCCCGGAGCTGTCCGGCACCCAGCTGCGGCCATTAGGGATTACACGGAACACACGCATGCAGGATGCTTACGGCTTTTTCCACACACAAGGCCACTTTCCAGCCTCAGAAGCAGCTTGGAGACCACAGGGTAATGCGATAGAGTCCCAGATGAACCCGAGAGCTCCACTCCCCTGCCCTTCCTCTGGGGGCTTTTCTCTTCCCATCCCCCTCCCCCGCCCCAGTTCTTTCCTTTTCTGTTTCTCTCTCTACTTCCAGTTTGGTTTACTCTGTTTCCTTCTTTTCTTGTTCTCATCTTCTTTTCCGGGTTCCCTTTGTTCTTCTACTTTTCATTTTTCTCTCCTCCCTTCTTTTCCTCCTTAGTGTCTACTCCTTTCTTCACCCTACGCGTCTTCATGTTTATCATCATTTTGTTCCTGACTCCTCTGTCAGCAGAAGTGGATCCCGGTGCTAATGGAGAGAAAATGTCCTCTGTGTCCACTGAGAACTGGTGCCTGCCTTCCTATCATTATGAAGAGGCAGTGACATTTTAATGCAAAAACAATGACTGCAACCATTAATTGAGTACTGCTTTTCATTTTTGTAAGAGTCCAGCAGCTGAGCAGCACTAACGTTTCTTTTTTACAGATCAGGAGATCCAGGCTTAGACTTACTGGTCTTGCACAAAGTCATCCTGCATGTCAGAGTGTGGCATGGGACCCAGTTCTGTCTAATTCGGAAGTTCCCTTTGCTCTATACAGCGATGAGGGTAGTGGCTAACGTGGCCATGAATGTTGGGTGAGGGATGTGTTTGTGGTTCCATTCAAATGTCTAAAACAACCATCTCCAATGTTGGTGTTACGAGAGTCACCTTCTGGGCGCTATCCCAGAGTTTCTGGTTTGGATCTGGAGGTGGAGCCTGAGAATGTGCATTTCTAACAAGTTTCTGGGTGATGCTGATGCTGACCATACTTGGAGACCCACTTGTCTGAAAGGCATTGGCTTTAGAGTTAGGCGGCTGGTCAGAGCTCAACCCCAAGTGGCAGGAAACAATTTCTAGACCCTGGCATGAGTGCAGGGTAGGTGCAAATGGAAGTACTTAAATAGTTTAACCCTGTCTTATTTCAAAAAGGGCTGGAGGCTGCCTTACAAAAATATTCACAATGGGCACTTAGGTGGCTAAACTCTTGATTTAGGCTTAGGTCATGATCTCACAGATAGTGAGTTCAAGCCTCACATTGGGCTCTGTGCTGACAATGGGGAACCTGCTTGGAATTCTCTCTTCTTCTCTCTCTCTCTCTCTCTCTCTCTCCTGCTCCTGTGGGCACTCTCTTGTGCACTCTCTCTCTCAAATAAATGGTAAGCAATTAAAAAGCAAAAAATGACAAAACCCACAAACATATTCACAACATAAAAATGATAATGATTTGAAGAAGTCAAATAAAGGAAAAACGAAGGTAACAGTTTAGTACAAATGGTTGGAGTCCAAGAAGGATAACGTTCCCTGTCTGTTGGCAGGGCTACATGAACTTCTCTAATTTTCCTGGTGGATTGCATCCCATTTTCATTGCAGGAAGTTTCACTTGAATTTTATGCTTTGAGTATAGTTCGGCCTTGTAGATAGGTTGTTTTCTTACTCAGTTTACAAGTTGTGAACTGATTGACCGTTATCTTTTCTGGCAAAACAGTAGTTGTGTACTATGGATTAGTTGAGCAACTGTACCTGTGGGATATTTATTACTTGCTTTCCACAGAAAAGGAAGCTAAGAAATAGAACAGGGAGACCCACAAGAAAGCTGAACCAGGATTCCTATCTTTAAGGCACTTACAATCTAGCTTGAAGAAAAAGATGTACTTCTAAAAACAACAAGAGAATGATTATGTCCATTAGCAGTAGCCAACAATTCTAAATGTAGCAATTCACAGAAAGGAAAGGTCAGAGAAGGTTGATACCAACCCAAAAGAATGAAATTTAACATGATAAAATTAAAGAGAGAAAAATTACAAGAAGGGGGCCCCTGTGTGACTCAGTAGGTTAAGGGTCCGACTTCAGCTCAGGTCATGATCTCCCGGTTTGTGAGTTCAAACCCTGCATCTGGCTCTGTGCTGACAGCTTAGAGCCTGGAACCTGCTTCAGATTCTGTGTCAGTCTCTCTCTCTGCCCCACCCCCACTCATGTTCTGTCTCTCTTAAAAATAAGTAGAACATCAAAAAATGTTTAAAAAGATAACGAGGGGGGAACATTGAGAAAATTGTCAGGAGTTTTAGGTATAAAAGTATAACTTCTTATCAACAAAAAACCCAATGACTTTATTTGACACATAAAAGGCTATGGTATGGTAGAAAAGGGAACTGAATTTTCTGTCAGAAACTCTAATTGAGTTACAGATTTGCCACTTACTACTGTGTGACCTTGTGGTGGTCCTTTGACCTCTTCAAATCTTTGTTTCAGCAAAAGTAAAAATGGGGATTTCTAGTATCTATCTGTATCAACTGAGCCTCAGCCAGGAAAACAGAAATCAGTATTTGAAGCCAAAGAGCATTTATTTTAATGTTCGTTTGTTTGTTTGTTTAGAGAGAAGAGAGAGCACAAGTAGGGGAGGGGCAGAGGAAGAAGGATAGAGAGCCAGATGCAAGGCTCGATCTCATGATGGTGAGAACATGACTTGAGCAGCAATCAAGAGTTGGATGCCTAACCTACTGAGCCACCCAGATGCTCCTGAAGTCAAAATGCATTTAAACGGGGCTTTAGGTGCTTAGAAACCACAGGACAGAGTGGGAGAATCGGAGCCAGGATTGCCACTAGGTTGCGGCTATAAATCAGGAAGTCTCTGCTTCTACCCGGGGACCAGGCAACAGGCTAGTGCTGGCCCAGCCATGCAGGGCCCTCTGGCCCCAGCAAAAGCTCGCACTTCCAATGTCTGTGAGCTGGCTGCTGCTACAGGAAGAATGCTTTCCCTCTCCCTTCTGCCTTCTGAATCATGCACAAGGGCATCGTCTTGGCAGGAGCTCCACTGGAATGCAGCTGGCGAGGTGGTTGAGAAAGTGCAGGTCCCAGGCCTCTAGACCTGGGAATGCAGGAAAGGGCTCAGAAGCAGGGTCGGCATGAGAACATGGGCCAACAGACTGTACTCAGCCCACTGACTGAAAGGGTAATTGAGAGCTTAGATTAAAACCCGTTAGTGTGTTGTAACATCAAGTTAGAGGGTGGTGACCAGCCCTTAAAAAAACCCTCAAATGGATAAAATAAAAAAATAACACCATGTATTGCACAGAGTGATATTTGAGCATGTGCGTGAGTGTGTGTAGGTGGTGTGTGTGTGTGTGTGTGTGTGTGTGTGTGTGCCTGATACAATGGGTCATGATGAAAGGCCAGGAAGGTCTGAAAACCACAGAATAAAGAATCAGTGACACGGAATGATTTGTGGAGTTTGTATATTGAGAAGAACAAAGCAAATGCTATGAATTAATAATACATTTGCTTTTCCTGGCAATTCCATTTTTCCATGTTTCATTTTTCCTCAACCTTGGTTCATCATCTCTGTAGTGTCCAGATACTACCTGTCTCCCTGGCAAGTATGTTCAGGATTCCCCCACTTGCAGATGCCTACAAAATATCACCAAAGAGGCCAGAAAGTGGAAATTAGCATGTTAAAAAAAAGGAAGGAAGGAAGGAAGGAAGGAAGGAAGGAAGGAAGGAAGGAAGGAAGGAAGAAAGAAGGAAAGAAAGAAGAAAGAAAGAAAGAAAGAAAGAAAGAAAGAAAGAAAGAAAGAAAGAAAGGGAGAAGAGAAGAGAAGAGAAGAGAAGAGAAGAGAAGAGAAGAGAAGAGAAGAGAAGAAGAGAAGAGAAACTGGCCTTGGTGTTTGATTTCCTGAAGGTCCAGCCTAACTTCCCTGGTTAAAGGGATGTTTAGTCAGCAAAAATGGCTGTGGGTGTTTAGCTGGGGAGAAAAGAAGTCTAATGACATGGGAAATAGCTTTTAGAAGGTACCCTGAACTCCTTACTCATCATCACAGAGCCTACTTCCAGATTGAATGATGTCCCCATTCAGACAGCAGCTTCTTGGGGTACCCTCACTGCCAACATCTGGAAACGGAAATAATACTCCAGAATCAGGTTCATGCCTCAGCGAAAGCAGCCTTTGAAATTTTATTAACTGAAAAACCATTGTCAGCTCTTTCCTCATAGACTACATTATTTCAAGGAGTCTCATATCTTTGGGAATGGGTTGAATTTCATTTTGCTCAAGGGTAAATGAAATTTTAAACTGGGTACAAACCTAATCGTTTTATTTTTTTCTGGTTTAGAAATTCCTCCTTATCTCTCCTTCCCTGAACTCCCTCCTTTTTTAATTGCTTGTAAGAGGCAGCCTGTGATAGGGTAACTGGTTTTTCCTGGAATACCAAATACATAATAAAAAGAGGACCATTTACTCCTAACAATTTACTGGTTGTTCTCTGAGCCCCCTGGGAGGTGGGTGAATGTTGTTACTCTTCTCTTTATAGCAAAGGATGTATGACAAGGTGATAGGATCCAGGTCAATGCCAAGTAGGAATTCAAAACCTAGACGTGTTTGCTCCATAGAGAACAGTATTTTCTGCCTCCCCACCAGCTCAGGTGAACAGAGAGCTGCTATCAGCCCAAGGCTGTGCTTATCTAAATGTACCTGTGCGTTTCTCTGCTGTGTTTGTCCCCAGGCGGCAGGGAGGCCAGGAAATGAGACCGGACTCTCTTTGCCACCCAGGAGAGCTAGAGAATCAGGAGAAGGGATGTGGATTGGGGTATTGTGGGGGGTAGAAAGTGAATTATTTGGGGGGAGGGCATGAGACATGTAAAAAATAACTGGGAGCATTGAGAAAGATGAGAGCAGGAAGCATGACGGGTAATTAAAGAAGTCAGGACATTTCTCCTGAATATTCGTGTGGGATTAGAACGTAAGCCAGCAAAAGGAGATTCTGATCAGAATAGATTTGATCAGAATATCCTGTGCCCTGAGTACTTCTAAGGGTTGTCGGAGAATGGATTTAAGACTTTAGAGGACTAGGGGGAAAATGGCGTCAAATTCAGAGTGCTGCAAAGAGCCATCTTTTGAAATGAGAGTAACAGGATAAAGGAAGAAAGTTCCCATTTGCTGAAAACATTTCAGAATCTATGTTAGATGCTTAGCCTTCCTCCCTCCTCTCCTTTCTTTCTTAAAAATAACCTCTCCCAACAGTCTTAAGCCTGGCTGTTCCTGCTTTAAAGAAGAAATTTTAAGGTTCCAAGAAATTAAGTAGCTTGCCCAAGTTTATACAACTAAATGAAAAAGGAAGATTCAAATTGAGCTTCTCCTAGCTCCCAAACCCATGTTCCTTCCAAAACAGTACTCCACTCCCCCTCTTCCAGAAAATGGAATGGAAAATGTCTGTGGAAACCCGATCACCCTTCCAAGCTATATTACACAGCAAGACTGTGCTTATGTTATCTTCGTGTGTGCGGTCTGTGCCCAAAATTTCCATGAAACATTCTCTCTACATGGCTGGCTGTCTGTTCCAAAGAGAGGATTTCATGGGGGTTGCAGCTCTACAGAAGTGAGGAAGAAAGGATGTGATCTGAAGGGCACTATCTTTGGAATAGAGACCCCTTAGCCGCTAAGAGTTATCACTGCAAATGCCAGCCAGTCCTGTGGTTCAGGGATGGTATCTTAGTTTCTTTTGAGTTTCCTGTAGGTGTGTGCTGTAGGATTTAGACTGGGGCTCCCCAGGACCAGACTGTGATTTGCAGAGCCGTGTGCAAGATGAAAATGCCGGGCCCCTTGTGAAAAATGTATTAAGGATTTCAAGATGGTGAAGGCAGAGTATTCTGTACGTGCGAAGACTTCTGAGTGTGTGGTTGTGTAGGATTTCCGCCCATGAAACTGACCCTGGAACTAACCCACGTAACGTGGTCCAACAAGATATTCACCGAAGGCCTGCATCCGTTGTGTGTTATGCCAAGGTTACTAACACAAACACATCTGGTGGGTTGGAAGGGAGATGCTGAAAAAGCAAGTAGACAGCGGCAGCTATCATAAACTCACTTCTTTGTTATTTCATTCATGAACTCATTAATTTGAAAGGCATTTATTGACCCGTTACTGTTTTCCTGGCAGCATGCTAGGTGTTGGGGACATGAACGCTTGAAGTTTTTCTTTTGGAATGGGGAGGGTGAAAGCAGGAGGGGAAGTGAGAGAGAGAGACAGAATCCCAAGCAGGCTCCATGTTGTCACAGCGTAGAGCCTGAGGCCAGGCTTGGTCTCAGGAATCGTGAGACCATGACCTGAGCTGTCGGATGCTTAACTGACGGAGCCACCCTGGAGCCCCTTGACCAGTGTGTTCACTGAGAAGGCTCTTCACGTCGGCCCAGGGATCCACACATTGAAAGATTTACAGGCTATTTCGTGGCAAGCAACAGAAGCTGATTCTGCTACCTTGACAGAGTAACAGTATTTATTGGAAAACTCTGGGGGTGGGGAGACTCACAGAATTAAAGCCAACATGGTATACTCAGGATTTGTGAAAGGCAAAAACCCAGGCAGGCTTAGGCAGTCTGTGTGGAAGAAAGTAATAGTCCCATCCCAAAGCCACTATAGAAATGAACTGACTTCAGCTTAAAAAAACAAAACAAAAAAAAATTAAAAAAAAAAAACCAGGGGCATCTGGATGGCTCACATGGTTAAGCATCTGACTCTTGATTTTGGCTCAGGTCATGATATCATAGTTTGTGAGTTCAAGCCCTACGTGGGGCTCTGCACTGACATATGGAGACTGTTTGGGATTCCCGCTCTCTCCCTCTCTGCCCCTTGCCCTGCTTGTTCCCCCTCTCTCTCTCTCAAATTAAATAAACATGAAACAAAAAGAAACATCAAAACAAAAAAAATAAGTTATTTACTTATTTATTTTGGTAAACTTGGCTGGATGTGGACATTAGAGTTAAGCCTCCTCTCAGTTTATGGCACCGGCCTTCACGGGCAAGACCCCCGGCTCATTTCATTTTTTACATTTTTCCCTGAGTCTCACTGTCTTCTCCTCACACAAGTACTTTCAGTGTGCTCGATGTATATCCTGGATTGGTATGTCTATACACTTGTCTAAAATACATTGCATCTTCAGTTTATGTGTGCGTTTGTGTGTAAAACTTACATTATTGGTTTTATACGTTAGATACTGCTGTGATGATTACTTCATGCTCAACAGACGGCCTCTCCCTGTTGCTGTGTATAGTGGCTCTAAGCTGTACATAGCCCTTCCTAGAATTATTCACATGTCTTGAAGTCTATTTTCCTGGAGATGGTCACCTTTTTGTCTCCGGTTCCTCACGACACAAACCCTTGGTGATGAGCAGTCTCCCTTATGTCCCTGTAGATCTGGGTGAGAATTTTCCTAAGGCAGAAGTCTTGCCTGGTTGTAAGATTCACTTTGTGTGGAGATGGGGGCTGGAGGTGTTCGTTGTTCAGATGCAGATTATTGAGCCCTTGCTCTGAAGAGTCTCATTTGGGAGCCCAAAGGGACCCTGAATCATCATGTTGAATAAGTGCCCCAAGTGATTTTCCTCCTTTTTTTTTTTTTTTTTTAAAGCCAAGTTAGTTAACATACAGTGTGGTCTTGGCTTCAGGAGTAGAATTTAATGACTCATTGCTTACATATAACACCTAGTGCTCATCCTAACAAGTATCCTCCTTAATGCCCATACCCCATCTAAGCCCATTCCCCACCCACCACCTCTCTTGCAACCCTGTTTTTTCTCCATATTTAAGTGTTTGCCTCCTTCTGTTTTTATCTTATTTTTCTTCTCCTTCCCCTATGTTCTGTTGAGTTTCTTAAATTCCATGTATGAGTAAAATAATATGACATCTGTCTTTCTCTGACTGGCTTATATTGCTTAGCATAATACTCTAGTTCCATTCATGTTGTTGCAAATGGCAAGATTTCATTCTTTTCCATCACCGAATAGTATTCCATTGTATATATATTCCATTGCGTGTGTGTGTGTATATTCCATTGCATGTATATTCCATTGTGTTTATGTATGTGTGTGTGTATATATATATATATATATACATATACATATATATATATATATTCTTCATCCATTCTTATTATCAGGTACATTTGAGGGAAGCTGATCTACACAACACATCTTGCATGGGGTCCCTGGGCCAAGGCCACACAGTTCTTAATTTCATTCTTCTCCTGAAAGACTGGTCCAATTGTCCTTCACTGTTTACTGACTCTTGGTTCTGTCTCTGATTGGTTCTCATTTATGGCTACTTGCTGTTTACTTGACTACATTCTCCTTTATCTATTTGTTGGAAGGCATGATGCTTATTTCTAAGTTCTGTTTCTCCTGGTCATTATTGTGAATTCATCTAGTATCAACTGTTCCACTTTCTTTGATCTCAGGCAGCCTCCTCAAACGTTACTCCCTTCGAGTTCCTTCTCTCACAAGGTATTGGGTGCCTTGGCTGGTAATGTGAACCTCTGAGGAAGGTCTTTAGCTCAGGTCCTAGATTGTGTCACTCCTGCATCTTAGAGAAAGCAAGGGTGTGTGTGTGTGTGTGTGTGTGTGTGTGTGTGTGTGTGTAACTTGAAGAAGTGAGTGGTGGGGGAAACCAGGGAGAAAACCTCAGAGAGAGTGAGAACCCAAGTTAATTTAGGTTCATGTTTCTTATGCTCCTGCCTCAGAGGCTTGTTTTAGTTATAACCACCTAATGCTTGACATAGGTTGGGGGAGGGATGGCATTTTTGAGGCAATTGTGGGACCCTCCTAAGGCTCCAGTGTGTCCTGATGTATCTGTTGCCTGGGGCCAGGCCTGAGTGAGCTGATTTTGTGTCCCCAGGAGTGGTGGCAGTGTGGGCAGTGATATACCTGCAACAGATGAGGGATAGGAGGCAGCATAAATGAGACACTTTGTATTTCTGCATCCTTGCGCCCAGCCCTCTCTCTCGCCATGCTGTGTACCTGTCTCCCTCTCCTTCTTTCACAGGTGACCAGTGGTTTCCCATCAATTTCATATCAGTTTCTCAGGTCTTTCAAGCTCCCTGGGGCATCTCTAGGGTCAAGCTCCGGGAAGGCCCCTGCCTTCTGACTGAGCCCTCATTTCCAACTTTAGGCTATTTTCCAGGCTTAGGCTGCTCCATTCAATATTCATGGGGAGAGGGTCTTACTGGCATGGCCTACGCCATGTGGCCACCCTCGGCCAGAGAAAGACATCTTGACTGATTGACAGTTTGAACAAGACTTGTGAAATTGCTGGGGGAGGGGAACGTGGGCAATCCAAGATGTTCCCCCAATCTAGACATTTGCCTTTTAAGGGAGAAATTAGAGAAGGTTTGTGCAGCTAATCTGGAGAGCCTCCAACCAATGGTTTTGTTCACACGGCCATCCACTATGCTTACATTACAGTCTCTTGGAGGGCGAATCTTGTTTTGAGACTGTAAGAGCATTCTGTATAGTCGATGCCTAACATCAATCCAGTGCCAATAGCCCACCAATCCCTCACAGTCCTTGTTTAGTGGGTGATCTTCCTCCGATTTAGCAGAGGCTGATATACAAAGACACTGGCACACACATTCAAACACCTGTTTCTCATGGTGGCACTAAAACTAAGTGAGTTCAGTTTAGAATTCCTGTCAATGCTGACGTTTCAGAATGACTGGGGAAACCCTTGCTTTTAAACTTTCTGATTTGGAAATATCAAATGTTCTAAGCATGATAGCTACCAAAGATGAAACCAGAAAAAAATCTCAGGGGGTGCCTAGATTAAGTGCCTGACTTCAGCTCAGGTCATGATTTCATGGCTTGTGAGTTTGAGCCCTGCATGGGGCTCCACTCTGACAGTGTAGAGCTTGCTTGGGATTCTTTCTCTCTCCTCTCTCTACCCCTCCCCCACTTGCTCGCATGCACCTGCGTGTGTGCTCTCTCTCTTTCTCTCAAAAATCAAAACAAAACAAAACCTGCCAATTCTCAGGATGTATGACAATTGCCAGCATATTGGCAATTGCTCAGTAAATTTTATATTAGATCACTTATTTAGAGTCCTTAGTCATTACTCACATGTAGAATATTTAATATTAGGATATACTATATTATTAATATTTGATGTATCAGTTACATAACCGAAAATAAAAAGAAATGTGAAGTTGTTGTGTAGGGTTTTTTTTTTTTTTTGGCTACTGTCAGTATCTTCATAATATAATTACTATTGATTTTATTACTACTCAAGGAAACCTATAGAGTCCTGATGTAACTATTCCAAGAAAATAAAAAGAGCTTTGAGCCTTGGGCTTTCCTGGGACTATGTGATTTCTACCTTTTCCCCCCTTTAAAAATGGCAGTGATAACTAAGCCACTCCTGTCTCAGTGGAAACTTTACACAGAATGCAGAAATATAAAAAGGACAAAAGCAATGTGGTGGAAATGACTAGGTAGGTTAAATCGGTATTGATTGGCAGAAACTTACCTGTTTTTGTGGAGTTAATATGCTTTCATGAATAACCAGAATTTTACGTCTTAAGTTTTTATTTAAGTAGTCTCTACACCCAATGTGGGGCTTGAACTCATGACCTCGAGATCAAGAGTTGCATGCTCTTCCGACTGAGCCAGCCAAGCACCCTGGATAATCAGAATTTTGGAACACAATTTGAAAACCTTTACAGCATAAGAGAGTCAATTAAAAAAGAAAGCTATAGTCATTATAAGATATACATATAAGCATGTGTGGATTTATACACACACATGAACTCAACAAAGCATGAGGGTGCAGTGCTAATGTTTTGTCCTGTTGAATTATTGTAGTTTGAGAAAGTTAGCCTGGAGAGGACTTTGTTCTCCCTCTGTTTAATAAAGACTAGCAGTTGTTTGAGGACTGTTCAAAGACCGTTCCTGTTTTGAAAGCACCTCGTGCTCACATGTGATATAGCCCTGGGATATCCTCATTTTCATCATTCTGAATCACACAGACAAACGTGTTAGGCCAAAGCCAAGGGGTGGTTGTTGAGGAAGGTGGAATTGGGCTCTCATGACGTCTCTGTCTTGCTCAATAACAGCCTTAGCAGAAGCTGTGAGGGCCCAGTCTTTGGACCTCAACCGTCTTGTTATGCTCCAGGGCCTTCTAGCTGTCAGTGTCTATGTCCCCTGCCTGAGGCTTTTTCTGGCCCTAGAGAAGGTCACTCTGCCTTCATACTCAGGCAAGGTGGAAGTGCCATAGAATTAATCCCACTTAGGAATGGCCCTCAACCAAGGACTCTCCAGAGTTGACATGAACCCAAGCTCTTGACGCTTAGGTGGAATGATTTTGTGGTGTGTAGTTTGAGCTGTTTCCAACATCCCCTTCCAGAGTCATCCATGGTGGTAGCTGCCTCATGAGGCATATTCATGGCACCCTTCCTCTCCCTGTGTCACTTCCTTGTCCCCTGTTGGTGAGGCTTTCACTTCCTGAGTAACCCACTTGCTCTGTAATCCTTGTCTTAGGGGCAGTCTCTAGGGGGGAGGGTGGGATGCAAACAAGATGCCTTTTGTTAAAATTTTTAAAAATGTTTACTTATTTTGAAGCACGCACACTTGGGAGCTGTGAACATATTCTGCATGCATCTACTGTGGAGAGCTGAGACCACTCAACTAGTCCACAGAGAGCAAAATGAAGCAGGTGTGCACTGGAAAGCATAGGTGAGGATCACAAAAAACAGTGATGTGGCTTTGGCAACCTTCCCATTTCTGGTTTCAATCTTTTCAGAGACATGACTCCATTTCTGCTCTGACAGGAGACTTTTTTTTTTTTTTTTTAAGAAAAATGCTTGTTTTTTGTTTAAGGCAGGATGAGTTGGCTTCTTTGCTTGAAGTCCAAACATCAACAAATACACATTTTATATCAGGAGCAATTCCTATTAAAAATAGTGTTTTTAAGGTCATTGCCATTGCAGCTCTGGAACTAAGAGGTTTTAGTTCATATTTGTTCATCCCCTTCCCTAGGAGACATGGTAGCAAAAGAAAGAGATAATTTCCTTTCCCCCCCATAGGGAAAAACAAGGGGCCTCCTTTTGTAGAGTTCTTGTGTTTTCTGCTCTCCCAGCACTGAAGACAATCCCTTCCCACATGCCAGATGGGAGAGCCAGCCCCTCCCAGTGGCACTGGGCAGCAAAGAAGAAATAGTGACCCTTCAAGACTGAGGAAAAAAGTTCTTGTCCATCTCTTTGAAGCAAATGAGCCCTGGAATTACGACGTACTACAGGGTGATGGGACATGAACATTGCCTCGTATTGGCCATTCTATCCAAGCTTGGCAAGTGAGCTGCCTTAGTCAGTTCAGACTTTATAACAACAATTACCATGGACTGGTGGCTCAAACAAGTGGCATTTGTTTTTCACAGTTCTGGAGGCTGGAAGTCCAAATTAAGGCCTTAGCAGATCTAGTGTCTAGTGATCTCTCTTTTCCTGGCTTAAGATAGCTAGCTTTTTGGTATATCCCCATATGGGGGGAGCTGGTGCAAGACAGAGACAGGGGGAGAGGGAGAAAGAGGGAAGGAGAGGGAGAGACAGCACACTCAAGAGATCTCTCTTGTTACTTACAAGGACACTAATTCCATCATGAGGACTCCACCCTCATGATCTAATTGCCTCCAAATACACTGGGGATTAAGGGTTCAACACATGGGTTTTCAAGGTGGAGCACATTCAGTCCATATCCTGGGGACTGGAATTGGATTTAACTTAATTTGAGTAAAGCATTTTTATTATTCTCCAGATGTGGTGGAAGATTTCATATCTATTTCATTTATACATTTGGATAATTGTTATAATAAAGGATAACTTTTCTTTATGAATGTATTTGGCCCCACAATAAAATCTCAAAGCCATTTGTTTCTTGCTGATGCTTTAAAGGAATGCCTTACTCTACTCTAAAGGTTAGACAGGGGTCTAAGGAAAATAGAATTATCTAGGGGATGGTAGATTGATGTTGGATCTCTCAGAGAGCCAGGTTAAACAAGAGGAACTGACTCTATAAAAGGAGAGTTAGGGGAGTGTATCAGGAAGTCACCGAACAGACAGAAAGACCAGAGAACGAGGCTAAGAAAACGGGTGGAAACCAAGGGAATATAGAGAGCCACAACATAGCTGAGATCATGCCTCAGGTTAGAAGGGCACAGCTGCCAGACACCAGCCATGGCTACCACCTGCCACCACAGGGCACTGATGGCATTCCCACGGGTAGGACCTATCCAGTGCTGTCTGGTGCTTTTGCGTCACTTGCCATAGTCTCAGTGTCCCCGGGGAGCCTCAGGTTGGCTAGGCAAATGTTGTTTGCCCGGGCCTGGCCTCCAGGGCTCAAGGACAGTGACGATCTGGCTTTCTGGCGAAGGTAGTGGAAGGTGTGAATCCTACTGACATAATGACAGCTTCCCCAAATATGGCAGTGAAAATTTCCCCCAGTAAAGTCACTGTGCACGCCCATAATGAAAAGCACCCAATGCTAAGGTCCCTGTGGGTGGGGTGGCCGCCTCCATGTCCCTCTCCTCTTCTCATGTGGCACAGACTATCTTCCTTGACTTGTCCACCCCCTTGGCTGCAATCCCACGTCTATGCCCCTGAAATGTCTAGCTTTATTGCTGTTTTTCTTCTGAGTCTGACTTTTCAGCTGACTACTCCAAGTAGTCTCTTGGATGTCCCTCGAACTCAACTGAACACATTGCCTCTTAGGAAGGCTATGTTTGGAATGCTTAAGTTTGTGGGCTCTGGAGTCGGACACCCTGGGTTAAATCCTGGCTGAGCCACAGCTCAGTTGTGTAACCTTGGAAAAAATTACAGGCCTCTCTGTGGCTCGGTCTTATCAGCTGTAAAATGGGGATAGCACTTGTCTCATAGGGTTTTTAAGATGATTAAATGACTCAATACATGAAAAACACTTAGAATATTGCTGTATACATAATAAGCCTTAAATTAGTTGCTATTGTCCAGTACACTGGACTTCTCCTTATTTCCTTTTTTCAATTAATACTCTTTGATAGGGGGTGGCTGGGTGGCTCAGTTGGTTAAGTGTCTGACTTCAGCTCAGGTCATGATCTCACAGTCTGTGGGTTTGAGCCTGATGTCAGGCTCTGTGCTGACAGCTCAGACCCTGGAGCCTGTTTCAGATTTTGTGTGTCTCTCTCTGCCCCTCCCCAGCTTGTGCTCTCTCTCTCTCTCTCTCTCTCAATAATAAATAAATAAACTTAAAAAATTATTTTAAAAAATACTCCTTGATGATACAGGCAAAAATGTTCTAGATCACACCTGGCTGCTTTTCCCTTTCTCTCCAATACCTGTATTATATCAGTTCTAAAGTCTTTTGGTTCACTTTCTCAAATGCCTCTTAAGTTCTCCTTATTTGCAATCCCACTGCAACTCTCCTCTCTTGCTTAAATGATTGAAATAGATCTCTCATTAGTTTCTTGGCTTCCAGTTACTTTCAGGTTAAATAAAGACATGTCACTCTCTCATATGATAGTAGAAACAATTAACATTTTGGAAGTTTTACTATTAATTGGGAAATGTTTAAAGAGCTTTTTACATGGATTAGTTAGTTCATTTAATTGTCATACCCAGCACGTGAAGAGGTACTTGATACCTCCTTTTTGTAGATAGGAAAATGCAGCATGGAGTACTCAAGGGACTTGTTCAGGGTCACACAGCCATAATGACTCAGGCAGGACTTGAACACAGGCTTTCTGTCCAGGCACTTCACCGAATACTCTCCCCTGTGCAGGTGGGTCCCAAAGGAGATGCGTAGTCCCCGGAGTGTGTCACTGGTGAAAAATTTTAGAACTTCTATTTACATTTGTTTTAAGCTAAAATTATGCAATCCATTAAGGTTGATAAATGCAAAATATATGGATTAACATTGGCAGTCTCACTTGGCCTATCAGATAGTCCTCGCTGCATGCAATACCCGAGGCACCTATAAGGGAATTTGATGATTTGAGAGGTTGACAGTGACATTTTCATGCAGGTTTTGCTGCCACTGACTTGTTACATGTAGTTCACATGCTATTAGGGACTCATCAGTGCAGGCACATGGTTACAAAGTTGACTTCTATAAAGTACGATACTACAGTACTTTAAATGAAAGAGAAGTGGATATGAAATACTGATCTCGAATACAAGTTTACTCAGGCAAAGTGTTATCAAACCTATAGATGAGTGTGTTGAAAAATGTCTGACTTTTTCTAACTGGTAAGTGGCTATTAGTTATAAGCTATTAGAAAATAATCTTGAAAAATTAAAAATATCCTAATATGCACCTTCCAAGTAAAATGGACAGCCTAACAATGAGGGAAACAATAATTGATTTTCAAAAGCAAGTCATGTTGTGGAGAGAATATGCTAAAAACAGATTTTGGGAATATTTACAGTGCTTGCAATTTTCTCTTTTCTTTCTTTCTCCCTCCTTCCCTCCTATCAGATGAAAATGATAAGTGTTAAATATAGAGCCTGCATTCTTTGAAAATATAGAAAAATAATTTTTCTACTCTGCCCCTGTTTCTCAAAGGAAAAATTGCAATAGGCTTTGAAGCACTTTGGTAAAAGTATAAAGTACAATTTCTGATGAATTTTCAATAACAGCCAATCAACATTAAGGAAGACTGATCCTTACCAGCCAAATTTCAATAAAAGCTTTACCTCAGTGATAGATAGCATTTAAAAATGAGTACCAAAAGTATCAAGATTCCCATTTGGACCTACATACCTTGTAAGGCAAATATTTTGTGTATGACATTGAAATCATAAAATCAAGTATCAAAATAAGACCTTCAAATCACTGACATCACAAAATGCTAAACCAAGGTTTAAAAACTAATTGGGGGGCGCCGAGGTGGCTTAGTTGGTTAAGCGTCCGACTTTCGCTTAGGTCGTGATCTCGTGGTTCGTGGGTTCGAGCCCCGCGTCAGGCTCTGTGCTGACTGCCAGCTCAGAGCCTAGAGCCTGTTTCAGTCTTCTCTCTCTGACCCTCTGACCTTCCCCTGCTCACGCTGTCTCTCTCTCTCTCCTAGAAATAAATAAAACATTAAAAAAAAAAACTAACTGGGAATATTCAATCACATTGCTCTCATAAAACATATATTACTTATAAAATGTTTTTACAGTAGATAAATAAAATATTTTAAGCTATTAATAATATTCTAAAATCTTGTGCTTTTAAGTGTCATAATGTTTCTAACAAATTAATATGAAGCCAAGTATATAAAACTAATCAATACAATCATATCAATATTTTAGTGCTGTATAAAATATTTTGACAGAAAGTCTGAAGTTTACTGCTCAATACAACTATCTTTATGATTGCTGTCTGCCATTTAGAATACTTTTCATTTGCAAAGTGCTTATTTCTATTAGTTTTCTGGAATAAAAATTATTGCTATCATTAAATGTTTAGGGGCACATGGGTGCCTCAGTCAGTTGGGTGGCCTACTTCAGTTCAGGTCATGATCTCACAGCTCATGAGTTTGAACCCCCTGTCAGGCTTTGTGTTGACACCTTGGAGCCTGGAACCTGCTTCACAGGCTGTGTTTCCCTCTCTCTCTGCCCCTGCCCTGCTCACACTTTTTCTCTCTCAAATATAAATAAGCATTAAAATAATGAAATGTTTAGTTCATGTTTTTTACTTCTTTTGCTCACATATATGCGTGTGTGTGTGCACACGCACGCAAGTATATGTATATAGTCTGTGTGTATGTGTGTGTGCAAATATGTAGCCTTGTTTCTAACGGGTCACATTTTCTTCCCTTCAACTTTTCAATCCTTTTTATACATTAGATTGATCTTTGCATTTTCCATGTTGCGTTCCCTCTGCCTCACTTCTGTTTCCCCCCTTTCTTGTCTGGTCTCACTGGATTTCTGGTTTCAGACTCTCCCTTTTTCTTCTCTTCTGCCTCCATTATTCCATGCCTCTCTGGAACCCAATCAGCACTCTAGGAAGTATGACGGTGATCATAATCACAGACAAGTGAGTAGTAGGGAGCCCACCAGCTTCCACTTCCATTATTAGAACAGAAATAGACATCGAGGGCAACAGAAATGGCCATCAACGCTCTCCGGGGATAACTTCACGGCAAGACTGTGGAAGGTTGGGTGGCTGGGTGGAGGTGGGGGATGGGAGGTGGGCGCCCCACACGTAGTCCATCTGGATGTTGCCACCCTGAGTTCAGTGCTCTTTCTCATTTTCTCCTAAGAGCTCAAGGATAACAGCAGGTGACATCAGAGAAAAACAAAATCATTAGTTGTGTGGGGGAGGAGCCATAGCTGTCTGGGGAAAGGCAGAAAATGGTGGGCTTTTGGACCTTCCAGTAAGGGGCCTGAGTTTTTCATGTCTCAGAGGAGCTGTGCCCCAAGTGGATTAAGATGGAAATATAAAGGCGCCTAGTTATAACACTGTTTGTTACAAGGCAGAAATCAGTGTAAGTCAGGCTAGCCCTGGCTCTTTGCCAAAGGATTTTATTTCCTGAATCACCAAAACCATTTCCTTTTGTTGGCTGCTCCACAGCCCCCACCCTCAGCACAGAATTGCAAGAGGCTCCAAGGCCACTGCCCTTCTGGCCACACCTGCTAGTGTGGACTTTGTCCCAGTTAGGGGTTTTCTGCACCTTTGCTACAGATCAACCTTCACTGCCCTGGGCCACCCTTCCCTCGTCAGCTGCAGCCTTGAGGTGCTGCTGCCTCAGCGAATGTCCAGCGACGGGCTGAGGGGGCCCACA
This sequence comes from Proteles cristata cristata, assembly GCA_017311185.1. Classification (NCBI taxonomy): domain Eukaryota; kingdom Metazoa; phylum Chordata; class Mammalia; order Carnivora; family Hyaenidae; genus Proteles; species Proteles cristata. The sequence continues at coordinate 1,829,108 of JAESUZ010001348.1, read as the reverse complement.
GTCACATCCCAGGAGAGCTGGCTGTGCATGCGTGGTGCGAGGGCCCGCGGCTACCCGGCGTGGAAGCCGGATCCATGGGGACACTGGGAGAAGCCACATTAGGCGGTGTGTCCTCTGGGGATGTCCGTCCTGCAGCCTCCCAGGACCGTGCACCAGCTGATTCCTTGGTCTGCTGCACCCCCACCCCCCAGTGGGTAACCCGAGTCCCCGCAGGGCTAGTAGCTGCAGCCACTAAGCCAGGGCTGCTCTGTTTTTTCTCAACGGCGAACATATCCCAGCTCTTCTTCAATGTCAAAGTGTTTTCCCATGAACGCCAGGGGTAGCATTTCCCAGCCTTATCAGCCCTAGCAACCAGAAGCCCGGTTTCCAGGAAAGCAGCCACTTGATCCAACCTGGTGAAACCCACTCCCCAGCCGAGCAACTGACATGGCATTTATGCCCCAGCACTCAACAGCATGGTGTTTTTTTAGCTGTGGCCACATGACATCATTTCCAATTGGCCAGCCTTCCTGCTCCTCCTCCCCCATGCAGCTCACCCCACCCCCCACCCCTTCTCCTCCCTGCGGCTCAGGGTGGTATTTTGTGGAGTAGTGGGAATGCTTTGGGCTTTTTTGGGGGGCTCATTCCCTTTGTTTCTCAAAATATCCCTGGCCCTGGAGGCTCTAATCGCTTCCCTGGGTAGAGACTGCGAGGCCCAGGCTCCAGGAACGCACGCTCGGTGACACAGGGCTGTGGCTCAACCCTGGGGGTGGGGCGGGCTGAGTGTCCCTGAGGAAGACCTTCTCCTTCAGTGGGGGCGCCTCCCTCCCTGTTGTGAAATGGAACGGCTGTTTCTCTGAACCCTGCATCCTGTGAGGCGCTTGGGAAAAAATAACCTCAATGCCCATAGGCCATTGTTTGGTACTTCCCACGCCTGGCACTTGTCTCTGAGTAAGTTTGGTGGTGCTCTGGCGGGCCACGAAACAGTGGCACTGTGTCTTGTGATATGAAGAGGTTCTTTTCCTAACCATATATGTCTCCCCAAGAGCACCAATAAATAATGTGGTCGCTCTGCCTGGGTTGTGTTTCCCCAGCTGGCCCAGGAGCCCTCTGGCTCTTGCTCCCGGCTTCTCCTGTTTCAATTTCCATGTCCTCTCCGCTTTGTAACTCAAGGAGCTCCCTGGCGACGAACAGCTGACGAGCCGGCCACTCCTGGCCGTGGCACCTGGGGAAGGGGCGATGGGCACTGACTTGCAGGCATGCTCCGGGCTCCCTGGCCCCGGCTGCCATGACACACTGGAAGGTGAGCAAGGATGTGTGCTGGGGGGTAGGGGGGAGGCAGACTTCAGGTGCCAAACCCAGAGGATATGGCAAAGCCAACCAAGTGAGTAATGAGACAGGGAAACGTGCAAGAGTGTTTCTCACAGCAGAATCTTCCAGATGGTCCTCCCAACACACCCTCATCTTCCACCTGCGTCTCCTGCCAGAAAGGGGCCACCGCTCACTGAGTGAATCGTAGAGCTCAAAGACCTTTCAAACCCATCACACACCAGCTCTGTATTTTACAGATGGTGAAACTAAAGCCTAGAGGAGAAAGAACGTGTCCCAAGTCAGGGTAGAGCTGAGGTTTGACCCAGCTTCTTTCCAGAGCAGTTATTCTGCACATGGGAGAGCTCAGAGGCTCCCCTCTCTGCCCACCCCAGCCCCCCCCACATGTGTTTCTGTACTGCACGCAGGAAGGTGAGTGCACACCGAGACAGGGGGTGAGAGTGAGCTGCAAGATTAAAGGCTGTGGAAATCATAGATTTCATCCTTCAGGCTTGGTCCCTGTATTCTGTACCCCTTGCTCTAATGACCCGTTCCTAAGTGATGAATTTTTCCTGCCGGGTCAAATTAAATCCCCACCCGCTTAGCCCTGGGGGAGGGCACAGGTGGAATTCTAGGTTCAGGCAACAGGGAAGAACAGTGAGGGCTCTTTGCCTCCAACTGTTCTTTTATTATTGACTGCCTGGAGTGGATGGAGCCAAAAGGTGCCATGAGGGCGAAACACGGCACTTGGGAAGTGGCTGGCACTGCTGGTGTTGGTGGCTGAATGGTTACAGTGACAGCCAGTACGTCCCTAGGCTCTGAGTTATCCTAACCCTGAGCACTGTAGTGGACATTTCTGAGAAGTCCCCTAAAGGTGACAAAAACTGGAAGCAGCCTTGGGCTTTGAAGGGCATCTTCCCTCAGAGTTCTGGAATGCGGTGTCTTTATCTCCGCACAGTGCGTGCCGCCCACCCTACCCACCTCTGTTTTCTCCTGAGCTCAGCATGCCATTGGCATTTAATAAACGTTAAAAAATAGCAGCATCTGAGCCACTGACCTTCACATAAAGGCCTCTGAGACCATTGCCAAAAGGGTTCCTCCTTCACGGGGCCGGACCACGAAGGCCTGGAAAGGGAAAAGAGAAACACGCCCCCAGCACTGGGGCCATGGACGTCGGGGTCAAGGAGTGGTGTGGCATTTGCAGCCAGGGCTCAAAGGTCACAGTATATGGAACGGGGCCAGATGGTTTAACGGAGATGCCTGGGCTCTGTGCCCTCTGCAAAGCAAGGATGATGCCTTTGCTCCATCTCACTACCCCGCCAGACATTTCTATGCTCTGCAGGCCAATGGGTGTCACGTGTGCTTGGTGATCCCACATCTCAGACCCAAGCATTGAGCTGAAGCGGGGGCACTTCTGTTCCCCTGTCTGCTGTGCCTGTCCCTCCTCTACAAAATCCCTTCTACCATTGTTAGGCTGAGACTTCCTTGTCTGGTGGTAAAGGCCAGGAGGGCCTGGGGTTTTCCAGCCAGTCTGAGTCAGGTTTTGATCTCTTCCTTTAAAAAAAAAAAAAAAATTATACAAGCTTTTCTTTACCCTCAAGGCCTGGTCAGTGGAGTCTAGGCAAAGTCTTCTTTTGCTGCCCTCTCTCAGTCCCTTCCTCTTTTTCTTCTTCCCTAAAGACTGAAAAAGGTGAATTTTGTGGAGGGAGGCATCTGTGTCGCCTGAGGGCCTGGAACTAGAAGGCCAACTTTATGTGATGTATTTAACCTTGCTGCCTAATCGACTCGACAGGCGAGGCCGTTGAGATTTGGGGAGAGTAAGTGGGTGGCCAGGGTCAGCAGCTGGCTGGGGAACAAGGCTGTATCCCAGGCCAATCATACGCGGGCTCACAATGTCACACGCACTGCTCAGGGTGCTTGACTCGCTAGATCCCTCTTCTTCTCAATGACAGTGTTGTACGAGGGTGGCCATGGCTAGCTCCATTTCACAGATGAGGCAGCTGAGGCTCAGAAAGTTAAGTACCTTCCTAAAATTGTCACTTCAGTTTCTGAGCCATTGTCATACCAGCAACAGCTATTTCCCGGGAACCCTGGGCATTACGGATGGCTGGACTGTTGGTGTGACTAGCCGTCCCTGTTTGCTCAGGCCGCTCCCAGTCTCAGCAATGAAAATGCTGTGTCCTGGGAAACCCCTCAGTTTCTGCAGGCTGGACGGGGTGGTCGCCCCACTGAAAGCTCTTAGTCTTCCTTCCCCACGGTGCATCAGCTATTGCTTTTGATCTTCATAGTCACACACTGTTAACTTCCCTTATTTTCTTGGGAAAGTCAGAGGGGGCTCTGGAGGTGGAGAGCAGGTGCTAAATCTTGGGTTTTTTTGTTTTTGCTTTTGTTTTTTTTTAGGATTACAGGGAGAAACATAGCACAGTGCTGGGAAGGCAATGAATGCCCATGACATGGCCACTCCTGGTTCTAGCCTCACGTGGTGTGGAGGATAGGAGAATCGAAGGGGCAACTGGGAGTGACAGCAAACCTGGGGACTCTGGTGCAGTGCAAGGGAGCTCTGAGTGGGCCGACTCTGTTTGCTGAGTTCCTCCTCAGGAAATGCCCGGCACTTCCTCCATCTCCAGGTCCTTGAGTCTGTGACTAGATCCAGGAGGCAGGCTGTAGGACATGGGTCAAATGTGAGGAAACCCAGGCATAGGGAGGCCAGCAATTGCCCAAGCAAGGATGTGGGGAGTGAGCAGTTGAATTCAAAGCCATGATCATAATTGCGGGTTGGAGATGCCTCTTCGGGAGAAAAAGGATGGGGAGGAAGGTGCCTGAGAGTGACCTTGAAAAAAGCACAAGGAGGTGGGGGGGTGGGCAGGAAGAAGCAGAGAAAACTGAATCTCTGTGGGAGCTGGGAGTGTGAACAGGGCCCTCTGTGTACTGAGGATTCCCACCTGTCAGGCATTGTGCTTTCCCACATGTTAATCTGTTCAGGCCTCCCCAGTTCCTATGAGGTTGCTATCACAATCATCATCATTGACATCATCATCATCATCATCATCATCATCATCACCACCTCCAGTTTACAAATGAGAAGGGTGAGGCGCAGAGGGGTAAAGACACTTGCCCAAGGTCACACAGCTAGTAAATGACTTAGCTAGGATTCAAACTTATCTGATGGTGAAGGATTAGTGGAGTTTTTTTTCCCCCTCCTCCTCTTATTCTTTATTTTTTTTAAGTTTACTTATTTATTTTGAGAGAGATAGAGACAGCATGAGTGGGACAGAGAGAGAGAGAAGGAGAGACAGAGAATCCCAAACAGGGAACACTGTCAGCACAGAGCTCAATGCAGGGCTCGAATTCACAAACTTTGAGGTCATGACCTGAGCTGAAATCCAGTCAGATGCTTAACTGACTGAGCCACCCAGGTGCCCCTCCTCTTCTTCTTTAAAAATTATGCAACATTTTATTATTTACTGGCAAGTTCAGTGGAGTTTAGGCAGAATCTTCTTTTTCAGACAGCTCTCTCCCTCGCTTTTTTATGTTCTTTTCTAAAGGCTGAGAAAGGGTGAATATTTTAGCCCCTCTTCAGTGCTGCCTTTTTTCTGGCTCAGGCCCACCAGGGAGTAGGACTGGTATGTGGGGGTGGGGAGTTGGTGATTGGTAATCCCAAGTGTGCAAGTGTGTGTGTGTGTGTGTGAGAGAGAGAGAGAGAGAGTGCACATGTGAGCGAATGTGTGTGCATTCAGATCAAAGTTGCTCCAGGAAAACATTTGGATGCTGGAGCTGGAAGGTCAACCCCACCTCACCCCTTCCTCGTTCATCTCTAATCCTTTATCAAGCCTTCATGGTTAGTCTGCTTTCAGGAGCACAGGGAAAGTGCCAAGCCCTGAGATCACCTGTTGGCTTTGTCCCAGCTCTAAGCTTAGGAAAGCAGCCTTTGTGAATCCCCTGCACCTGTGTCTGATGGGAAATAGGGGGTGGGAGGAGCACAGCAGGAAAGAGCCTGTTCGGGTTGTGGGTTCCATGCCCTAGGGAAGCTCTCACTCGGCCCCACCACTCTGGACAAATGGGACCCCGCTCTGCACCTCTTCCTAGTGTTACCCCTGCAGCCACTTCTTTTCTCTGGCCCATCACTCCCCTCTCCACCTATTCCCCCTCCCTGAGTCTGCACAGGGCTGGTCCTGGAACCTGTAGCACCAGCCCCTCTGTAAACAAAATGACCATGAATTATCACACATCAATAGGTTGAAATGGATGAATGACAAAAGCCCAATACCAACCACAGTTGATGGTCCACCTTGTAATGAAATACAGAATCACTTTCTGCATAGTGAGGAATCCTGTTTCAAATAGCTTTCACCCTGGAAGCTTTCTTCCTGCCAATAAGTTAGGTAATTAGATCTATACCAGAGTGACAGAGAGAAGCCATTTCCAGGTAGAACGCATTTTGCAGAGCAACCAGTAAAGAAGCAGAAAGCTCCTAAAACTAGAGCATTGAGAGGGTATCTAGTGATTATGCTCCACCACGGTTGGAATAACAATACAGAGAATTAATCTTTACAGCTTATAGTAAGTACCCAATAGAGACCTTTGAATAAACGAGTAGAAACTCTGCTTTTATGTCTGTAGTTGGAGTGAGGAGACTGAGAGCCTGAGAATTCTGTGTGATCAGAATATCAATGCTCTTACAAAATTGTGATTATTCCAATCTAGACTGACTTGAAAGGTCGAGCAGTTTGAGACACAGAAATAGATCATGAAACCAAGGTGATGAAAGAAAAGAATCAGCCACTGATATACACATCCCTTTGTGGGAATTGGCTAAAAGCAGTTGCTGTGGCTTAGTGCACAGGTTATATACTGCCCAGCTTCAGAATGTACTTTTCATGGTGACTACAATGTGCAGGGTGTTTTGCAAAGTGATGGCTCTGGATAAATGTTTTCCCAATCTCTTAGTGAAGGATATTTAGAAAGTGAGTAGCAGAACAAAACAGTGCATGTGATTTTGTTTATCTATACATCTATATATGCTTGTCTTAATGGTTTAGCAAATTGCCTATAATTCATTCATGTGGATTCAATCATTAAATTTTTTTGATTATGAAATAATTATAGATTTATAGGAAGTTGCAAAACAATGTACAAGGCGGTCCCATGTGCCTCTAGTTTTGCCCATTGGTAACGTCTTATAGAACTAGATATAATATCAAAACGGGGAAATCGACAATGGTGCAATCCACCAAACATATTTAGATTTCCCGGGCTTTACATGTAGTCGTGTGTGTGTGTGTGTGTGTGTGTGTGTGTGTGTGAGAGAGAGAGAGACACACACACACACACACACAAGTATATACACATCTTACCACACACGCAAACATCTTATACACACATCCAATGTCTTATCACATTAAACTGGTGGTAGATTCTTTTAGTCACTACCACGATTAATATATAACGGGTCCATCCTCGAAGATCTGTCCCATCCTGCTACACTTTCCTCCATCCCTAATGCATGGCAACCACTAATCTGTTCTCCAGCTGTATAATTTTGTTATTTCAAGAATGTTATATAAATCGATCTTTTTTTTAAAAAATTGTCTATTATTTTAAAACTGATTCTTTTGCAACAGTTCTGGCATAAGCATTTCTACACAAGTGTTCCTAAGGAAAAGTGGTTGAACTAGAGACTCAACTGATTGAGAAGTTAAGAATACGGCCATTGGAGGTACAGGCCAGGAAACCAAGAGAGCAATTTTATTTATTAAGCACTTACTGTGTGCCAGGCACTGTTCTAAGGTTTTTTGGTTTTTTTTTTTCGAATTTATTTTTGAGAAAGAGAGAGACAGCGAGTGCAGGAGGGGCAGGGAGAGAGGGAGACAGAATCTGAAGCAGGCTCCAGGCTCTGAGCTGTCCACATTGGGCCGATGAGTGGCTCGACCTCTCGAACAGTGAGATCGTGACCTGAGCTGAAGTCAGACGCTTAACCGACTGAGCCACCCAGGTGCCCCCATAAGGTTTTGTGTGGGCGGCATGCAGAATGGTACCTGGAGGGGCTGCCTTTTCTTTGGGGTCCTTGCCCCACCCTCACCCAGCATACACTCCTAGGTCTTTTGTGTATGCACTTCCTATTCGGTCATCATCCCCCGGAGAGTAGGAGTGTCTCTCCTTATTCTGAGAGCCTGGCCACTAAGTTGTTCTCTGGCCACTGAGTTGTTCAGCTTTGATTTTTCCCTCCCCTTCAGTTCTTAGCAAGCTCTGGCTGCCCAGTGAGCTGCACGTCCTTCCTCTGCTTATGGTCCTTGGATTGTCCTTGCTTCTACCTCCCAGCTGCTAGGACCAAATGCTATCTGGCAGCTGGACAGGTGGCCTTCACTGTTGGCATCATGTCCTGTAGCCACTAGGCTGCCTCAAGGTTCTCACCTCTGAAGACCTAGAGAGAAACACACACAACCATTATTGATACCCTTAGCATTTCCAGGAATTAAAGATTAATGGAGAGGAACTCATTGTTCTAAATTCCCAGCTGGATATGAGATTTAGGAAATTCCCTTCTTGAGGCTCAGTGGCTTGGTGAAGCTAGGTTTCTAGAGACATAACATAATTGGCCTATTATCTGGGAACTTGGGGCCGAATTGGCCCAGATTGACATTGATTGAGGGACTTTAAATCCCAGGATGGATTGTCGGCATGGGTGAGTTCTTATGTTGGGAGATATGTGAAAACACTTCTGTGAGCACGATGGGCCTGAACCATCTTGGTTGCCCTCCTGTCTGAAGTAAAGGCATACAGTAAATATTACTTGAAAGCCTCTGTGGCACTTTGATTTTGCAAAATCTCTACAGGGTCTATGGCCTGAGGCAAAGAAGATACAGTCTTGATGTTTCAACTTTGCCTAAACACCAGTGAATATACTACAGCTATTCTGTAGGCCAAATCCTCTGGTCTTATATTCCAGTGGAGGTTGGAATACTAGATTGGATATTTACAACCGTTTTGAACTTGGGACACTTGTCACTGTTTGATTAGCACTATGGATAAGTACCTCATGTTGCCTAGCATATATGCTTTATTTATTAAGGCAAATAATGATTGATTGTGTTGTGAATTGCAACAGGAGATAGTCTGAATTTAATGATTCTTTCTGTGTTAGAATCTGAGACCATGAAGCCAGAAGTCACAAAGACTGGTATTTGAGTTCACAACTCATATAAGGAGAGAAATAGATCATTGTGTTATTGCCACTGGGCACACTAAAAACTATGTGATCACTTTCACACCAAATGGTAGGCACTTTGGTAACTTTGGACATTTACTGGTGACTTATTAAACTATTGGTCTTTAACCTTTTACCTTGGAAACCCCCTCTTTCTCAGGCCCCTCCTTATTATAGTTAAAATAGCTTAAAGTCCTTGTGAATCCTTCAAGGACAAAAATGGATGGATTTCCTCTAGAGTAGATTCCAAATCAAAGCAAACAACATTAAAGGAAAGTCCAAAGCATGTTGATCAGAAATGAAACATTGGGGAATATTTTGTTTATAAATAAGAGCTCTATGATGCACTGACAGTGTGATTTGCTATAAAGAGAAGTTCTTGGATTTATTACACAGACTCACTGTCCACCCATTTCACTGCATGGCAAGTGTCCTTCTGGTGAGAAGTACATTAAAGACTCCCATCTCTTATTTGCAATCCTAAGATCCAGAAAGCTATGAAAACCAAAAGCATTTTGTATATCTAATACCATTTGCCAGCAGAATCTGACCTGAACTGACCTGAAACTATTAATAGGCTTTATTTATCTCCCCTATCATGAATCTTCATGTTTCATTGCAGAAATATTAATGTTTGCATAGAGGGCAATGCTCCCCTCTGAGTGGTGTTATACAATATAGAGTATATACACTCCATTATCATTCTAAAAATCTGAGAAATGCTGAATTCTGTAACACAGCTGCCCCATGGGTTTTAGATAAGGGATTGTGGACCTGGAGCACAATCCTTTTTTTTCTTTTTTCTTTTCTTTTTCATGCTATACAAATATCAGATCCTGTTTTTGATAGGTGATGGGACCCAATCAGATGGCTGAGCCTATCAGGCCTCTAGTCCCCTTTTACTGACAAAGGCTAAGGCAACATGATCCCATGTTAAACCCTGAGCTCCAGCATTTCCTCTGCCTACACAGAGTTCAAGTACTGGCAGCATTGTCTTTAGGCTGGCCAGACAGAGGTGGCTGAGCACTATGAGTCTGCATTTCCAGGGGACATTTTCCAGCCCCTTCCACAGCCTCTCCATCTGGAGGCAGGGAGTAGGTGGTGAATGCCAGGCTCATTGCTGCCAAGGCTCACCCTGGAGTGCATGAGACCTTATGGTAAACCCACATAGCCACTTGTTCATTGATTTGTCAATGCATTCATTCACTCAGTTAACATTGCGCACCTTTTGTGAGTCAGGTTTATTTTATTGAGATCCTTGTGCGAAGTGAGAGAGAGAGAGAGAGAGAGAGAGAAAGTGTGTGGAGCTTGGACCCAGGATTTTCCTAGACAGTGTTTCATAGAATCCAAGAGGTTCTATTAAATCTCTTTAAATCTATTAATGGATTTTGGAGGAAAAAGGTTTCCATGACCAAGTAAGTCTAGGAAGTGATGAACCAAGCAGAGTTAAAGAGGTTTCTGTAAAGTAATGTGTGTGGTAAACATCCCAAAGGGGGCATTAGCATTGACCAAGGAATGCTTGCCCATGGACCACTATGTATTTCCCAGCTCATGTTATTTTTGCATTCCATGGAGACTGTAGGAGGCATTATGTAGATGACAGAGCTGAATGATTCCATGAAGCAATGGGAGAAGTTTCCACCATGCTCAGTCTCTGCCATTTTGCCTCTTCCAACTACTCTAAAACAAAACAGAAGTACAGGTGGCCATCTGGGCTAGCATTGCAAAGGAATGTTCTTCTGAGGTTGTATGATCTTGAAAAGTAATAGTCCTTTGAGAGCAACTTTCAACTGAATCTCTTTGAACTTTTTTTTATTCCCTAGACAGCTTGCCTTCCATGCTATTGTACTAGATAGCACCGAAAAGCATTATTGCCCTCTGACCTGTTAGCATTTTAGGAACCAAGATTTCTCATGATCCAAGACTATTGGACAAGAGGTGTCCTGTATTCATGACTGGTTTCACAGTCTATCCTAGGAAAACGAACAAACATGCACCAGTGTAGGATTTTAAAATATTCTCCACAGTTAAGATATTAATTTTACTGAACAAAAGTTTATTATGACTAATGCGTGGGACAACTTTTTGCCAGAGAAGAGGTATAGTCTTGAAGTAGTATGAGAATAGTGCTTGCTTGCTTGCTTTCTATTTAATGTTTGTTTGTTTATTTATTTATTTATTTTGAGAAAGAGTGAGTAGAAGAGGGACAGAGAGAGAATCCCAGGCAAGCTCCATTCTCTGAGTGTGGAGCCTGATGCAGGGCTCAAACTCACGATCTATGAGATCATGACCTGAGCTGAAATCAAAAGTCAGATGCTTAACCAACTGAGCCACCCAGGTGCCCCAGCGTTTGCTTTCTTAAATAGTGATTTGAGTTTTATTTCTGAGTTGAAATTGTATTCTTTTATCATGTTTGTGGTTGTAGCTGTCGTTATTATAATTATTTCCGCCACCGACTTCCTCTCTGATGGGAATTATGCCACTTTATTTCTGTTTGATTTTATGGTGCCTTAGTTTCCCCAGAGGAAAATAAGGATTTGTGAGTATTTATGGAGAAATCTCTGTGAAATTGGGAATACTCATAGTGTAGAAACTTGTAGGTAGTATGAAAAGACTTCTTTTTTTTTCTTTCAGAGATCACTGTGTAGTAAAGCACTCAACACAAGTGTGGACAGGAATGTAAGTAACGGTCTTCTGTCTCCTCACCTAGTGAATCCTTCAGTGGTCAATGGAGATTTGCAGCACTTGTTGAGTACATAAATGATTGCTTAATAATCCTTGGAAGGAAGGAAGGAAGGAAGGAAGGAAGGAAGGAAGGAAGGAAGGAAGGAAGGAAGGAAGGAAGGAAGGAAGGAAGGAAGGAAAGATAGAGGAGGGAGAGAAGGAGGGAACAATGGAGGAAACCATCTTCTGAGCTAGCAGGTAACAGAGTGTCCCTGTTATTCTTTTCCTGTCACAGAATTCAGGAGATGCATAGAATTTTTTCTTCACAATTTTTTCCAAATACTTATGAAATATTTTTCAATATTCCCAATTTCCTTAGATGTTTTTTGTTCCCTCTCTTAGGTGGGTGAGTTAATCATCTCATTGATCAGGGCTTTCGTTGATTCACTGCATTTTAAAAGAATACACATTTCCCATTTTTATTCTTTGTGTCCCTATAAACCTGTGTCCTTTAGTAGTAAGGTCAGCCCCCATTTGGCCCGTGTGCTAGCTGGCTAGATAGATCTTCATGCTACTAATATTTAAATCACTGAGACTTTTGAAATAGTCTATGCAAACCCAAGTGATCTCAGTGTAATAGACATTTTTCTTCCCTAATTGTAGGAGAGCCAAGTTCACTCTGTTCCTGGACCTTCTGTCTCACATCGCCCCACATTTCCTTCTCCTTGAGGGGCCATTGCATGGAAGTCAAGGATTTGTGGTCTAGGAGATGAGGGGTTGAATGCCACCCTAGCTACTCACTCATCCATCATGGGGTCTTAGGGCAAATCTCTCTACTTTTCTAGCCTTACATCATTCCACAGAGCTATCCTGCAATGCAATGAGCTCAGTGTGGCATGCTTTGCTTTTCTCTGGTAGAATGCCACAGGAAGCCCAGGGCAGGGGCAAGCAGTGCTAGGTCTACACTGTGGCCATCCCTCATCCCACCCAGTGTCCAGGAGTTCCCAACCTGCTGGGGCTAAGAATGCATCCCTGAGCAGCCTGAGCCGGCTAAGGCCCACATCTTTTGCCACAACCCCTGCTTGCATGGGGAAAAAGAAGTATTGCCACCTAGGAGTCTTTTGATTGGTTAATAATAATAGTAGTAGTAGTAATAGTAGTAATAACTCCAAACGCGCTATTCTGGGAGCCATGAGATTTCCCAGATCTGGATTCTGAAGTATGTTAGCCCCAATTCTCGGCATTTCACTTTCTCTATCTGTAGTCATCTTTAACACTGAGTTCTTCCACATCTCTTAAGCACTATTTTTAATACTTATTGTGTAACAACTCTACGGGTACAATTTGCAATGTCTTTTTTCTGGAATAGGAAACTGACGCTCCAACCGGTTCACAGAGGCACTAAGCAGTGGATCTGGATTCTAGCCAGGAAGTCAGGCTAGAGTCTTCTGAGTACTTGCTGCATTGTCTTCCTTAAGTGACTTTTGGGGCAGATTTACCCCCAGGCCAAGAACTCCTTACCTTCTGGGCTTTTGAGATACAAAACAATAAACCTACTTCTCAGGTAACTTCCATTGTTGTTTTCTGCATTTACTTAATTAATCAGGTGCTCCAGTCCTCATTATGGGATGCACCTGGTCCTTTTCTGGTCTTTGCCAGTTAGCCATAAAAGTCCCCAAACACATATTGGTATAAAAAGGCAACCTTTTGTCTTCTGTTTGTGGTGTTTTTCCTGAATTTCTGAGCATAAGAATGAGCGTAATTATGGAAAGACAGAGATACTGGTTTTATAAACCACCAATTAATGAGCCATTCTGCTGTGGTCCTGTTGCTGCTGATAAAGACCTCATCATTTGGAACAACCAAATCCGGGCATTTCAAGAGAACAGACAGCTATTCTGTTTTGCAAGGAGAGGATGGATCCTTTGAAGCCAGAGTGCCCTATTCTCCTTTCTGAGGTGTGTGCGGGGTTCCTCTAAATGTCAGCTTTGTGTGCACATCTGAAGGCTCAAGAGAAGATGTGACGCTGGTGATGAGGGCGTGCCTTGTGCAACCAGAGCTGAGCTGTTTTCCTGTCCTGCCCACACCAGGCCCTTTCCTCCTCTGAGGGATCCCTGTGCTCACCTAGAGATAAGGCAGCACAGAGGTTTGCCTAGAAGCTAAAAGCCCACCTCCTCTGTACTCCTGACAGCCTGCAGGCGGGTGACTGGTCCTGGTTGGCTCCCAGTCCCACCCTGGGTGCTTGGCTTCTCCTATTTCAAAAGAAATCTCTGCTTGAATAAAGCCTGAGAGGAAATGAGTTCAGAGGGAGGGAGGTGTCCCATTTCCAGAAAAGGCTTCAGATTCAGACTCTGACCTCACCTGTCCATCCACCTGCAAAGGGCCTATTGAAAGCAAGGCATCCTAGACCTTGGCCCCTGCCTTTGAGTAACTGGGAAGCTCCTTCCTTGTCTTCTTGTCTGGCCCTGGGTAATTTTTGTAGGGAGAGCTTTTGCTTGCCGTTTCCAAGCTAAAGCATCTTTTTCTTATTTCTGTAGCAGGAAAAGACTTCAGATCGCAATGACATGATTTATACTGATTCCCAGGCAGGCATCAGAACTTCTGAGTGGAGGGTGGGAATCCAAAGGGAGGTTGAGTGCCTAGCCCCTAAGTGTCCCTGATTGAGAACCACTGTTCCCAGAGCCACATTCAGCTACTGTGATAGTTTCTCTTTTGCAGAGGTTTGGGTACTGTAAAATGAGACCTTAAATCTCTGATTTACTCCCCTCAGGCTGTGTTGTGTCAGGGTTCCAGCACCCCCACATCTGCATCCAGTTGAGCTGGAAGACCTTATTCTGACTTAGCCTCAGAGTGAATACTTTGCTTTCTCAGGGAGCAGTCAGTGGGTGGTGGGTCAAGGTGCAGACCTGGATCACAGCCCTCATTTTTAGGCTCTTGGTTTTCTTACATGCACAGGGAATTCATACTCACGATAAGATAAAGATGAAGAGTAGGGGCGCCTGGGTGGTTCAGTCGGTTAAGCATCCGATGTTTGGTTTTGGCTCAGATCATGATCTTACGGTTTATGGGTTTGAGCCCTGCATTGGGCTCTGTATTGAAAGCAAAGAGCCTTCTTGGAATTCTCTCTCTCCCTCTCTCTCTGCCTCTGCTTGTGCTCACACACACACTCTCTCCCTCTCAAAGGAAATAAATATACTTTTTAAAAAGATAAAGGTGAAGACTAGTAATAGCGAACGTTTGCTGAATATCAGGCATTCAACCTACTGCTTTGTGTTCATTTTCTTCTTAAGCTCTACAACTCCATGAAGCAAGCACCACTTCTATGCCCATTTTATGGATGAGGAAGTGAGGTGTACACATCAATTACATGTCAGCCTCACACAGCTGGGAATTTGTCAAATTTAGATCCAAAATATTTTTATTTTTACTCCTTGTGATAACCTCACTGTACTATTTTTGGAATCAACCAAAGGTCCATCTGTCTGTCTATCTATCTATCTATCTATCTGTCTGTCTGTCTATGTATCTATCTATCAAGCATCTATCATTTATTTGGAGAGGGATCTCCTTTTCACTTCCTTGAATCCTTGAGACCACCTGGGTTACTTCTAGAGCTGACAGGGTAGAGGGATGGTGGACAACCTGATCCTAGATCCGCTCCTTGCCAGAAATCCTTGCACAAATTAATCTAGGGTGAGACTATCCTGTTGCTGATCTACCAGGTAAGACCCTGAGATTTACTAATACAGCCACATCTGCCCAGTTGGGGGGAGGGTAACATTTTTTGCTCCAGGACCTTCTTCCATCCCTTCCAGTCTTTACACCAGCTCTAGCCCCTACCATTACCCCCACAGCCTGAGTGTCTCTCTTCTTCCAACACCTCTGGGACTTCACCTGAATTCACCTGGGGCCACATCTGGATGATCTTCCAGTGTCATCCATCAGCACGGAGAGATTAGAGTTCTTGTCATCAGTCTGTGTGTGTGTGTGTGTACGCTCATGAAATAGCTTTACCAAGATAATTTACATACCACAAAATTCACCTATTTCAGGTCTACAAATCAATGGTTTTTAGTATATTCAGAGTTGTTTAACCATCGCTGCAGTCCATTTGAGAACATGTTCATCATTTAAGAAGAAACCCCTTCAACTATTCCCTTTACCTGTCCCTTCCTGTCCCAAGGGAGCAATGAACCACTAATCTACTTTCTCCCTCTCCGTCTCTCTTTCTCTCTGTTTTAATTTTACAGGCAGACAGGGAGAGGAGCAAAGTAAAGGCCTTTTCTCTTACAGTAAAAACTATGATCATTTGCAGGATAGTGTGGACTTCCCTAGTATAAGAATCCCTTCCCAAAGAGTGGGCTCAGCAAGACTGGAGGTCAGAGGTCACATGGCCATTCACCACCCAATACTAAAGCCCCTGCTCCCTTCCTCTACCCATTGGACTGGAGGATTGCAGGAGACACCCCTTTCCCAGAGGACCCACTCGTTAATAAAGTGAAGGACTGTTACCAAAAAGCCAATGACAGTGCAAACACTGAGGCCTCCAGGCAGCATTAGAACTGAAGGTGTGTGGTGCCAAGGTAATGGAAGTCCTTACCATTCTTTTAGGGCCCATTTCTGGATCGGGAACTATGGCTCAGAGAGGTTAAGACAGGACTGGCATCTGGGTGTCTGGAAATCCTGGGCCTGGAGTTCTTGCAGCAGAATAGACCGTGTCAGCTAAGGCACACAGCTGGCCAAACTGTGCCAGGACAGTTTTCTTAAAATTTATTTTATTTTCCTATTTGCGGGGTCAGTGTGGCAGAAGGAGAGAGAGAATGTTAAGAAGGCTCCATGCTCAATGTGGAGTCTGATGCCGGGCTTAGTCCTACAACTCTGGGATCACGACCTGAGCTGAAATCAAGATTCTCAACCAACTGAGCCACACCTGGGCACCTTGCAGCCACACCTTGCAACACACCTGGGCTGCAAGAGTTTGAAGGGAATTGCAGGAGGTGTGAACGGAGCACTGGGAGAAAGGCACCAATGCCTTGTGACTGGAAAGCAAAGCACTGTCTGGGAGGGTCTCCCCACAAAACTCTATTAGCTACTTATGGACTGAAAGCCGGGACTGATTTTATGCAGGAGAAACCCTGCCACCCACCTGGGCAGGGGACCAAGAGCACAATACCACAGGTGGTTCATGTGGGCCCAGGGTGCTCCAGGACAGATGGTGTCACTTCCAAGACTGGCCAGGAGGAAAGATTAGGCTGACCCTGCTGAGGCTCAACAGAATGAAAGACCATGCTCTTGAGATTGTAGGAGACAGGAGAGGCAAAGAAAGGCTGTGTGGTTCCTGTATTGATGGAGTCTATATACAAGGCATGATCTTGGATTGGGGTGTGAACCAGAAAGGACAAGGTAACATGGCTGGGACCAATGGTGGAGATTGAATGGGGTTTCTGGTTTGGAAGCCAGTACCATTATCAAAGTGCATTCCCTACTGTAGATGACTGTACTGTGGTTATGCATTAGAGTGTCTTTGCTTTTGGGAAATACATGTGGGAGTATGTAGGAGGGATGGGGCATCAGGTTTACAGCTTGCTTCCAAATAGTTCAGAAGGGGAACCAATGGAGATGGAGGGAGGAGAGAGGGAGAGAGAACAAGAGACAGAGAGGAAGCAAATGGGGTAATCTGGGTGAAAGGGATATGGTAGTTCTTTGTACTATTCTTGCAACTTTTCTGTAAATACAGAATTATTTCAAAATAAGAAAAAAAAAAAAAAGGAAACCAGAGAGCCCCCTTCCAAAACCCCAGTCCACACCAAACTGAGAAAGCAAAACAAGAATCCTCAGGAGTTCATTTAGTGCCCTCATCCTTGTCATTAGAAAGATTTCCAGAGAAGGATTTTTAAAATATTTATTAAAATAATATTTTTATTCGTATTACTTAAAAGTTCTTATTATTTCAAAATGTGTCTTAATTTAAAGTCTCCAGAGGAGAAATTTCTCTTGGATAGTCTCAGGATCAAAAGTGTACTGGGGCAAGGGGCGCCCTGGGTGGCTCAGTGGGTTAAGCATCTGACTTCTGCTCAGGTCATGATCCCCACGTTGGGATCATGCTGCTGTCAGCACAGGGACCACTTTGCTTTGGATCCTCTGTCCTCCTCTCTCTCTGTCCCTTCCCTGCTTGTGCAGGGGTATATTCCCTTGAATGCACCATTATTCAGTTTGTTTTTAGTGTTAAAAGTCCTCTGGGAACTGGAAGTGATGAATTGTGTATTCACTGCTCTTGAGCATAGGGAACGCTCATGCTTCCTCCACCTGAGCTATCAGAAGGTGCAGAAAGGACCAGCTGGCCCATGGGAGTTGTGTTAATGAGTAATGATCTCTGGACTGAGGCAACACATCTCCCTGGGTGGTTAGGATGCTATTATTTAGTCCAATGACATAACTGAAGCAGTTGTTTTGAGACATGTCTAGACAACCAGGAGCATGTTAATTTAATAATAATCCTTTGCTTCTCAGACATAGGTGTGTGTGTGTGTGTGTGTGTGTGTGTGTGTGTGTGTGTACTCACCTTTACCTATACTGGCATACACACATGCACACACACATTTACATCTGTTGCATAGAACCTGGAGGCCCCAAAACTATGGGTGTGCTTGGGATCTGTTCCACCTCTCTCTCTGTTCCCACCCTTTAGTGCTCCGTTCTGTAGTGCAAGGAGCTGGAAGTTTGAAAACTACATTGTCTGGATTCTCTTGTCATTTTGGTTCCTGTTAGTGTCTGCAATGGCAGGTGCTGTCCCATGATTGGAAGGAAACAAGACTTTCTGTCTTATTGCCTCAGCAAACAAGCAAAAGTGGCAGCAAAAATGGAGCTTTTTGGTCCCTGCCAAGGCAATGTATTTTCAACAACTGTGGGCAGCCTCAGGAGGAGAGTGTGGGGTCTGGGCTCCCACTGCATCAGCTGAGTGTGGGATCCTGGCCTACTGCACAGGTGGGTGGTGAGGGACAGACACTCCAGCAGCCATGGGGGCCACCATGTGGGCTCTAGTTTTTCTCTTTGACTTCAGCCCTAGACTTGGTAGCAGATCTCTAATGTTATTTATCTCTGGTTAACCTTACCTTCCCCCCCCCCCTCATTTTCTCTGCCCTTCCAATAGTTTGTGATCATTCCCTATATTAAATTCCTTCTTTTTGAAACACCTGGAGTGGTTTCTGATCCTTCAGGTTTTGAGGAATAGATGGAAAATTCTTGTCTTGACACCTTGATGATTACCAAATGGTTTGCAGCTATGGAACAAGACAGTTTGGGTGAGGAATGTCTTGTTTTTGTTCTTACTTCTGATGCTAAGAATTTAATTGGGTAGAGACAGGTCTGCAGTATTTATCTCTGATTTTTTCTTGTCCTTGTGACATTTGATGCAATTAAATACTTTTTATTTCCACTGTCACCCAAGTACCTGTTTCCAGTCAGACTCACAACAACATTTCTTACCTTCCACAATGTTAACAGAGCCTCCATCATATTTAAAAGCCTCCTTTTGGTTTATAACTTGGGTTTCAATCCTTCATCTCTTCTTGCCTTTGTTCTTCCATTGATTTACTCATCCTTTCATAATTAATCATCTCATTCAACCAACAAAAATTTCAACTCTAAACAGATGTTACTGTTAGCATCTAGTATGTATGATGAGACATAGTAGACTAGTATGAATCCCCAGTATGAATCTGGAAACACAGGGAGCTATATGAACACACTTGCTGTCCTCATGAGCACACTGGTTAGTGCAGCTGATGGGCCAGTAGACAAGAAATTTCCAGGTGGTATGAGGAATCCTTCAATCGGGGGCACACTAAGCTTTAATCTACCTTTTCATTGAAAGGCATATTCTTGTTGGAGCACCTAGGTGGCTCAGCCAGTTGAGCTTCCAACTTTGGCTCAGGTCATGATCTCATGGTTCGTGGGTTTGAGCATCCAGTTGGGCTTTCTTCTGTCAGTGCAGAGCCTGCTTTGGATCCTCTGTCCCCCTGTCTCTATGCTCCTCACTCATGCTCTGTCTCTTGAAAATAAATAAACATTTTTTAAAAGGCATATCCTTGCTATTCCCCCACTAAATAAACGCACATGAGCCTCCATGATCCACTGTACCTCACACACAAGGAAGCACTGGTCTGGCCTGACATAGAACATAATTTAATAAATGATTAATGTAGTTAAAATAAAAATAAATAAAATCTGGAGGCAATAGCTTCTCAAACACGGTATGAGAGTCTGAGACTAACAAGCAACCGAAGCGTAGAAGAGTTGTCAGTGGGCTTTCAACAGTGACGATGGTCTGCAGACCAAGACTGCCCACCCTCCTGCCCCAAACTGAAGGGACAGAAGTTGACGTGTCCTATTTTCCTCTGGTGCCCAGAATTCCTGGCACTATTGAAATCCTGTCTATCTCTTTTTCAATCACTCTTTATGGCCCAGCCCAATTGGATAACTCAGCTGTGTAATGACATAAGTCCACTTACATTTGGTGATATTATTTTCCTTTTTTTACCCTTCTTTGTATTGTGGTATTTCTTTTTTTACTGAAAAAAATTTTTTTACTGAAAATTACCTTTACTTTTTAGCTCACTCCTCTTATTCCCCCCCAATACTCCTTTTCCCTAAAGAAAGAGACAAGGGTGAAAGTGGGGCGGGGTGCAGGCAACTGGATATGCACACTTGGGGGCATGTGGGCTAGGGGCTGTCCGTCTGCTGTGTCCAGCCTTCTGTCTAAGGAGGGATGTTGGTGAGGAAGCAGGCTGCCCTGGTCCAGTGTGATAACCTAGGAAGAAGTTGGGGCTGTGAACTCTGTCTTGGAGGCTCAAGTGAGGCAGCTGATTTCTAAATGGAGATGGAGTGTAAGAAAAGAGGACACGGGGGCACCTGGGTGGCTTAGTCGGTTAAGCGTCCCACCTTCGATTAGGTCATGATCTCGCGGTTCGTGGGTTCGAGCCCCGCGCCGGGCTCTGTGCTGACTGCCAGCTCAGAGCCTGGAGCCTGTTTCAGTCTGTGACTCCCTCTCTTTCTGACCCTCCCCTGCTCACACTGTCTCTCCTGGAAATAAATAAAAATATTAAAAAAAAGAAAAGAAAAGAGGACATGATAGCATTCCAGGCTAAGGAAAGTGTGAAGTATAAGGACCCCAGGTCAGAAAGCCCAGAACATTTGCCAACATCCTATAATAAATCTTGGTCCCTGCAGAGGGGACGGTGAGAGTTGGGGATGGAGCAAGTGGTGAGGGTCTTATAGGATATGCTAAGGAATTTGGATACCATCGACAGATTTTCAGGAGGGGTCTTGCCCAGTGAAATTTCTACTGTAGAACAAACACATCATATCAGCCAACTATCCCAAGTAGGAAATGGGGAGTAACCTTGTCAGGCAGGACACAAACTAGGAATCTCTCATGATAACCCAGTTGAGGGAGGACAGATGATAGTGGCTCAGGACAGAGGTAGTGGAACTGTGTGTGGGCTTTTCTTTTAGAGATTTTCTCAATTTTGGTCAGTTTTGGTGCTTTTAGTCTTGGAAAGATCTTTTAATTTTCCTTGGACACTCAGAAGAGCTTGCAAAACAGTCTCAGTGCCAAGGATTCAGATGCATGTGGGTCATTTTATCCCCCCAAAAGAAATAGGTTTACAGTTGTTTTGGGTTTTTTTGTTTTTTGTTTGTTTGTTTGTTTGTGAACTGGTGTTTGGCAGCAAACAATACCCAGAAAAACTATTTTCTGAAGAGTCGGTTGTTGGTGCTTTGGCTCTTAACATCTATTCTAAAAAATTAAGATTAGAAAACAGCCTGGGGTTCAACTTCCATGGGAAACGAAGTGGAGAGATTATTTGTTGAATAACTATCATGACTCGAGCAAAATCTTTGTGGGGAGGAGAGAGTGGAAATAAGAGGAAATGAGGCTTGATTCCTACCCTGTGTGATTTACCATGAGGTTGGACAATGAAACATCATATATGGGATGATTAGTTATGTAATTAAGTGGTAGAGATTTTGTGGCCAGGACAGAGCTAAGTGACTCGAAGCTGCTGTGTGGAGGAAGTGGGCTTGCAGGAGCCCTCAGGGTCTACAAAGATAGACAGAAGAAGGTGTGCAGACAATGAGAAAGTGATACACAGGGGCTGGGCACGAAGACACCTACCCCAGGGGCTCTGGGCTGGGCCAGTGTCAACTCCAAATAGAGCTGTGGGTGCACAAATCTTCAAGCATTTTCTTCACAAAGATCAGGCACTCAAAAGAAGCGGACATCTTACTGTTTGGAGCGGTGATTCCATGTCCTTCTCAAAGTGTTTAATTCTCCTGGGCCAAGGGTTTGGACAGGAAATGCAACCCTGAGGTTGGTGTGGCTTCACAAGAAAGGGTGGGTTTGTGCCGGGGCTGCCCAGCCCCCATGGAGGCAGATTCTTTCTTCTCATCCTCAGATATGTCCGCAGTCACTGGAAAGGGAATCTGTGGATCTTTTCCTGGGAGCCGTGCTGGTTCCAGATAGGCTGAGGGGTTTTAAGGATGAATGGATCTATTTCTTCCTTTTCCAGCTCTCTCACCCCAGGGACAGAATGGCCCGGGAGCTGATGAGGTTCGGGGGGGTGTCTTCCTCATGAAGCTGGAGGAGAACACGGAGATGAATTTATTGCCCTTGTTGGGCCACTTGTCTCTTCTCAAGGATTAAATTATAAATTCCTTGCATGATACAAAAACAGTTTTTGAAAACCCATTCTGGGTGGTCAGAAGGTCTAACCCAACTGTCTACAGCAGGGAAGCTGTTGCATTTGATGGCAGAAACCTGGAAACAGGCACAAGCTCATCAGAACTGAGATGGAAGCACACTCTTTTTTTTTTTTTTTTTTTTTTACAAATAGTTTATTGTCAAGTTGGTTTCCATATAACACCCAGTGTTCATCCCCACAAGTGCCCCCTCCATGCCCATCTCCCCCTTCCCCCCCACCCATCAGTCCTCAGTTTGTTTCTCAGCATTCAAGAGTCTCTCATGGTTTGCCTCCCTCCCTCTCCCCCACTATTTCCCCCTTTCTTCTCCCCCTTGGTCCTCCGTTAAGTTCCTCCTAATCCTCCTATACGTGCAATCATATGGTATTTGTCCTTCTCTGCCTGACTTATTTCACTCAACATAACACCCTCAAGGTCCATCCATGTAGCAACACGTGGCCAGATTTCATTGTTTCTCATTTCTATGTAGTATTCCATCGTATAGATAAACCACATCTTCTTGATCCATTCATCCGTTGATGGACACTTAGGCTCTTTCCATGTTTTGGCTTTTGTTGAGAGCGCTGCTATGAACATTGGGGTACATGTGCTCCTATGCATCAGCACTCCTGTATCCCTTGGGTAAATGATGGAAGCACATTCTTGGCTTTCACCTCCAGGGTTTTCCAGAACTGTCTCTGGAAATCCTTCAACTAACAGATACCCCCTTCCTGAGGATCTCAGGGTTGTCAGAATTTGAGAAGATCTTTGATATTTTAATAATACTGGCTTTGATTAGTCCCCTCTGAAAACAAATCAAAATGAACCCAAATGTCTGGACCTGCTCCTTTAATGCATGTATTAGTCAGGTTGGGCTAGGTTATGGTGCAGTGAACAAACATCCCCCAATCTCAGTGACTTAAAATCTGAAAGGTTTATTTCTCTTTCTCATTATGTGTCCATTGTGAGCAGGCTGTGGCCTTGTTCCGTGCCTGGGCCTTCAGAGCAAGTGCCTTCCTGGGGTCTACTGGTCCCCAGGCCAGATGTTAAAAAAAATTTTAAAAAGCCTGGTGGGGGCCTGGGTGGCTCAGTGGGTTTAATGTTCGACTTTGGCTCAGGTTATGATCTCGTGGTTCATGAGTTCAAGCCCCACATAGGGCTCTGTGCTGACAGCTCCAAGCCTGGAGCCTGCTTCAGTTTCTGTGTCTCCGTCTGTCTCTGTTCCTCCCCCCGTCATGCTCTGTCTCTCTTTCTGTCTCTCAAAAATAAACAAACATTTAAAAAACTCCACTGTTTTCTAGAGCTTCTTTCTGCAAACAGACCATCTCTGTACACATTGCTTTGGCCTCAGTCAGACACAAGGCCACTTCTAACTTCAAGGGGCCAGGAAAGGCAGTCCATGGTGTGCCCAGAAGGAGAATGGGAGATTTGCTGACTCCCTAGCTGTGTGACCTCTGAAGGGTGGGGATGAAATGGTGGTGCAGACTGGTTTAATGGCCTAGAAGCCAGAGGCCAGTGATCTTCTCTTATTAGTTCTCACTGTTAGGCAAATCATATACTTCTGAGAAGTACCATTTCCTGATTTCCTTATCCTTTTAGGAGGGAGTTGGATGGGAAAGGTGGTGAAAGGAAAGGAATAATTATACCTGTTTCATCTGCCTCACAGGAGTGCTGTGTGGATCAAAATAAGTCAACGCCAGTGACAGGGAAATATGAAGAGAGAGGGATACAAATGTTTCAATGAAGGGCTAATCACTGCTCCAAGAAGTGGAGCTCAGAGGTGGTTGTCACGAACAGCTGCATTTATTAGGGGAAGGTTGCAAGTGATCAAAAAAAAAAAAAAATCCAAAATAGCTGTAGCTTAAATATGGTAGATATTTGTCCGTCGGATAAAAACCTGAGAGTGTGCAGCCAGAATGGGGATGATGGTCCCACAATCCTCAGGGCTTTGGCTCTCTCCACGTTGCTTCTTTGCCACACCCCATGTGTCTCCCTGGTTTATCCCAGGTTCCCCAGAAACCAGAGCTTGGGGCAAAAGCAAAGCACTCATACTTTATTGGAGAGTACAACCCCAGGAAGCAAGACAGAGGGAAAACAGAGAGTGAGGCGGAGAAGGACAGGGTGAGCTACAAAGGATTGCGTCACTAAGCTCATCACAGCTTTTGGCAAATGCAGCCAATTGTTAGGTCTTGTGGGATGTTTCCAGAAAGGCCGATCGGGGCTTGGACCAGGAAACGTGGGAGGAGGAAGGGAGAAGAATTTGATTGGTCATCTCCTCTCCCATTGGTCAAAGTTGGCTTTCACGGGACTCCAGGACTTGCAGGTGTGTGGCATCTGCTTCAAGGGAAAGCCATGTCTCCCAACAGCAGCAGAACCAGGCATGTGGAGCCCAGTGGGTGACTGGGAGTCAGCAGGGCTCCCTACCTGCCCATCTCACCCAGGGCCCAACGGGACCTGGAGGAGAGTGTCCCTACTTGGGTAAGCAGGGCCTCTGGTGTCTTGCTCCTCAGCAGCAACAGGGACGCCTTGGGGCAGGAGGTGAAAGGGATGTGACGGAAGGCATGAAGCAATGTGCTGCTGGGTTGTACCTGCAGGCAGCATGAGGAATCAGAAACATCCACCACAATGGGCCCAGCCCGGCCAAGCAGGTGAAATGTCACGGCACCCTAACCTCTGCCGCAAGATGGCATGGAATTCAACCAGCCTCCCTTTAAAAAATCCGAACCCTTTGCTGGCTTACAAGAACGTGGTTGGTGTCAGACAATTCTCTCAGAGGACTATTAGTGGCATTGAACAGAGAAAGCTTGTTTGAGCAAATCTGAGAGGTACGTAAACTGGCTGTGATATATATTATGCATGAGTTCCAGCCATCGCATCCCTATACCTACCAACAAGGAAGGTGGAAAGGAAAGTTTGCACGTAACAAACTTGCTGACCTCCCTTTGGCCAGAATGTAGTCCTAGCAGCACACTTAGATACAAAGTGTCATCTTTATTCTTGGTGGTCTTATGCCCAGTTAAAAATTAGGTGCCTGGGTGGCTCAGTTATGTGTTTGACTTCAGCTCAGGTCATGATCTCAGAGTTCATGGGTTCGAGGCCCGCAGTGGGCTCTGTGCTGACAGCTCAGAACCTGAGGCCTGTTTTGGATTCTGTGTCTCCCTCTTTCTCTGCCCCTCCCCATTTGCACTCAGTATCTCTCTTCTCTCGAAAGTAAAAAAAAATTTCTTAATTAGCTAAGAGTACAGAATACTGGGGCCAATTGGCAGTTTGTGCCACAGCGGCCAAGGTTGAGAGGCCCTGAGTTAGCACAGCAGAGTGTCCCCGAAGTGTGTACTCATGTCAAATGGGTATGAGCAGGGATGTGAGAGAGGTAGGGATAGGTGAATGGGGGTGAGGAACATTCCAGGGGAAAACAGAGATGTGGAAGAAGAAAACAAGGGGAAGCAGGGAAATGAGAGAGATGAAGGGGTGAATGGAGAAAGAGAAAAGAGGAGCAGGAGAATCCCCATCCCTCATACTGGGCTCTTTTAGTTTCTATGGATATGATAGGCTCTTTAATGGCAGCAGATGAAGATGAGCAAGAAGGTGGGCTCCTGCTGACAAGAGCACTTCCAGCCAGCCAGGGCCATATGAACCTCATGCTGACCTTGACCTGCACCTCATCATCGCCTGCCCCTTGCCCTAAAAACCTGGTCAGCGAGATACCCCATCTTTATTCTGCCTCCTTCTCCCCTCACATTCTTAGATAAGAAATCAGATGAGTTCCTTCTAGGTTTGCGTGCTCGAGATTTACCCCATCAGTCTGTCATCAACCTCAGGACCTTTTGTGGCTCCCCTGCACTCTGAAATGGCCCTTCCTTGTGTCTGAGAGGCTTCTAGGGAGACACACACAGGATCCAGTCTGCAAGGCATTAAAGGTCAAAACCAAGAGCCTCCCCTCTGCCTCGACTGGAGCACTTTGGTCTCCTAGGAGAGCAGACCCTTCAGAAACATTTGATCAGGATAGGCTAGTTTTGCCTCCCCTCTGTGCATCAGGACTGAGCCAGACTGTGGAGGGAGGCTCCCTCCCCACCTGGCTGGTCCTGAACTGAAACTAGCTGGTGCCTCCCCAAACCTGTGTGAACTGAAACCACCCAGTTTCCTCAGACAGCCCAGCCTCATGCGTCATCTTGCTGCATCTTTCTCCTGCCCCGAAGGAGGAGCCTTGCTCCACCGTGTGTCTGTCTCAGCACTGGGAGACACTCCATTCTGGCTTTAGCCTTGATGCTGTCGCAAGAGAAGCATCCACGCAACCTTGGGATGTGTCCTGGGCATGTCCTGGGTGTGTTGGGCTCCAGGAAAGGATTCTGCCCTTTCTTGGTTTCCCTTGCCCAAGGCAGGGTGGGAATGGGGATGGGGCTGTGAATGAGAGGTGGCCCTGGCCTTCCTTCCAACCTTCTTCCCTCACAAGCTCCAGGAGCTGCCTGCTGAGCCCTCTGGAGGGCAGCACGGGTGATGCAAAGAGGAGGAGTTCAAATCCCAGCTCCCCCAGGTACTGCACAAGTTGGCATGTGACAACCTCTTAGAGCCTCAGTTTTCCTGTCTGTAAAATGAGGGTATTACGTAGAACTGAATGGGTTGTAGTGAAAGGCCCTGGCATATCCTGAGTCAATGTGCTTCCCATCCCCCTCTCCCTCAGTTCCTGGGACCAGAGCAGCTCGCTTTGCCTCTTGTATGAGGACCAGCACTTGCGTGCTAATTTGACACCAGCAATGCCCAGTACGTGCTTCTTCTGTGAGCTCTAGTCCAATGAAGTGCTAGTGCATCCTGGCTGGACCATGGGGCCTCTGCAGTCTCAGTAGGGAGACCATGGGAGTTTGCAGTTTCCTCTTTTTGTGCCAATGTTTGCCACAGGCCCCAGGGGCCAGCGGAGTGGGTGCTGTGCTGGACATGAGAAAGAGTGAAAGCCTCAGGCCTGATGTGCAGCAGTGTCCATTGTCAGCCACTGCACTCACCTTGACGGCAAGCCATGCCTCGCCTTTCAGTTCCCAAGGGGAGCCCTGTACTGATGCCATGGAAGGCAGCCCCCCACACCTGGGGGCTGGCCTGGTTTTCCAGGTGTCACTCTTAGCCTCAGAACAGCTGTCTCCAAGCAGGCCCTCCTCCACTGCCTTTTCTGAACAACACCTTGGCTACAACTTCTCCGATGGCCTCATTTTCACCTCCCTACCCTCCAACCCCACCACCATCCCTTGGCATTCCCTCAAATCTTTTCCCTTCAAACTCTATATTGAAGAGGGGGCATCTGGGTGGTGCAGTTAGTTAAGTGTCTGACTCTTAAGGGTCTGACTCTTGATCTCAGTTCAGGTCATGGTCTCCCAGTTCTTGAGTTCAAGCCCCACCCACATGCGGCTCTGTGCTGATGGTGTGGAGCCTGCTTGGGATTCTGTCTCTCCCTCTCTCTGCCCCTCCATGGCTTGTGCTCTCTCAACATAAATAAACTTAAAAAATATTTTTAAAAAAAACCTTTATATTGAAGAATAATATCTTTTGACTTTTTTCCCCTCAACAAAGAACGAGGTCATAGCTAAGGATTAAGAGGGCATCTTGAGCATGCAGGCGGTGATGACCACTCTGTCACAAGCTTCAGGTGACCCTGTAGAACCCGAGCAGCCTCCTGGTATGGGCTCAGTATTGATCCCCAGGAGCTGGCAGAGTGGCATGCTGTCCGGGGGAGGGATGGCAGTTAAGAGGCCCAGCATCCACGTAGATTAAACAATGACTGCGGGTGGGGAAGAAGGTGAGAGGTGGTGAGTTTCTGCAATTCCCCCTGCAGGTATAGGCGGAACTGAGCCATGAGTTGCCAGGGGCTGGTCTGAGCGCAGACACAGAAGTGGTTACGTGGTTACAGAAGGGAGGGATTTCGGTGAAGAGAGGTAGTGAGGTCATCGCTCTCCCCAGGTGTGTCTTGGGAGAAGCGCGTCAGGTGGCAGTTGGAGGATTAGGCTGCACTGAGTCAGTCAGCCTCTGAGAAGAGCTGGCCAGCTGGGAGCTGGGGGCTGAGAAGAGGGGTGGCCGGAAGGACTTTGAAACGTTGCGGCTGGCTTTGCGGCCGGCAGCTCCGTCTGCACATGCGCGGCTGCGCACCTGAGCGCGTCCCTCCCTCCGTCCGCTCACTCGGCCTCCCCACCCCCCGGCCTGTGGAGTTTTCCGCTGGATGAAGTGAGGCAGGCGCCACCCCAGACTGAAGAGTGGGGAAGGCGGCGGGGCCTTGCCGCTACTTGGTTAGTCCTTCGTTCATACCCAGATCCAGCTCTCCTCAGCACCCGCATGGTTCCGAGGTTCCCTGATTCGCTTTTTTCTAGGTCCTTCCCTGGCCTTTTCCCCTATTGCTCCCTGGAGCCTGGGCTCTCGGCGCCCCCTCTCCCCAGCCTGAAACTGAAACCACACACTAATGTCTTTGTCCAGTTTATATTCTTTTTTTTTTTTTTTTCTTCGCTCCCCCTCGGCACAGGTGCTGGGGCAGTTAGGAGCAGGGCTGTGCTGCGGAGCGAGGCGAGGGGCATCCAATTCCCCTTTTGTCGGCTCGCACGGAGATCAGGGAACTCCCACATGTAACTGAGCACAGCCCAGCTGTCCAAACCGCAGGACTGGTGGGGGACAGGCATCCTGAGCGAGCGAGTGTGTTGCGGCAGGGCCCCCCCACCCCCCTCCCCAGCCAAGCCCCGGGGGCCAGGGCCGAGCTCAGCCGCTTGTGCAGGGGAGTGGTGCCTCCCTTGCAATCTCTTTTCTCTATTCCAGTAGTTGAATCTCGAGGCCCGAGAGTGCTGTAAAATTGGACATGGTCAATTCTGCTTTCTAAAATGGGAACTCAGGCTCAGTCGGGTCATCATCCCTCTTTGGCTCAGGTGTGGTTCACAGTTTGAGCCCCAGGTTTGTGCTGAAAGCCCAGAACCTGGATTCTGTGTCTCCGCTTCCCCGCTCACGCTCTGTCTCTGTCTCTGTCTCTGTCTCTCTCAAAAATAAATAAACATTTAAAAAATTTATTTAAAAAAATTCAGATTCTGTGTCTCCCCCCTCTCTATCCTTCACCCCCTCAAAAATAAATAAAATTAAAAAAAAATTTTTTTTCCTTGAAGCCCTAACAAAACCCACTGTCCATTGAACTCCCAATCAGAGAGCGGAGCACTCTGTGGGGTCAGGGGCCTGGCCCAAGTCCTGGTCCTGCCACCAGCTG